>JAUPMG010000003.1:6797588-6813238 GCA_031762675.1 Pachysandra terminalis
TATAGCTTATATAAGCACTTTTTAAAATTAAATGTGTTTGGTAGCGCTTATGGGTAAGTGCTTACCCATAAGCACTATAGGAAGGCTACGCATAAAGAGGTGCTGAGAGCATTTGCATTAAGCTATTTTACAACTTTAGTTATATTTGTAAAATACCTATTTTACCCCTAAGCTTTCATAAACGCTAAAATAAATGTTATTTCTAAACTTTAATAATATTTTTATAATACCTATGTTACACCTAAATTTTTATAAGCATTAAATAAATCTATTTACCAAACGCTAATTTCTTTAAGTAAACAGTTTATTGTTGCTGTGGATAAGTGCTTCTGTTGAGCTACTAATCCAATGACTAGTTATCCAAAAGCACAAGCCGAGTCAAACGCAACCTTAAGCTGCGTTGGCCCGGCTTCTATACGTACATATTGTAGCTTATTACTTATACAAGCACTTTTTAAAATTAAATGTGTTTGGTAGCTCTATTGGGTAAGTGCTTACTCATAAGCATTAGAGAAAGTCTATTCATGAGCAGCTTCTCTCAAGCTCTTATGCTTTTTGCTATTTCACAACTTTAATAATATTGTTAAAATACCTATTTTACCCCTAAACTTTTATAAGCTCTTAAATAAATGTTATTTATAAACTTTAATAATATTTTTATAATACCTTTTTTACCCCTAAATTTTCATAAGCACTTAAATAAATCTATTTACCAAACGCTAATTTCTTCAAATAAGCAATTTGTTGTTGATGCATATAAGTGTTACCAGTGACCCACTTATCCAATGACTGATTATCCAAAAGCACAAACCGAGCCAAAAGCAGCCTTAAGAGTTGAAGAGAAAGGAGCCAAAGAGAATTAATGGCGTTTTTACCGAAGTTGCACTTGAATAAATGTTAGAGATGACGCAATAAATTAGAGATCAAAGTATCCATGATGGCAAACCCAGGTTCTGTCTCTCTTGTTTACATCACAACTCACAGTTATTTGACTCCGCCTATCCTCCCTCGTGATTAGGAGTATGACTTCATTCAAACTTGCTTCCCTCTCCTTCAATTCCAAATTCCAATGCTCAACACGTTCCATTAGTTACCGTTAGCCCCACCAAGTAACCAGCACATGTCCCTATAAAATTTTCAAATTTGAATCTCTCTCTCCGCTTACTGTACCCTCTCTTCAATCTCTCAGCACTGGATTCTGGAATGGCGTGAAACTCGAGCAACATCAGACGATGATCTACAGCCCCACCAGCCAGCATCCTAAGAATCAATCCATTTCTTTCCCTACTCTCTTGATTCTAGAAAGACCAGAACCCACCCTACAGAGAAGAACCTCTCTCTCTCTCTCTCTCTCTCTCTCTCTCTACCTACCATGACTAGGATCAAGAAATCTTCAGTTCCCCGCCAGTCTTCATACAATTCCTTGTATGTGAATCCCCTCAATGAAATCAAACACAACCGAAGTAGCAGTGAAGGTGGTGACCGCAACAATGGAGGGGCGCTTGGCCATCATTTGTGCCGAACTCCGGTGACTATCTCCGACAACAAAGAAAATGTATGCCCCAACAAAAATAAAAACACAATCTCTCATGACGACAAAGAAAATCTGATACCCAACAATGGCTCTTCCACTAATAAGGGGAAATCTTTTCTTGATGGGAAATCTCCATCTTCAAAGAGCAGGAATTTGAGGCCATCTTCCCTCCAGCTTTGCATACAGATGAACGAGCCGGATTCGAGTCTTGGATTGAAGATATGGGATCCTGTGGAGTCCGAGAATTCGAGCCGAGGGAATGTGTGGGACTATTCGGATTCCGAAGCTGCACCGGCTTCTTCTTGGTCTACTCTGCCTAACAGGTTGCTTTCTGGATACCCTTTATATACTTGATGTGTGTTCTGAACTGGGTTTCTTCTGTAATAAGCTGTATTTGTATGGTTATGTTGTTGGGGGTTGTGGTGTCTTCAGGTCTTTGTTGTGTAGGCCATTGCCATTGGACATTGGAAGGTGTGCTTGTATTATTGTGAAAGAATCATCACCAGAAGGACTAGATGGGGGCACTCTATATTCACTTTATACAAATGTGAGATCTCCTCAAATTTTCTAAAAACTTATTGGGCTTTCTTAACATTTCTATAAGAGGACTAGAAATCAGTTTTACTGTAACTGGTTCATGCTTTCTGGGTATTATTTTCCTTTTCCCAATATATTTGTATTGTAAAGTAGTCTTTTTTGGTTTTCTATAGATAGATTGCTTCACCAAGTAAATTTGTCATTTTAGTTTTGCAAAAATAAACAGGACTTCCAAAATTCATGAAACTAGTTTTAATTGCATTTAGTGCAAAAGTAAGCTAAATTTCATTCTAGGACACAAATTTTAATGGCATTTAGAGGATTTTCATTTTTTTTTTCAACATGGTATCAGGAAGGTCATGGACGACAGGATCGCAAACTAGCTGTCGCTCATCACATACGGCGTAAAGGACGATCTGAGTTTACCATAGCCCAAAACACAAAGGGGTTGTTAAGTAACTCAGATGAGATCCCTTTGGGGACTGTAACAGCTAATCTAATGGGATCAAAGTACTACATATGGGACCAGGTTTAGTTCTCTAATTGTGTATATTGAGAATGGAAAAGCAACATTTTGAAATGGCAAAATCATGTACTTTTGTTAAATAATCTTAAACCATTTGATTGCAGGGGAACCCTCTTGATTCCCTAAAGAAACAATCTAAGCTACTTCTTGCCACTGTAGCGTAAGTCTCGCATCTCATTCTCTCATTCTTTTGTCCTCCTGCCATGACATGAAGAGCTTTCTTTGGGCTGGGAATTCTTTGTCTAAGATGGATATCTTTGCTCATCTTGACAGATTCATGCCTACTGTGACCACCTGGACTGGAAGTTATAGAAGTATGAGGGCATGGATACCCAAGTACTACTCTACGCAGTTAAAGAGTACAGCTCAGGTGAATTTGAAGGTTTCCTCAATAGGGTATTATAAATCTCTTTGGAATTCTGAATGTAGTTCTGACATTTTACTCTTGTAGATTCAACATGTTAATGGACTGCCCAAGGATTGGAAGCAGAAAATGAATAAAGTCCATCAGCTCTTCTCAAGAATTCCACACTACAATAATGTATGTATATTTTACCAAACTCCATTTTATGGAATAATCTGTTTTTTTTTTTTTTGCCCCTTTATTCGATATCTGACATTTTTTTCAGATTTCAAAGCAATATGAATTAGACTTCAGGGAGAGGGGAAGAGCAGGACTTAGAATCCAAAGCTCAGTAAAGAATTTCCAGCTTACAATGGAGGTAAAACAAAATACTCTCAATCTAATCAATTCTTTTAATTCGCATTCTGCAAGAATGTCCCACAAAGTCAAGCAAGTCCGAAAGACAAACAACACAGTGAAGAAATTACTTGTGACATTGTGTATGCGTGTGTATGCATGTGTGAGTGTGTGCATATCCCAACTAGTTTGGGTTGGCAACACAAATCCTATCCCACCATCCTAATCAATCAAAAACCATATCATTGGTCAGTCTGTGTACTTGAAACATTTCTGACCAACTCAATCCAGATCCTTTTTGGAAGCCAACATGCACCCCGTTGTACCTTTTTCACAGGCACCTTCCTAGGTCATCATTTTACACGCCAAAATTCATTGTTACCTATTTTACGTTGTCTATTTGGGCCCTAGACACTCTCAGAACATGATTAATTTGTCTTTGGTTTATTAGGAGAATGGAAGACAATCAATTTTGCAGCTGGGGAGGGTGGGGAAAACCAAGTATGTGATGGATTACAGGTACAGTTAGTCGCAACTCTATTAAATAACTATATTTTCAGTAGATGGCCGAGACACATTTTGATTAACCCGAATGCTTAGTATATCGAATCACACAAATTTTTGTGCACAAGTTCATGGTTGGTTCATCATATATGTTCTTAGAAGGAGGTAGCTTTGTTTTTCTGTGCAGATATCCATTGACTGGCTACCAAGCATTCGGTATATGTTTGGCATCCATTGATTCGAAGCTTTGTTGCACAGTGTGAATATACTCTGAAGTCCCTTTTGTAGTTCAACCTTTGAACACGGAAGGATCTTCATGTGATGCAATTTTGTGCTGAAGATATCAAACAACCCTGTCTGTCCTCTTCTCGGATAATGGAAGTAATTTGTGAAAGAAGTGTGCTGTTTTGTTGAAGAAGATATCAAGAAAATTCAAGAGTCGAGGAGATAAAGTGCATGATGGATCATATTATCATTATCAGCACTAGAGCTCATAAGAATTAGTCATTGTTTTTATATATCTCAAGTACTGTTGTTTCAAATTTATTGCTATCATATATATGCAGTTGTTAATCTTGTGCTGACAATGATAATATCGCCTTTGGAGAAAATGTTGATGCAGATAGAATCTGTATCTCAATATTTCAATTTGGATTTTATTTATTATTCTGTTTTTAAATTCTTATTCAAAGATTGAGCAAATGGGAATTCCATGTGAATTATTGACGAAGTAATCATCAACTTCAACCAGTGTTCATGTCTGGACTACAAGGTTAATTCATCGATCCATGATCATCTCATAAATAGGATCTAGTAATATATATATAATATCATTCCTAGAAAGAATCTAAACCAGCTCACTAGTTAAGTCTAAAGAATTTTTTCGAGGCTTACCTTGCTAACTATGAGAGCATTTCGTCTGGTCCACGAAGATGGACTATCGGCTGGAGCATGTGCGGATTTCCGCCATGCGTCCAACTGATAGACTCGAGTACAAGCATTTAACTACAGAGTACAAGCATTAAAACGGCATACAAGCATTACAACATAAGAGGCATCACCACAAGGTTATCCAAATGCTCTTTTCATGGAAACACTCTAATCCCAAGAGCAAATAGGATCATATTCTAAACCTCAAGAGTACCCCTTAACATAGAGCAACAAAACATACCCCCAAAAACTCTTAACCATAGAAAATCCCTAATCTCCATAATGGAGAACTCTCCCCAAAGAAAGAACTTGCTCTTTCTCTCTTTAAAATCCTAGGCTTAAGAATCCTTTTATAAAATCCCAAAGTTATATTACCATTAGGAAACTCAAAACAATTCCAAATCCAATTAGAAAAATCTCCCTAATAAATACATAGTTTATGGTTCCCAAGAATTCAAACTTTTGATGTTGCCTAATAGTTTGACCATTTGATGTCTTATCTTATAATCAAGTCATTGAAAAGGTTTCCAAATTTAGAGATTAAACTTCAAACTTTTCAGTGTCTATCAATTACTCTCTCTCTCTCTCTCTCTCTCTCTCTCTCTCTCTCTCTCATTAAGATAATAATGAGAACCTTTGTTCCTTTTGCTTCAGGTCATATTTTACCCAAAAAACATAGAGAAGTCTAACCTTTACTAGATGTATGAAGTCTTGTAAGAGTCACTTGTGTCCATGGGTGGAGCTACATAGGGCCGAGAAGGGGGCCAACTGCTCAATTTTTTTATTTTTTTTAAATTTGAAGTTGGCAATTGTTTTTGTAGCATGTTACATATTGTCCCCTGTTAAATTTTATTTTTGTTCCCCTAGAGTTTTTTGTTGCCCCCTCAATAATTTTTTTTTTTTACTTTTTTGTCCTCACTCATAAGGGTGTCAATTGGTTTAGTCTGAACCAAAAGCGAATAAACCAAACCAAAAAAGTCGATTTGGTTTGTTTTTCTTTTCATTTTGGTTTGGTTATGGTTTAGAAAACAAAAAACCTAATTAATTTAGTTCGATTTATGGTTAAGGCTTCGAATAAACCGAATCGCACCGAAAAACCGTAGTAGATTATATATACCGACTCCGCCACTGCTTCTGTTACTACATTCCTCTTTGGGTTGAGGTTGGAACCACTTATAATGTGGTAAATATGGACTGTTAATTAGATGGTTGAATTACAAAGCAACACTTTTATGTAAGTCTTCTTTACTTCTTTTATTGTGTAAGCTAGCTTCATAAACTTTCTCATCTTTAATGAGAATCATTATGGGACTTAGTTATAGAGTTTAGCTCTATCAACTATTCCTTCTTCATCTTCTTTGTAAAGTTTCTATCAGTGTTGTTTTCTTTTCCATTGTTCTATAATTTCTTAAATAGTTTGATTTATATAATATTAATTTAAAAAAGTTGTTGAGCTCATCTAGCCATGTAAGATGAGAAAGAAAAAAACAATTGTATTCCTCCAACTGATAGATATATAATTCAGTTGTGACTATTGACAGCAAAGGGCTTGTTTGTTCTGTCAATTGTTTTCTATTTATTCTATTGAGTTATACTCACATCACATTTCAAGGTTATCCTTTTGCTTTGCTCATTGTCTCTTCTTCCTTCGTCAACCATGACCTTCTTAATCTCCACAAATACAATGCTTAATTCAGCAATGATGTGATGGCTTTCTAATATATTTTTAGGTTTTTATCATATTTTTTGGTGTACTTTTAGATTCTTATTGTATTCATCTAGGAGTTATAATGTAACTTTATAAGCTTTATTTTTTGGCAAATGTATCAATGCAATATTCTTTCTTTCTTTCTTTCTTTTTTTTTGTTTTGTTTTAATTCTATTATTTTATTATATTTTTCTTTTTTTTTTTTAAGAGAAAGCCATCAAGTTGAGGTATATGAGAGCCTGTTGCATATTTGGTTCTTTTTTTTCTATTAAACTACATGTTTTTGTTTGATAGTCTTGGGCCTTCTCAATCCCCAAAAGCTAGCTCAAGAGGTGAGGCTTTTCCCCATACTTATAAACCGACCACCAGTCCCATCCACAACCGGATGTGGGATCCCAACAGTTTTTATGAAGGAAAAATGGGGCATAAAAGTCAATACTTCATGTCTTATTGATAAAAAGAAAAAAAGAAAAAAGGAGGCATTAATAATGGATGAATAGTAAAAATAATACCCAAATTTATTTGACATGCTAGAAGTCCATACTTCATGGAGAGCATATAAATAAAAGGGAAAAAGAAATAGAATTAAATTGACTTACAAATAGACTTATGTCTTATTGATAAAAAAATGTCAAATTGTCTAATCACTATCTACAGATTAATAAACCAATAATAATCAATGAACTTTCTTCTCATTTTAATTCATGAGATAAAAAGCACTTTTTTTAAAAGAATTTTTGAACTTAGTCACCGTCCTTATTACCTTCGTATTCACACAGAAGGGACTGTTTTTAATTTTGATATTTATAACTAAGGACAGAGTTTTCCTCCTCGCCGAGTTTATTCCTTCAAGCGTCCAACCCACACTGAAAGATCGGCGATGTAAACGAATTCAGTTCGGCGAATATAATGTCGTCTCCCTCCGCGTAGCTGCCGGAGTCCTGACACTCGAAGTACGTCTGTATGTCGTCGGGGAAGGTGCACCGTGGTGGGTCACTTTCCGGCGGCGTTGAAGGAGAGTCGTCTACCGACGTCCTCTCCAACATCTCCTTGAACTTTGATGACTGAAGCAGAAGTCCGAGAGCGGATGAAGCGGTGGCGCCTCCACCAGAAAGAGGCGGAGCGATGACAGCTTCTTCAGTATCGACGGAGCTTTGCTGGTGTTGGAGGAAATCTAATCCGATCTCGTGATTAGGGTTTTCAGGTTGATTAGGATCAACGTTAGGGTCAGAGTTATTGTGGTTTGGTCGGAGCCATTTGATGTAACGGCTGAGATCGAAGTTGGTAACGGCGTTAAGTCCTCTATACTCGATGGCAGCAATGTCGTATGCCGTCGCCGCTTCTTCCTGGGTAGCTGTAGAAATTAATGAAAAGGTCAAAGGGTAACTTGGGAATATAAAGGACATAATAAATTTGGGAATTCAATTTCCGCGAGAAATTCGGTGGATGGTTGGAAAATAATTCCTCGGAGTGAAAACTTAAGAAACAGTTGAGAGTGGTTGATCTCTCCCAACCAACTAGATTTGATTGATTTTTTTTTTTCTTTTTCTTTCTCCGTTTAGCACCCAATCTTTTCATCATTACCGTACATGTTCCTAAATGAACGTAGAGTTTACCAAAATACCCTTCCATGTTACTCTATATACTGTATTTATTTTTCATCATATAACTAACATAACTGTATCTATTTGGTCTTATTGGACAAGACAAAGTTGTGAGACAGATGGCATAATATGCGTTTAACAAGTGGCATAATGAGATTTTGAAAATGCTTTTCAGCGTAAGGCCATGCACTGGGCTTTTTTTTTTTTTTATTAAATTGACAACTTATGATAGGGATTTTTTTTGTAAGTTAGCTTAGCATTGTTGTGAGTGGGGGTGATTTTGTAATAAATTTCATCTGCTACAATTGGATTTTTTTTTTTTATTAAATTGACAACTAACGATAGGGATTTTTTTGTAAGTTTGCTTAGCATTGTTGTGAGTGGGGGTGATTTTGTAATAAATTTCATCTGCTAGAATTGGATTTAGTCTCTGAAAGCATATAGGATTTGACTTTTAGATTATCTCCAAGAGAGGGGGAGATTTTACTGTTACGAAATATTTTAGAACAAATTTCTGTTAGAAAAATCTGCAATTTTGAATATAATTTACATCAAAATCCTACCTATCTTAAAATTTTTTATAGATTAAAAAAAAAAAAAAAAGATCTTGATCCTCTCAAGTTATAATCACCAGTTAGTTGATTTGAAACCAATTAAAATATGACACGTGAGATAAAGTATCTAATTACAATGAATTTAAAATTTTCAAACACAAAAATAAGGACAAAAGCATTCTGTCATTAATGATAGTGTGACACATTATCCAACGTGTCATATTCTAATTGGTTTCAAATCAACTAACCGGTGATTATAACTGGAGAGGATCTAGTTCCACAAAAAAAAAAAAAAAAAAGGCAAAAATCAAATTGGTTTCGCTTTAAAAATATATAAAAGGAAGAAATTACCATATGTTCCGAGGTAGAGGTATTTGTTGCCAAATACTCGGCCAATTCGAGCTTCCCATCTTCCATTGTGATGATGTCTGCACATCAAAACATCGCATACTAGTTATGATAAAAAAAAAACTACTAAATTAGCAAAAAGGAGAAAATAAATTAGGAATTAATTTGTTGGAAGTATGTTTGCAGAAAGGTATGAAAGGAACTACATGTCTCAATCCACATGATCTCTACATAATTGCAATTGATATAAATGTCACTTTTAAGCCTATGTATTTGCATTTTGTCATGCATTTACAGAAATAACATGAGATAGCAATGGAAAATTAAATTAAAAAATTATTTATTTAATTTCTTGTAAATTAATACCTTGCGACGCCTCTATATTTCGAGACTCCTCGAGAAAACCCGCTACTTTTCCTGTCAAATTTTTATTTTTACCAAAATAATTAAATTAAGCACTGTTTGAAATATTTTCAATTAATATAATTCTTTTCTGATACATAGGTTCATGAAATTAAAATTGAATTACCTTCTCAAAGATCCAATATATTCTTCTTTAGACTGCCCTTCCATTTCCTTTAGTTCTTCTTGGTACGTCGGTAACTACAATTATAATCAAAATTTTAATTTTTTTTTTTTTTTTACTAATCTTGTTCATCAACAAAATTAAAGGAAAAAAAAATAAAATTTGATAGATACATACTGGAAAATTAAGGATAGTTTCTTGTCCCCAGTACTTCAATGCTGCTAAGTCATATGCATGTGCCGCCGTTTCTTCGTCGTCGTAGGCCCCTAAGTACCCAAGATTACAAATGGAATAAGAGCCACTAAAATAACCCAGAAGTGCAAAACTTAAAATTGAGATATTCTCCCATAAAATATAGAGAAAGCACCAGGTTTTTTTTTTTTTTCTGTTTAATTTTACATTAATCACTATAATTCTTGGTTTTTGTTAATAAAATTGAAAGTAGTAATATTTTGGCTTGAAAAATAAATGAATTGAGAGATTGCAGGTAACAATTCTAATCAAAACTTACCAAGATAGACTATTTTAGTTGAATTCCACCAACACCAGCACCACCACAAACCCAAAAAAGAAGCAAAAAATAAATAAGAAATTGATTAGAGAAACATTAAACCAAATAGAAAATCACAAACACAAAAGAGATGATATTGATCATGAACCTTGTCTTCCTTTCTTCTTTTGTGACTCATTCCAGCAGTTCTTATCCCACAAATGAGCCTCATATCGACCGGTCCATCGATGCCTGAAACAGTCGTAAAACACCCATATAAGAATAACAAAGAGAGGATCAACAAGGAAGAAAGAAATCTGATCAACACATTAACATAATCCCACCTTGTAACCCCTCGAAAGATCGAACTACGTTGAGGGGGAGACTCTCTTGGAACAGTCTTCCTCGTGCGTTTCACTTTGGTTGCAGTGTTGTTGTTATTGGTACTAGTGTTGCTGTTGTTCTTCTGGGTTTTCTGTGATATTTTCGCCATTAAACCTCACTAGGGTTGGGCTAAGTTAAGATGGAAGAAGTAAAAGAAAAGAGAGAGGGAGAGAGATGACTTGGTCATCCAATGAAGGGCTTTTAAAGAAAGTTGTATGAGAGAAACGGTTTTGGAAGCATATGGGGGCTGGCAAATTAGAGGCAAGCCGGCATGCGAATTGATTTCGTGGCCGTCTCTAAGCGACTTTGTGTAGACTCTTTCTCTCTTGTCCTCACTTGCTATTGTGTTATTTGCTCTTCCTTGTGTGTATATATTGAAATTGAAAGGGCTTTTTCTCCTTTCCCCTAATTTATTGGCTAAAGGGTTAAAACCCGCTTCCCTTTCAACCAACAAAAAACACACGCAAGGACCTGGCTTCGCATCCTCGATAGCAAAAATGCTTACAACCATCCTTACAACATCAATCGGAGAGTGCCACATAGATAAGGTATCCTCAGGAATAAGTCACCGGTATCTCCCATCTTGGAACCTCATAAATAGTCACCAATATCCCCCACCCTTGGTACTCTCATAAATAAGCCACTAGTACCCTCCTCATTGGGTGGGTACCCTACGTGGCAGCAAAAAAAAAAAAAAAGAAAAGCATTTGGTATTCCTTATATTTATATCATGAAATTGAAAGGACATTCTCTTCTTTTTACCTAATTTATGGGCTAAATGGTTAAACCATTTCCCTTTCAAGTTTCAACCAACCAACAAAAGCGCACACAACAAGGACCAAAAAAAAAAAAAAAAAAGAAGAAGAAGACATTTTCAGTTCCTTGTATGTATATAATTGAAATTAAAAGGGCTTTCTCTCATTTTCCCCTAATTTATGGGCTAAAGGGCTAAAATCCGTTTCCCTTTCAAAACACACATAAGGACTGTACGAAAAAAATATTTCCCCTTTTTGCTTTTCTCATGCTTCTCTCTTTCATGTTTTGAGTGTGTTTGGTTTGTATGGGATTTCGCAATTATGGACTACCCCATGTGAAGATTATTAATGAATATGGATGGGAAGTAAAGACTTTAGGCTTTGGAGTGCTCTATTTTTCAATTTGGATGTATAACTTTCTTCTGATAATTCCATGCACCATTAATGATCCTCTCAATGCTTTAATCATAGGGCTTAAAAGAACATTACCTTAACCCTAACTTCTTACAGTAATGGGCCACAGGTCCCATGGTTAGATGGAACCATGACTAGGTTGATAGTGCCCATCAAAATAATTAATGTGATACAACCAATAGTATTTGTTGCTTATCCGCAATCTCTACCGTCCGATTAAAACTATGCAATCAATAGATGTTGTTTGGTATTAGGATGTGGATACCCTTTTCATTAAGGCTGATCTGTTTAGGATCTTTCCTAATCTTGACCTAAAATTTCATGTTCCCAATGAAAGAGGAAATTAAGGATGCAATTAAAGTTGTAATGGTCGTTAATATTTGGGTAGGCATCAGGCTCAATAACATTTAATGGGCTCACATTCACTAGGATTCATAGGGGTTAGGTTAGGCTAATTAAAAGTCTGAACCCATACAATTGTGTAATTTCGAAGGCATGAAATGAAAATTAGCTTACATGGTAGGAAGGCTAGCAATTTAAGCCCGACCAGTTTAGGCCCGGTTTTTGGGCTCGGGGCTTGCCAAGCCCGATTTTATAGAAGCCCGAACTATCTAAGGCCGGGCTTGGGTTAGGCATATATAAGCCCGGCCCGACATGGTTTTAATTACCATGCATTTATTTTACTATAGCCATGAATTTTTTATGAAATTGTGTAGAATATGTAACAACATCTTGTGTTGTAGCTTAGCGGTGAGAATGCCACATTCTCCTTGTGAATATTTTGGTTCAATTCTTGTCAACAACAAAAAAATCAATGACGAATATGTAACTATTAAGAACTTTTTATTAATAAAATAAGAAAAATAAAAAAGAAAATAATAAAAAAATGGGCTTAATCGGGATTTTCATATTAATCTAGAACCGGGCTTGGGATTCATTCTTAGGCCCGAAAATCGGGCTGAGCAAGGCTTGGGCATGCACAAAACCCCTAATACCCTATGTAAAGCCCGCCCGGCCCACCCAATTGCTAGTCCAACATGGTAGGTTATAGCTCACCTGAGGTAATCATCCCTAAGTGAACAAAATCAAAGACTAGTTGATTCTTCCTTGCTCAACGTGAGAAAAGAAGAAGAACAGAGTAATATTTATATATGTAATCTTTACGCAGAGTTCCACTTATGAATGTACAGTAGAATTGGAAACATCCGATCTTGCAAGCTTGGTAATCAAATTTTCTGTAAATAGCAACTCTCTCCTTGATTTTCTCTTTAGGGAATCTTGCCAAACTTGTTTGGGAAATCAACTCTTTTGGAAATCAATTCCTTGAGTTTCGGAAATCAACTCTCCTTGAGTTAGAGTTGATTTCTCTCCTTGATTTTCTCTTGAGGGAATCTTGCTAAACTTGTTTTGTAAATCAACTCCTTGAGTTGATTGGCTAACACTCCCCCTCAAATTGGGTCGTAGAGTGAGGCCTAGTTTGGATCGTAATGCGAAGAAAGCGGCCTTCGGTAGGGGTTTAGTAAACAAATCAGCAACTTGGTCATATGAAGATACAAATTGAGTAACTAATAGTCCAAGTGATACTCGTTCTCGTACAAAGTGGTAATCTATCTCTGTGTGTTTGGTACAAGCATGAAAGACATGATTGACAGTCATGTGAAAAGCACTGACGTTATCACAGAAGAGAGCTGGTAGTTTAGCAAGATAAATGCCAAGATCTCGTAGTATGTAAGAAAGCCAAGTGAGTTCTGCAATAGTCGAGGCCATGGCTCTATACTCAGCTTCTACACTAGATCTTAAGGCAGTGCTTTGTTTCTTTGCAGTCCAAGAAATACAGTTACTTCCAAGAAAGGTACAATAACCAATATTAGATCTTTGAGTAGCAGAACACCCGGCCCATATAAGTCAAGACTTGACTTACAGAGAATGTGCACACCCATATCAAAAGTACCCTTAACATAATGCAGAATCCTCTTTACCAATTGATAATGGCCAACAAATGGATTTTGCATATATTAACAAACAAAATTCACACTGAAGGATATATCAGGCTGTGTGAAAGTTAAATTTTGTAGTGCTCCAACAAGACTACGATAGTGAGTAATATCGGAGAATGGTGTGTCAAGATCGGAACTTTTAGACTTTGGCATCATCGGAGTGGATATTGGCTTGCACTCATCGATTTTCACACGTTCTAGCAAGTTGAGAGCATACCGAGATTGGCATAAAAAGAGACCATCCTATGTGTATGAGACTTCAACACCCAAAAAGTAATGAAGAATACCCATATCCTTGATGAAAAATTCATGTCCCAAACACTGTATAAACTCATGAAGAAAAATAGTGTTTGTGCCAGTAAGAACCATATCGACAAGATAGAGCAAGAGAATAAGAGTACCTTGCTGAGCATGACAAATGAATAGAGATGGATCTGCAATGCTGCAAAAGAAACCAAAAGAGAGAAGAAAGGAACTAAGGCAGTCGAACCATGCCTTAGGAGCTTGCTTCAAACCATAAAGTGCTTTGTTGAGTTTACACACATGATTCGGGAAGTCAGGATGCTCAAAGCCAGGGGGCTGAGTAACAAGCACTGGTTCAACAAGATGATCGTGAAGAAACACATTCTTAACATCAAGTTGTCTTAATTCCCACTTATTAATAGTGGCAATTGTAAGAACAATATGAATAGTGGTTGACCGAATCACATGAGAGAACGTCTCTATAAAATCAACTCCTTCAACTTGACTGTAGCCCTTGGCTACCAATCGAGCTTCAAGTATTTCAAGATTACCATCGGAATAAAGCTTGGTACGATACACCCAACGAGTACCAATTACATTCATAGCAGGGGACCGTGGAACAAGATCACATGTGTGATTTGTGTGGAGAGCATCAATTTCTTCTTGCATGGCACTTTTCCAACCTGAAAGTGAAAGGGCAGAAAGAATATTCTTAGGCTCCTTTGGAATATGACAAAGAACATGGAGGTGTGCATACTTGGGATTTGGCTTGTGAATATCAGCTTTAAAACGTGTCAACATTGAATGATCTGATGCCTGAACAAATGGATCTAAGATTATAGATTCATTGTGTTGATTCTCAGAAATGCTAGATGTCAATGTGAGTCATGATATGATTCAAGCATGCCTCTAGAGTGCAATAGGATTGTTGGTTTGTGCACAAGAGTAGGGGTAGAACTGACAAAAGGTTCAGTTAACAAGGAATCAAAGATAGAAGCCTGTAGGTGAATCATAGTAGTTGGGCCACGTGTGTCAATGGAGCCCAGCGTTGGGCTTGGGGCAAATCAGATTCGTGTGTCTGTGTGTGGCCAAGAGATCTTGAGTTGCACTTGATCAGCCGAAGCCTAGTAGAGAAATCCTATGAGTCTACAATACTTACTTTTATGCATGTAAATCAACATAGTTCATTTCATACATTTCACTCAGCACATACTATCACAGTCATATGTGTATTACTCACGTCATCATATTATATATCACATACTAGCATGAACATTTCAATCATCATGTAACATTACAGTTTACATGGAAACCACAATATATCAAATTATAATCATCAATAGTTCATTATCCCCATAGTCCCACTATGTTAAGATTACCCACATGATCTCATCATGTCCAAACAGATTCCACATGGTTCCACTATGTTCCAAACAAACAAGCACACAAATGTACACATGGTCCCACCATGTTACACAACAACAAGATTACAGTGGCCACATAGTCTAACTATGTTCCACAACAAACATCACATGGTCCCACCATGCTACGACCAATCAACATTCAACATATACCAGATGGTCTCACCATGTTACGGCCAATTAACTATAAAAACACGTATCACATATCTAGCACATAACCATTCCTTTAGGGACTTGCACCCACGGAGGAAGTTTCCTGTATCAATCCTTTTGAGACTTACACCCACGGTGGAAGTACACCATTAACCACATAAACAAGCACATAATCATATACATAGTTCCACTATGTTCACAACATACAATACATAATCATTCTTATAGCGACTTTCATTGTCACTCCCCGGATCCCGGTGACTCAGATCCCAAGGTGGGAAGGCACGGATCACGAGGTGAGACCTTCGGGATCTATTGCTAG
>JAUPMG010000003.1:6813338-6825406 GCA_031762675.1 Pachysandra terminalis
TATTCATCACATCATATTTAAAGGTAAATATCACAAAATACCAAAAATACCCTTCTCAGCATTTCGGTTGTTACAGTAATTTGACTCATCGAAGAACGACGGTCTAGTGATGGATTGTCCCTCAAATTTGGACATTACTACAGATCCATTCAAGGTTGTTAAACCTTATATCTGACCACGAAGCTCTGATACCAATTGAAAGTGCACATAGTAATTACCTAGGGGGTGAATAGGTTTTAAGCCGATATGTGGAATTATTTGGGCCCAATTTAAAACCTAATAGATTATGCTGTGTTTTAATAATTATGAAAAAGTTGAAAATAATAGCTCGCATATGATGATTGCATTGCATACAAATATATATAAATTTAAGTGTGAAACAAAACCATTCAAACACAAGCGATTTATAGTGGTTCGGCACCCCGGCCTAATCCACTCCCTTGAAATACCACCCGCGGGTCTCAAGGATTTCTCTATGGTAGGTTTTGTTCACTACGGCTAACATCCAAACCTTATGAAGAATTTATCGACACTCTCCAAGTCGTACAAGGATTTCAATGGCTCACCCAAAAATCACTACGAGGTTTCCCGGCTGACCTCCAACCACTACGAGGTTTCACAGCTAACCTCTAACCACTACAAGGTTTTCACGACAACCTTAAGCCGTTACAGTTTTTAACCTAAATTAAAAATAGTAAAAATGACTACTTCTATGATATTTACCAACCCGAAGTCCGCCTGTTGTTGTGAGCTTGAATCCTCGTTTCTCGCTCACATTCCTCGCTCCTTTCCGCTTTGGATGTCATCGTTGATGCTTGACAGAGCGAGGACCTTACAAACCTAGATGTGTGTGTGTGTGAGATGATCTAAACAATGCAACACATCAATGGGTAAGGGCTTGAATCTTAATCCTTCTTCTTCTAATTAGTTGACATAGGATCCCAATTTCATTATGAATGGGAAGAAGATGGAAGGAGAGGAATTCTCAAGCCTAAGAAAGAGCAAAAGGTTCTAAGATCTAAAACTAGGGCTTTGGAGAATTTTCGTGCGGGTCCTTCGCAATTATGACGCTCAACTCTTATTTATAGAGTTTGTGTTTTCTGCGTCCGCCGGTCGATCAGTACAAGTAACTGGTGGCTCCATCGACTTAAAGTTAATTTGAAAATCAACTGGTCAGATGGAAAGACCTACTAATCGACCCTTCGAGCCACCAGTCGACCAGACACTTTTGCCAGTCGACCGGTAGCACTCAGGGCTTGCAAAACTAACTTAGGGTTTTGAGTGACCAGTGAGCAATCTGATTGATCGGGATTCGACTGAATGCTTCTGCTGGTCGACCAAACCTCTTGGTCGGTCGACCAGGCTCATACAGATTGCACAGACTAGCAATGGTCTGCTATGCAACCAGCACCAGAGATTGATCAGTCAGAGACCGACCGGTGGCCCTGTTCGCTCAACCGGACAACATGGTCGGTCAATCGGTGCCCTCAGCTGGGAATGCCTAATTTAATCCTTTCTATAACCATATTCCCAAGGTTCATCCATGAATGGTATCGACCATTCATGGCCAATCTTTGGTTGTCCAGAATCGCATCCATATGGCTAAAGACTGCGGAGTGTCCCTTAACTGGTAAGGTACTCCAAACTCCCTTGAAACCAGTCAATATGCAATGAGTAATGTGTTTCAAGGGGCTGTCTAGTGCATGTGTGTTTATACCTTTGGATAGGGGACCAATTCCGATAGATTCTTCATTGTAGCTTTTTTTTTTTTTTTTTTTTGCAAAGGTAAGTAATACTTTATTTTATCACCAAATATAATACATTTTACCACACCTTACATGCGCATATGGCACAGCAAATCAAAACCAAAGTGGTCAACCATCTAATTTGTAATCTAAGACACATCCATACACTCTACATATGAATCATTCATCATCTTTGGCTATCTAGTAAAACCCTCAGAAAGTTCAACAACAACACCACAACCAGTGCATATCAACTAAAGCAACACCCATCAAGAGGAACTTCCCCATCACATCTACTTGTATAGAACATCTATCATACAGTCAAGAGCACCATCATCATCCATACACCAGTAGCAATCCACAACCTCCACCATATCAGCAGGAAAACCAACTAATACAAGTAAATTAGTATCAAAATAACCTTGTACAACAATCCAAATAGCACCAATTATAACTTTTCGGCAGCATCATCAGCTAGCTATAACCCAGTAGCATTCCAACCCAGACCACAACAGAACCACCACAGTAACATCACAGTTATGATACTGATAAATCCAACAAATTTCTTCTCTACACCATCAATCAAACACTCACAATAGCATTAGGCCAAGCAACACCAATCAATGCTTCAATTTAGCCCAACATAAGACATCCCAGCACCCAACCCAGCCATCATCCCAGCAACAAATCCTTAGGAATCTGCCAAATTGCCCAGTAAATGTACACATCATCATCTGAATTCAGCACCTGATTCAGCAACCCAATTTTAACAACACCATACATATCTGGGCAGCAACACCAGCTAATTATCAATAGCATTCCAACCCCGAGAATTTCTAGGAAAAAAGCCAATGACATTTACAACATTGACAAACCTGCAAAGCTTGATCTTCAATATGCTCGGTTACAGACACTCCAGGACTATGTCACAACATTGACAAACCCGGAGAATGTCTAGGAAAAAGTCAATGACATTTACAGTTATTACTCTTAAATGAGATATCAACTGAGGCATATACTTTTACCGAGCAATAAGATATTACATCTGCTTACTAATTATTTGATTCATGGCCACATTAAATTTATAATTAGACGTATTTACTACTAAAAAAACTAGATACATGATCTCATTGCTTTGATTTTCAAATTATGAAACTACATTACAAAATGGTTCAAGACTTATGTGCATTAAAATTAGACTTGGATAGACATGAGACCTGCTTACAATTAAATGAGAGGCAATTATCAACCAATTAGACTATTTATACCATCGATTGAGATATTATTACCGAGACTTATTTGCATTAAAATTAAACTTTGACAGAAATGAGACCCACCTACAATTAAATGAGACGCAATTATCAACCAATTAGACTATATTTACCATCCATTGAGATGTTGTTACCCTTAAATGAGATATCAACTAAGATGGATACTCGTACCAAGCAATACGATATTAGACCTACTTAATAATAATTTGATTCATGGCTACAATAATTTTATAGCTTGACCTACATACTACTAAAAATCTAGATACATGACCTCATTGTATTGACTTCGAAATAATGAAACTACATTACAAATTGTACTAAAATGAGACTTGGACAGTAATGAAACCTATTTACAACTAAATGAGAGGTAATTATCAACCAATTAGACTATTTTTACCATCCGTTGAGGTGTTATTACTCTTAAATGAGCTATCAACTAAGGTAGATTCTTTTACTGAGTAATAAGATATTAGACATACTTACTAATTATGTGATTCATGGGCACATTAGTTTCATAATTAGATGTGCATGCTACTAAAAAACTTGATACATGACCTCATTGCTTTGATTTTCAAATAATAAAATTACATTAGAAAACGGTTCGAGACATATTTGCATTAAAATTAGACTTGGATAGCAATGAGTCCCACTTAAAATTAAATGAATGGCAATTATCAACCAATTTGAGTATTTTTACCATCCATTGGGATGTTATTACTGAGACTTATTTGCATTAAAATTAGACTTAGATAGAGACTCACTTACAATTAAATGAGAGGCAATTATCAACCAATTAGACTATATTTACCATCCATTGAGACGTTAATAAGATATCAACTAAGGAGAATATTTTTTTCGAGCAATAATATATTATATTGAGCAGCTATTTGAGTACTATCAGCGTCATTAACAAATCTATGTGATCGCAAAAATTGGACATCATATGGGATAGCTAGGGGATGATTGTGTTCTCCTACAAATTCTTTCCCAATCCACTTATTTGATTTCCTCTTATAACTGATACAAAATACAACAGGGCAACCAACTCTAGTAGTGGGTCGTGGATTTCTTCGTTGGCATGTCATTTCTAAGTGATTTTGCTCCTTGAACAAACAAACTTTCAAGACACAATTTTTTATTTCTATTCTTTTTTCAGGCCATCACCATCATTTTGTATACTAAATCCCATCAATTTAGCATATAAATGGTAGAATTTAACTCCTTCATGGCATGTCATTTCTAAGTGATTTTGCTCCCTTTGACATTCTCTTGAACAAACAAACTTTCAAGACACAATGTTTTATTTCTATTCCTTTTTAAGACCATCACCATCATTTCCTATACTAAATCCCATCAATTTAGCATATAAATAGTAGAATTTAACTCCTTTATAGGTACTGAATTTTAATCCAAATATCTCTTCTACAGTTAATTCATCCAAACTTTTATGTTGATTAAGAAATAAAGTTCGAATAAGTGTCACAACCAATACTATTTCCAATACCATTATCACGCTCCCTGTCAACAACATTCGTATCAGGCTCATCTCCACCAACATCATCATTCAAGACACGCTCCTCTTGTATAATTTTTTCATTTAAACCTATTATAATCTCTTTCCCTTTCTTCTTTCACTTTGTTTCATAATAATTTTTTTGAAACCTGAAAGGAAAGGATAAAACCATAAAAAGCTTTTTCATAAAGAGTACATTCATTTGATTAGAGTATCTCATGACAATATAGATAATTATATAAAAATGTATATAAGTGATAGACATCTAGTGAAGGATCTTGTGAATATATTAAATTTGAGATATAACTACAATTCATCTCTATGGATTAGTATACTACATATATTGAAAGCTAATTAGACTAATAAATTACCAAACTGAAATAAAAAAAGAAACTTGGTGATTATATTAAGTCGGGTATGTTTAATTCGATTGATTTTTTATATCGTTGTTTAATAGTCAATTGAACTACGTTCTACTATGTGTCAGCTGATTGAAATTCCAATCAACTCCTAAACACTTGTTTGAACATCCACTCGATAAAATCATGCTTATAGTGAACAAGTCCTATTAATTATAAATTAATCTCATAATTTAGTTACTATTATGTCTCTAACCTCATTAAGATATTTGAAATATTAATTATTCAAAATATAATTTTTTTATATGAATGAGCATTTGAATTATTATGCTATAAACATTGAAAGCTATTAAATCTAGTCCACCACCGACCAGTAAGTGAATGATCGTTTTGTTTTTCGACTTTTATTTAATTTCTGCAAAAATCTTACTTTAGCACACCAAAAATTATCCCCCTTCTTTGCGATTTAGAACGTTAAAAACATGAAATCTCTTCTCTTTTTTTTTTTTTGAGGTTTAGGAAAAAAAAAAAATAAACTTCTTTTCTATTCTTTTAGATTATGCTGAAAAAAAAAATTAAAAAATCTTCTTCAATTAAGATATTTTTTTTCGATTTCAACAATAAAAAGCTGACAATATGTTAAGATGTGAAGGACTATTCTTTGAAGAATTTGATTTTGTAAAATGTAATGAGAATTTGTTTTATTTAGGATGTGGAAAAGGGTTTGAATTCAACCGTTGTTAAATTATTTTTTTTATTTTAGATAACGAAATCGATAATCGGTTAAATGCAATCAATTATCAAAAGCAGTTAATAATAATACACATGTCAAGCACATGCCAATCAAATCAAAGAGAGTAACGCTTTCTAAAAGATAAGCATAGTACCAACCATTTTTAAAGGTTGAGATTTTACATTTACAAAAATTGATGGTTCAGATAAGAAAATGTCGATACCATAGACTAACTCGAAAAATAAAAGGTATGAACCGAAAGGCAGAGAAAAGCGCCTGCAAATATGGCGGAGAAAGCGTGGATGATCACTCCATTTCCACTAATGTCACATCGAACCTTTTCGAATTTGGATCATCGTTTCAATCATGTTGAACGAAAATAATGTTATTAATTTTTTTTTTTAATTTCTAAACATTAAAATATTATTAAATTTAAACTAAAATATAAAAAATGAAATCCTGCAAAAGGCAAACAGAGATTATTAGACGGGACAAAGAAGAAAGAATCTCTTCTCGTCCCCCGAGCTCGACCCTTCACATTTTCTCTGTTACTTTTCGTAAATTTAAACTTAATCCCCCTCTCTCTCTCTCTCTCACTCTCTCTCTTTCTCTGGTTTTATATTTACAGAGCATTTTGATTGAGTTGAAGGAACAACCAAGGTTGGTGAGAAGAAATTGCTAATACAGGGGATGGTTTGGGTTTGATTAGATCGAAGTAAAGGTGGGATCTGATTCGCCGGGAAAAGAAGAAGTGATTTTTCCAGTGAAGTGGCCGGAATAAGAGGTGGGATTGTGATGGATTTGAAATCTATGATAAAAAGGAGGAGCTTTTCAAATGGGAATAGCGCCGAAACGATGAGGGGTGGAAAGGAAAAAGCAGAGGATGAAGAAGTGAGTGATAGAAAGGAGTTTCAGAGAAAGAATCAGAAGAAGATCAAGAAGGAAAAATTCGAGTGTAGATTGGTGAAGTACGAAGCATTACCAGAGTATCTGAAAGATAACGAGTATATCTTGGATTATTACAGGTTCGAATGGCCTTTAAAGGAAGCTTTTCTCAGTGTCTTCTCTTGGCACAATGAAACCCTCAACATCTGGACGTAAGTGGGTCTCTCCTTCTGCAAATTTTTTTAGGGTTTTCTTCATAATTTCCCATCAAATTTTATTTTATTTTTTTTTCCTTTTTTGGTTGAATGTTTACAGACATTTGGGAGGATTCTTGATATTTGTAGCTTTGACAGTGTTGAGCTCCATGGATTCCCCTGAGCTTCGAGCTTTAGTCTCAGGATCCTCCAGGTCTGTTTAAGAGAAAGAATCTTTGAAATTATTTTATATTTCAGCAGAATCTTATGAATTAACTCTGTTGAATGTGGTACATTTGATCAGAAACAGAAATATTCAAGAACCATTTATGATGAAGATGATGATGAAGAACATCTCTGGTAATTTAATAGGACTACATGTGCCTCAATCATCATCACTTGTCAATTTGGTTGATAGAACTGGTGGTTCTGATACAATACCCAGATGGCCATGGTTTGTGTTCTTGGTGGGGTCTATGGGGTGTTTGATTTGTAGCTCATTCTCACACCTCCTTGCTTGCCATTCCCAAACCTTCAACTTCTTCTTCTGGCGCCTCGACTACGCCGGAATCTCTCTCATGATTGTTTCTTCCTTCTTCCCACCAATTTACTATGCCTTCTTCTGCAACTCTCTAGCCAAAATCTTCTATCTCTCCTCCATTTCCATACTGGGTATCCTTGCAATTATCACTCTCCTTGCACCTTCCCTCTCCTCTCCTCGCTTCCGGCCTTTCAGAGCTTGCCTTTTCCTTACAATGGGCTTCTCTGGATTAATCCCAGCTGCCCATGCAATTATTCTTAATTGGGGCCATCCACAGATCATTGTAGCACTTGCTTATGAGCTCACCATGGCTGTGTTATATGCAGCAGGAGTTATATTCTATGTTGGTCGAATACCTGAGAGATGGAAGCCTGGAGCATTTGATATTGCAGGGCATAGCCATCAGATCTTCCATTTGTTTGTTGTTGCGGGTGCGCTCGCTCACTATGCTGCAACAATGGTGCTGCTGGATTGGCGTGAGATCTCGCCGAGCTGCGAGAGTGGCTCTTCAATCTTAAGCTGGACATGATGTGGTTGAAGGTGCATTTGCAGTTCTTAGCAGCGGATTTTTAGCTTGCTGTGGCTTGCATTACTAAGTTGTATGAAGGGGTAGTTCCAGAAATCATGTTACAATGATCTAAAGCTGTATCATGAGGCTACTGGTAATCCTCTACATCTTCTTCTACTTAGAAAAACATTATTAATGTGAATTGGGTATCTTGAAGTAGTAGGCTTAGTTTCATCATTATATCAATACTTGATAAGGCACAAAGAGATACATGGTACAAACATATCCAGTTTCGAAGGAAATTAAGTTGTTCTAATCATATTTAATGATGTAAAGCTGTTTCATGGGGTTTCTGGTAATCCTCTACATCTCCTACTTAAATACATGATTAATGTGATATGGGTATCTTGCAGCTGGCTTGGTTTCATCATTATATCCAAGTCTATAGCAGGCACAACAAAGAGATTCATGATATAAACCCGTCCAGTTTAGAAGCAAATTAAGTTGGTCTAATCATATTTAACACGAAGATTTATTGTGAATGTTCGATAAATTTCAGTTCTCTAATTATTTTTCATGCTTAGCTCTCCCCCTTTAGAATAAAATTCTCTATTTTATTACTCTTTTATTGGATAAACAACAACAAATCACAGTAGAAAAAGAAATAGGAGAGCAACCTACTCAAACCTCTCCTTCAGTTGCATTGCAGGTTGCCAGCATTTACTCTTAGGGAAAAAAAAAAATAAAAGAAACTTTCAACAGAAATTCCCGTCACTGCTACAAAACTACATTGTAGTAGGAATCTTACCACATTGCTCTTCGTAACAGAGATTTTGGCTGAAAGGAAAATTGATTTGAATTTTTCTCTTCATTAGCTGGTGTCTCATAACGAGCTTCGCTTCTCATGCCCATTGAAGCTGTGAACAAGGTGAAATTTCACGGTTTTTCTCTAGAAAGGTTATAGTCTCCTTTTAACTCTTATCTTAAACAACCTCAGCTTCACTGTCACTGTAATCTCCCCAACACTTAGTCATCTTTTCCTCGACTCTCATGTTGTCACAAGTTTCTTTTGCCTGCATAACAGCATCAGACACTGCAACTGTATCTGTAGGATTATGTTTGACATCAAGATTAGTCTTTTCAGATTCTTCTGACTTCTTGTCTTGATTTTGTTGCTCAGTTTGTTGATTTTCATCCTCTTCCTTCACTTCCTTTAATGGCGTCACAGCATTCTCTTCTGTCCCAGCAACCTCGCTTGTGTTATCACCAGCTTCAACAGTCACAGGTGTTGGAGATACCTCTGAACTGTTTGAAGATGCTGAAGTACCATTTGGTGATACAGCAACACCATTTGGGGATGTGGGAGAACCATTTGGTGATACAGCAACACCATTTGAGGATGTGGGAGAACCATTTGGTGAGACCGGAACACCATTTGGAGACGCTGGATATCCATTAGGCACCCATGGTTGGCCAGGTACAAACTCTGCTGCATGCGGGTTCATTATTCTAGGAGGGCTGAAGTGATTCCCATCCCCAGCATGTTCACCATTCTGGAAACCAGGCATGTTACGGGGGACCCGATTACCAGATCTATTATAACCACCTGACAGCCTAGGCCCATATGGAACCCTTGCTGTTGCCGACTGATGAGGGGATTTGCGAACAGGATTAACTGTCAGCATTGGTGGTATATTGACCGGCGGTGGCAAAATCCCTCCATGCTCTTTGATACCTGGCATAGGAACTGAGCCAAAAACTGGAATCATGGATGGGTTGAACGGAGGAGCAGCTGCAGAAAGTTTCTTGCTAGTCTCTCTCGTGGTTTCTACTTCGACCTGCTTTTCTCCTTCCTTAGGTACAGGATTCTCATTTCTATCACCATCAAGTAAATGCTGTGAATTCCCTGCCTCCGGTAACTTCTCTCCCTCAGTAATGACATTTTTTTCCAGCAACAAAGTTGCATTTTCAATCGAAACAGATTGAGTATCCAAATTGGAGGAAGGTACTGGGCAACTCTCCACTCCAACTGTTTTCGGCACTTCGGTCTCCAAAGCATTTGAATCCTTCAAGGGATCAAAATTCTCAGATCCCATCACATCACTTTCCCCAGCATCTGAATCTTTTTCTGCAACTACAACACTGTTCATTTCCTGTGACGACTCCGTAGCCACATAATCTGCTACTTCTGTTTCTTTTTCACTAATGACGGGACTCTTTATTTCATTCTCAGCTACTGGTGGTTGCCTCTTTCCTTCATTTGAATTATGATCTTTTTTTTTCTCTGCATCCTTTACTGCCACTTCTGCTTCACTTTGAGCTTCTCCAGGTACCGCAGCCACCTTGCTTACCTGGGGATTTGGCTCATTTGAAAATTTTCCCTTTGGGCACTGTTCTGCCATAGACTTCACAATCGTCCCAGGTGGAGACAACGCAACTTCTTTGTAGGACAACACTTTCCCTGCCGCCTGGACATTGGCTGGACTTGTCAGGGGAACAGACGTGGACAATTGATCAGTAGGATCAGGGCTAGACGGGGCTAACTTTGGATTAGCAGATTTCTCCACCCCAGTAAACTTTGGACTGAAGCTCGAACTCTTGATTAGCTTTCTCTGCACCGGAACAGCAGTAGAGGCAGCCGCAGATTCATTTGGAGAGGTTCTTGGGGATTGGAAGTTTGAAGACCTTCCTCGATATCTTACAGATTCAGTGAGGCTCATTAAATTTGTATTAAGTTTTGCAAGGCTTGGCCTTCTTGAACCAGAGGATTTGCGACCTGTAGGTGAGCGACCCTTAGGAACAGCTTCTTGCCATCCTTTATCAGAGTTATCATCCTGTAACAGATCATCCTGTTGGTTCAATCTAGGTGTATCTACTGGACTAAAATTATCTTTCCTATCTTTAGATTCTGCAGCAATTGCTATGGATTTGTTTTCTTTATCACTAGATGTCTCCGTCAAAGGATAAGTTGGCGATGAAGTTTCATCCTTTTGATATTCATCTGTAACTGTTACCCACTGGTTCTCGCCTGGTCTTTCTTTGATCTGATCGATAAAGAAACAAGAGAAATTCTGATTGAGACATTTCAACAATGAGAAGAAAATCCAGACAGCTAATCCACTATGATATTTGACAAAAAAGAAGTAAATACCTTCGCACGGGCTTGCTTCTTATGGCTGTCTCTTCCTTTCAGATCGGCATCTGGGTTAATATAATCCAAAAGGTCCGATACACTGCTCAAAATCCAAACAAAATCAAGAGGTCATTCAGAAAATTGTAGACCTCAACTTGGAGATGAGTTATCTAATTATTCAACCATCACTATTGTTGATGGGGTAAACTGATACCAACATGAATCACAAATCTGTAAGAATTAGTTTCAACCATGGTTTCAAGGATCGGTCTGCATCGGATCAAGATGGGTCAGGACCGGTCTGATCCCAAGCCACGATACAACTATTGTATCAAGTGGCTTTGGATCGAACCGATCCAACCGATACCGATCGACCGATCCGGTCCGATCCAATGACTGGATGAGACCGATCTAACCAATCCAATTTTCTTTCAATTGGCTTTGGATCGGAACGATCCAACCGATACCGATACGAATCGGTCGATCCGGACCGATCCAATGACTGGATCGAACTGATCCAATTTTTTTTTCTTTCAAAGGACGATCCAAAAGTTGGATCAGAGTAGGATCGGGCGATCAAGTACCAGATCAACGATCCAGATCAGGATTGGCCTGGACCGATCTGATCCAAGATCCCGAGAATAAAAACCTTGGTTTCAACTTAAATCCCCTTAAAAATTTTATGGTGTTCCCATTCTATGACGAACTTCTATTTAGCTAAGCATACAAGTAAATCATATACATATTACAATTTGACATTTTCAGGCTATCGCTATTAAAAAAAAAAAGTGATACAAATTTGGTTCAAGCTGCAGTACGTTTAGGAGACTCAATTTTGATGTATTTTTTTTCTATCAAGGAGATTCAATTACCAGACTACTATAATCGTTACCTTAAGTGACCTTTACTTGCAATAGAGGCATCTGGTTTTGGAGTTCCATTACGTGCAGCTTCTTGCTGCTCTAAAGCCTTGGATTCAAAGTACTCAAGCCATGCAGCAGCATCCTTCAAACATATAAAGTAAATCAAATATAAACTGGAGGAACAAAGATCAAAATTGGAATATGAGACCGAGCCATTGAGCATAAACCTGATACCTGAGTACGAAGATCTTCCGATCCAAGCTTTGCTTGAAGTATCTGTAGAGTGGTTTGTTCATGTTGAACACTCAACGAGTATGCTTCCA
>JAUPMG010000003.1:6825506-6845814 GCA_031762675.1 Pachysandra terminalis
CTGGAATCATGGATGGGTTGAACGGAGGAGCAGCTGCAGAAAGTTTCTTGCTAGTCTCTCTCGTGGTTTCTACTTCGTCCTGCTTTTCTCCTTCCTTAGGCACAGGATTCTCGTTTCTATCACCATTAAGTAAATGCTGTGAATCCCCTGCCTCTGGTAACTTCTCTCCCTCAGTGGTGACATCTTTTTCCAGTAACAAAGTTACATTTTCAATTGAAACAGATTGAGTATCCAAATTGGAGGAAGCTGCTGGGCAGTTCTCCACTCCAACTGTTTTCGGCACTTCGGTCTCAAAAGCATTTGAATCCTTCAAGGAATCAAAATTCTCAGATCCCATCACATCAATTTCCCCAGTATCTGAATCTTTTTCTGCAACTACATCACTGTTTATTTCCTGTGATGACTCGGTAGCCACATAATGTGTTACTTCTGTTTCTTTTTCACTAATGACGGTACTCTTTATTTCCTCAACAGCAACTGGTGGTTGCTTCTTTCCTTCAATTGAATTATGGCCCTTTTTTTCCTCCGCATCCTTTACTGCCACTTCTGCTTCACCTTGTGTTTTTCCAGGTACCTCAGCCACCTTGCTTACCTGGGAAGTTGGCTCATTTGGAAAATTTCCCTTTGGGCACTGTTCTGCCACAGACTTCACTATTGTCCCAGGTGGAGCCAATGCAACTTCTTTGTAGGACAACACTTTCCCTGCCGCCTGGACACTGGCTGGACTTGTCAGGGGAACAGACTTGGACAATTGATCAGTAGGATCAGGGCTAGTCGAGGCCGACTCTGAATTAGCAGATTTCTCCATCCTGGTAATTGAGGAGGCAGGGTTATTAAGCTTTGGACTGAAGCTCAAACTCTTGATTAACTTTCTCTGCACCGGAACATCAGTAGAGGCAGCTGCAGATTCATTTGGAGAGGTTCTTGGGGATTGGAGGTTTGAAGACCTTCCTCGATATCTTGCAGATTCTGCGATGCTCATTAAATTTGTATTAAGTTTTGCAAGGCTTGGCCTCCTTGAACCAGAGGATTTGTGACCTATAGGTGAGCGACCCTTAGGAACAGCTTCTTGCCATCCTTTATCAGAGTTATCATCCTGTAACAGATCATCCTGTTGGTTCAATCTAGGTGTATCTACTGGACTAAAATTATCTTTCCTATCTTTAGATTCTGCAGCAATTGCTATGGATTTGTTTTCTTTATCACTAGATGTCTCTATCAAAGGATAAGTTGGCGATGAAGTTTCATCCTTTTGATATTCATCTGTAACTGTTACCCACTGGTTCTCACCTGGTCTTCCTTTGATCTGTTCGATAATGAAAGAAGAGTAATTCTGATCGAGACATTTCAACAACAAGAAGAAAATCCAGACAAGTAATCCACTATGATATTTGACAAAAAAGAAGTAAATACCTTCGCACGGGCTTGCTTCTTTTGGCTGTCTCTTCCTTTCAGATCGGCATCTGGGTTTATATAATCCAAAAGGTCCGATACACTGCTCAAAATCCAAACAAAATCAAGAGGCCATTCAGAAAATTGTAAGGCCTGAACTTGGAGATGAGTTGTCTGATTATTCAATCATCACTATTGTGCTCAAAATCCAAACAAAATCAAGAGGTCATTCAGAAAATTGTAAGGCCTGAACTTGGAGATGAGTTGTCTGATTATTCAATCATCACTATTGTTGGTGGGGTAGACTAATACCAATATGGATCACAAATCTGTAAGAATCAGTTTCAACTTAAATCCCCTTAAAATTTTTATGGTGTTCCCATCCTGTGAGAAAATTCTACTTAGCTAAGCATACAAGTAAATCATACACATTACAATTTGACATTTTCAAGCTATCGCTACTAAAAAAAAAAAAGTGATAGGTTTGAACAAATTTGGATCCAAGCTGCAGTACGTTTAGGAGACTCAACTTTGATGTTTTTTTTCTCTCAAGGAGATTAAATTACCAAACTACTATAATCATTACCTTAAGTGACCTTTACTTGCAATAGAGGCATCTGGTTTTGGAGTTCCATTGCGTGCAGCTTCTTGCTGCTCTAAAGCCTTGGACTCAAAGTACTCAAGCCATGCAGCAGCATCCTTCAAACATATATAGTAAATCAAATATAAACTGGAGGAACAAAGATCAAAATTGGAATTTGAGACCGAGCCATTGAGCATAAACCTGATACCTGAGTACGAAGATCTTCTGATCCAAGCTTTGCTTGAAGTATCTGTAGAGTGGTTTGTTCATGCTGAACACTCAACGAGTATGCTTCCATCAAAGAAAGGGCAATCGCAATGGCATGATAGCTGGCAGCAGTCTATAAAATATAAATAAATGTTTTCCTTAGATACAAGAAATCTGTTACCACTTAAATAGATTAAATAGACAGTTTTTTTTTTTGGTTTTGGGGGGGGGATGGGGGTGGAATACCTGTATATGATCAACTCCAAGCAATCTTTGATTACACTTGAGGGCCTCTTGAAGATACCTAAGTGCCACATGGATGTTCCCCAAACCTTCTTCCATCATTGCTACGTTGATATAAGTAGCAGCAGTATTTGGATGAGAGGGCCCGCAAGTCAAATGCAAAAGATACAAGGCACGATTGACATACCTGGCACCGGAAAAGAAATAGTAAGCTAAATCACATTGATGTGGATTACATGCCCAAATTGGAAAATTCAGATTATCCTTTAAATTTTTAACTACAGTAGAATGATTTATTTATTTTTTTTTTAAATTTTCCAACAGGTTGACCCCTCAGCCACATGACATGCTTATCCTAAAAAGAAAAACATATTCCCAGTTTCCTGCAAACTAGGCTGCAGTCCACTTCCCACTGCTGATGGAATTGTGAAGATACATGCCACAATATTACTTCTACTAGCAAAGAGATAAGCAAACAAATCAGTCTAGGAGCACAGGAATGAATGAATAAGCTGAAGTATCACTTGAACTAGATAGAGAGATATTTGTGTGGATGGGTGTGCATTTTTCAAATTCTGGTCAGCCTTATGTAAAGTTTAAAGTTTGTGCCTCTTTAACAGCAAGCACAGTGAACTCTCTTCTTGATACAAGTATCAGTAACCTATAACTAATAAGGTAGACACTCAATTGCCAAAGTTCAAGGACCTGAAAATAATCTTAATTGTATAGTTGAGACTCACATAAAATATCAACCTATGCATTTGGTATTATAATTTCTATGAATATAAGGACAAATTTGCTTCAAGACCAATACACATGCCTTCCTGTTGAAAGCCAACAATCAAATTTTTAGTGTCAGGAAACACTGTACCACGGGAGAGGGAAATTTTGCCGGAAAGTTTTGATTTGACATTATTTCTCGGTTTCAGAATACACTAGGAAATTTTGGAAAGTGTAAAATATTCACTGATTGTTCTGAATATGTTGAAAGAATCATGATCATAAATACACTCAGAACTAATACTATTCCCACAGAATTATGTGCAACAAGTAATACGAAGAAATGGTAAAAACATTGAAGCTTCCAGCAGTCATAAAAGGAAAAAGAAAACTAAAATAACACCTACCATGACATCCAAACTCAATGCCATCCTCATTACCTGACCCACTCCAATATATGGATCGTTTTTGTCATATGTTGGGGTATTAAATGGATTTAGTTCTATGTTATATACCTAAAATGTTTCAAATATATATATATATTACCTTTTTTTTTACTTTCTCTTCATTTTTTTTTTCTGTTTTTCCATCATGTCAGCAACATGTCCGCAAAAAGGTCCAGTGACATGTCTTGTGACAGGGACATGTATACAACCTTGCATAGAATTAAGTTCATCTCTTCACATAAAAATTTAATTTTGTAGCACTTTTGAAATTGAATATTTTGAATTTGAAAATGCAGTATAGTTAATAATAAGAACCCAGTAAATGACAAGTACGTCCATTTCTAACTCATTTGTAACTTTCATCTATTTTTCAAATTACTTTATCTTATGCAAGTTTCGACCAAAATAATAATTCAATTAAAATGATACAAAAATTCTTGATATGATAATATCATGTCGAAGTCATAAATGTTTTCCTCCTGACAGTTATCATTCGTTAAATCTAATTTTTATGCTTTGTACAGCAAATATGAGAATTCCATACAATTTTATGGAGAATTTGGTAATTTGTGCACTCATTGTGAAAACTTTTAAGAGAAATGGAGGTTCAGGGCCTTACAGAAACTTTCTGCAGAAAAACGAAGGGTTAATATATTTGGACCAATTCCTAAAAATACTGAATAAAGATATTGATAAAACAAGTAAGCTCGTGTTTCATGAGTAAATACTAGAATATCAAGAGAAAGAAGTTTGAAGGGCTAGATAGGTTGTAGGTTCAATAACGAGATTGTTTTGACTCTAAAATAAAAGCATGAGAGAGAGAGAGAGAGAGAGAGAGAGAGAGACCACAAGTTGGGTCCTTCGAGTCTCATTTGAGAGACTAGACCACCCTGATCAACCGAAGACACACTTTAACTGCAGCATAATAGCAGTCAAAGATATTTAATTAAATCTACAGGTCTTTATGGACTAGAAAAAAGAGAAAATACAATAGCATGCCAACCAATTTCATATTAAAACTAGTAATATCATAGTTTCATCTCACACTAATTTCTTGTAATTCTCTAACAAGGATAGAGCTCGAAGTTCTGCTAACAAAACTGAAGCTTTCCTTCTTCAAATAGTGGACACCAGCACAAGAAGCCATCAAACATGATATCCAGACCAGATATAACAATAGGAAAAATTTCCAGTAAAAACCTTAAACATCAAGCTGTAAACCTCGTTCATTCCCACCATGGTATAAAAGAATTAAAGTCAACTTGTTGGGATTGAAGTCTAGCAGAATTTCCCAACCTTGGGGCATAATCTCAGTCATCACGTGTCCAAATGTCAGTCATTTGCACAGTTACCCAATCACAATATGTTGGAACAAGCACATTATCATTGTTAGGATGTAATTTTACTGATTTTGAAAGTATAGGCTCCAATCTATGGAGTGTCTAACTTAAAATCTAGAATGTCCAAATAATGGTACTGTAGGTAGCTTATTGCATAGCTATGAGGAAAATTCAGTAGATTACAGGTTGAACTTTTAAAACATGATTTTTAACTTTTTGAGATTGCATACATTGTATAACTTCTCTTCATGATAATCCTCGACATGTCATGCAATTGGGAAAATCGCATACCACTTGCCCATGTGCACTTCCACATGACTCCACTTCGCTGACTAAGTTTCAGTGGCAAACATATTTGCCACATGGTGAAAAATAAAAAATAAAACCCTAGGTCAGTGCTCCACATGGCAGAAAACCCCATATCCCAACAAGTAACTAAGACAGGAACCTTTCACCACTTTAATATTGCCCAGAAAGATATTTCTGCCCGGGCTGCAATTTGCAAACTCTGCAGAAGTCTTGAACCATTTGTAGAGCATTCAACAAATCAACTTTTAGGTTTAGAATACCTAACAGTTCTACCAGCTATCCAGAAAACATTTTTGAATTCTCTGAACTCATGGTGGGAATGGTATGAGAACTATCCCATGATAAATAATAATCTTAATTAATGATATCTCACAATCAATTTATTGCCACTATTTGATTTGGAGGCACAATGTAGTAGCGCTCTATGGATGCAAACATGACAACTAGAGTCTAATGTTTGCGAGAATTTAACACTTCCAGAAACAAAAAGTTGGGCTCGCAAGTCCCCCACATATATAATTATTATGCATATATACATAATATCACATACATAATAAAATTATTAACCAAAAAAAATTAACTAAAGAAATCACAATTAGATTTAGAAGCTGTCTACTGAGGAAATGTAAAAATCTTAAAGAACAGAAATTATAATTAACATTAATTTATGTGTTTTATGACAGTAAAAATGGGATACTTCAATGCTTTGTATCTTCTAAAAGATTCTAAGTGCCTGATGCAGGGACTGAGCCCATTAGTTTGCGTTGGAGTAAGGAATTAGGGTAGATGGAGTTGCACTATAATGCCTAGAAGTTCTAATTATGACAGATTTTATTAGGTTAGGTCTTTCTTAAGTAGTCTAATATTTCAGCAAAGATTTTTTCCTTCTTTTTATCTTTCAGTTCGGTTTCATAACAGTAGGGGACTTTATAGGATGTTTTCCATTATGAAGTAGGAGAGCTAAATAAGGTTTAGTAGTTCAATTATATAGGTCGTCCTCTTAGTATAGGCTGTTGATATCAAGTTCATGAAATGAAATAGAGATTTGAATTTGAAAAGTGTGTTTTCTCTGAAGTTCTGTGTGATTTGGAGTTGCCAAACAACCCTACGCGGACCAAACCCTCTCCCACATAAAAAGACATCCAGATATTTATTCAATGATTTTAGTTATTTCGATTGTTCTCTTACATGGACAAAACATGCCTGCTTCTGTTCTTCGTCATTGTTTGTGAACAAGTTTGATCAGTAGATGCAGAGTTTGCAACTCTGAGAAGAAGAGTTTGCATCCAGAATTTTCAAACCACCCTATTTCCTTCTTACAAACACGTCCTATGTTAGTGACAGTCGTTCAAATCAAAGCCACTTCACTTGAAGAGTCAGCATGCGGGGCATATTGGGAACCTTGCTCTGACTCATACAGACAAGTGATAGACACAGTTTTGAAGAGTCCAACATGCATATGGCATGCAAAATGCATCTAACTGGGGAGTTTGGCTCTCAATACCTCTATGCCATAGAGGACAAAATGCTCCTCTACTTACACAATATTTTTCTGGATTAATTCTTGGTCATGGTGATTGTATAGTATTGGGATGGTAGAAGAGGGCCAACTACTTGGGATGAGGCATTTTGTAATGATGGTGATTGTATAGTATCTCAAAGACAAAGATATAAAAGATTTTGTTTTTCTATAAATTGAAACAAAATATGTTATCATCCAGTCACATGACCAAAAGTTTATGGAAAAGTAAGAACATTAGTTATTTGACTGTAAACTTGTTTTCTGCTATTGAATTTCAAACTAAAAAATAGGGTTGAAATAGACAGGTTTGTGTCAGGTTGAATGCAACATGTCAAAGATGCTTGGATAGATAACCCAAACCCATTTAAACCCGGGTATATTGGTGGGTCAGGTTAGAGGTTGCCACCTCTAACTAAAATTATGTTTGCTTAGTGGCCTAAGAAACCACACACTAAATGAAGAAAATAACAGAAAATGTGTACTTCCGTACTAGAATACAAATGCAAGAACTTCTACTGCAAGGAAAGCCACTTTATCTTGGCAATTATCAAGATCCATAAAGAACAGCTACAAACTGAGAAACTTACTTCAAGGCCAATTCTGTATGTTGAAGTCGATAGTAGAAAACAGCAAGATCTCCATAACTTTTCATTGTATCTGGATGATCAAGACCAAGCTCTCTTTCATTGATATCCAGAGCTTTTTGCTGATAAATAGTTGCCTGCTTAGAAGTATATTAGGCCATTGAACAAAAAAAGTGATTATCACATGTCAAACAGAATAACAACCAAACACAATCAGAAAGAGCTACTCATGATAAAGACAAGAAGTAGCAAAGAAATCCAACAAATTTACATACAAAAATCATTCATATGAAACTCATCATGGTGTTTGTTAACAATTAAATTGCAAGGGTTATTTAACAAAGAGAAGATTTTACTACATAATTTCAACAGAGACACTTGTCAGTGTCAGATGTGAGAGCAAAAGACAACGAACAGAGGAATCAGAGACATGTAGTTCACCATGGTGTCTATGTAAGTAGAAATATGTGGATTTCATCCTAAGATAACAAAGAAATAAAGAAATTGCACCTTTTCATTTTATAAGTATGAATAAGCAAGAAGGTTGTAGCTATGGAATAAGAAATCATGAAAACAAGAAGTTTTTGGACAAAATAAATAGGTAACAACAAAAACAACAACAATATGCCCCTCATCCTAGTTGGCAACATGAACCCTCTTCCACCATCCCAATCTGTCAAAAGTCGTATCTTCGGTCTAATTATGTAAATGTAAATCATTTTTGATCGACTCCATTCAGGTCCTGTTTGGTCTTCCTCTCACCGTTTTGGATCCTTCACTAGCTAGGTAGTTAACTTTGAAAACAAATTAGGTTCGTATACCTTAACAATTTTTCTGAATTCACATCATATCCAAATTGCATTTATAAAATTGAAGCAAACCCACCAAAAAGAAAGAAAAACCCTCTAAACACAAAATGCAGGTGACTCATAACTTAGTATTCAACACTCACTCAGTGGGGGTGAGGGATTAAGTATTGAACCCTACTAATTCTTTTACTATAAATTGTGTGTGCGTGTGTGTGTGTGTGAAAGATAAAATGTGGATATGGATGTATGTATGTTAAAGCATGTACAACATACCTGGTTAAAATCACCGGTATGATAAAGCACTACAGCCAAAAGGCTATATGCTCCTGCTGTCATTCGATGGTAAGGACCACATACTGCCACAAGCTTTGAGAGTGCCTACAAAACTCAATATGAAAATTTACGATTTTAAACTCATCCAGAAAACAAAATCGATAAAGTTATCAACAAACCGGTTTATAACTAAGATGGGAGATACTATTCAATACCTTAGTACCATAGTTAACAGCATCTTCCAGTTTTCCTTTATCCAATGAAGTCTTGGATGACTCCAATAGTGTACGGCCATCTGCAGACGAACATGCTACATGCTGTAGTAAAGAACAATCAGTGTCAAAGCTACCAAATATCCTTTAAGTGTCAATGTTCAGTTTTTAGTGTGAGAATATCATGTATATTACCTTATACACAGGGACCATGCTAATAATATCTGTTTTCTTAAAAGGAGACGGTGTGTCCATTTCATAGTCCCTAGGAACAAGCTCAAGTCCAACCTGAAAAAACAAAGGTTCTCTAAACATATTGAAGAGAAATTGAACTTGGCCTCAAGTAAGTATCAAGATTTAAAAAGAGGATCCAGGCATTGTACCTTGTGGCAAAGCCCACGAAGGATGGCAAACTTTCTAAAATCTTGGCAACTATCTTGTTTCCATTGCCACCTGAACCTCTTCAAAAGGAAGGTTTCTACCCACTTCCACTTGAGCTTATCATCACTAGTGCTGTCTGAATCAGCACTTTTAACAGAGGGTGTTCCTAGCAGTATATTCAAACATGAAGCTACCAACCCAGCCAAATCAGCTACAGTATCAGCTAATGCAACAACAGCTTGCAATATGTGCTTATAAGCTCGAACAACCATCTCTTGTATACATAGTGACTGCACGTGAGGAAGTTTGTCTGCAAGTTCAACCTGGTATAACAGATGGAAAAGATAATGTAAACCAAACTTAAGAAATTTCAGTATGATGATCTCTTTTATTCTCACAATATACTTAAGCACCTATCCCATGTGTACTCCGAACATTTGTAATACAAGTATTAAAGGAACTCGTTAGTTGTTGACCAGGGTGACGAGTGGTTAGCCCAGTTAAGAAGCAATAGAGCCAATCTGAAAAAGAATCATTCCAGAAATTCCTAGAAGCTTGAAAATCCAAATAAAGATATGGGGATCTTCTCAATAGATGGCTGGTTTTAATGAAGAACACTCGCTGAAACTTATTTTTTATGCTTTAGATGATCCATCAGGCAATTTCACAAATTAAGAAACAGTCCAACCATAAACTCCATTTATATTCAATCCCACAATTGAGACGTATAAGTGGCAAAATGAATGAAGCATCAAGTTTTGCAGGTATCTTAGACGATTGCTGCAATATAAAAATGATATCAGCTACAAGTTTCTTTGGTTCTTTTTTTGCACATACAGTTATCCGCTTCTTTTGCATTATATTGAATCCGATTACAAGCATACAGCAATCTGGAGTTGAAAACATCCTTGCAGAAGCAAAACTTAGGTTTCCTATTAAAAAAATGATTGACTACCATGGAAAAAGTGGAGTGAGCTAATGACATGAAATACACAGACAATTAACTAATCATGAATTATTGGATATTCCTTCCCCAAAAATAATTGTTTGCTGTTCAGCCCAAAAGAAAAAGAAAAAGAAAATGCATGTTCACCAAGTAAATAGAAACAGTAAATGGCCAAGTAACATGAAGGCGAAGGTGGAGAAATTTCCTGTTGAATCGGAACCTAAGAGAGTTACAACCTCCTAAAACTAACAGTTTTATCCTTTTTGAAGTTCTGAGCAAGACAAACATAACTAGGTTCACTGGATCCACTTACTAGTATTTGTGACTACTAAAGCCTCCTTTATTTGTTTTAGTATTCAACAATTCAAAAGAAGTGCATATCATTTTAAGCTAAAGTAATTGAAACATTTATTACACAGTTTACCTACCAGGAGAAAATGGTGATGAAGAAGAAGCACTTACCACGCGACCCAGAGAACACATTTGCAAACCCCTGGTATGCATAAAATCTGTCAATGTCCTCCCATCTACTGGAGAAAGTTCAAGGGAGCCAAAATCTGCCACCTATAAAAGTGGAAGCAGCATCATCAAATAAAGTAGATCTCCGACATTAAAAGGATTCATTCAATATTAAGGAGACTAATCTTACAAGTTTAGGAAGTGCAGTATCAGCATAGTATTTATGTGCCATCTCAATCAACTCATCAGGGGACTGCACCAAGGCATGAAACCAGATCAAACACATATTAATGATTATAAATGGTCAAGGAAAGAGTTTCTTCACCATGATGCGAAGTCCCTAAATAATTTATAACTCCATATGACACCTTCTCAAAAGAAGTGAGTTTTCTAAACAAAATTCCAGAACCAATCTGAGCACATGCCAGTTTCTAAATAAAGCAGTAGAACAAACCGTCAGGTGGAGGCCAGTTTCTGATTCTTTGAGACGCAAAAATGCGGCTTCAGGAAGCAGCTTTTTCAAAACCATTTCTTTTTCCATATCTTGTTTCTCTAATTTCTTCTGATCAGCACTATCTGATTTCTTGCTCATGTCAAGGCTGTTACAGGTTGTATTTTCCTTTCCCTGCTCACTTTTGCTGCTCTTTTCATCTATCTTCTTTTTAATTTCCTTTAGCATCCCACCTTGCTTCCCAAGACCTTTGACAGCAGGCTCAACCTTGGCTTCATCAATTTTCTTAGACTCAGTTTTTCCTGAAGCCTGGTTTTGCAAATGTTGCACCCAACATGCTCCTAACTCCCATCTGATGGATTTTGTCTGTTTAGCAGGTTCTTCTTGCAACTTTAACAGACTTTCACAGAGTACTTTCCTTACCAAAGACCTAGCAGACCGTAAATCTTGAGAATCTGCACTCTGTGGGCGATGAACTCCAGTAGATGGTTGAGGTGTGGATGACTTATGTAGTAGCATTCTCAAGCTGAAAAGAAATTGGGAGCTAAATAATGATCAATAACTCACATTTTACACTGTTTTAAAGTGAGCTCAGTATATATATGTCAAGAGTTAGCAACCTAGTTGTATACAACTGACAGGGCCTTCACAAAATAAGTAATATATAGGCACCCTAGGTTGGACCCAGAAACACTTAAACGAATGATAAGCCAAGATCTTTAAATACACTGACCTGTTAATATTCAATGCATTGGCACCTCCATCCAGTTGATCTTCAACGTCAATGCCTTGGGGAACAGGAGAGCCTTCCCAATTAAACTCAGCTGAAACTTTCACAATAGCAGTGTAGCCGCAATGTCTAACAACCACAACACCTAAAGTAGCAGTATCCTGCACAACCACTATGTCACCTCAGTTTAAAATGAACTGCATCAGTAAACTATAGTAAAAAACATTCAGAGCATCTCGAGCCATCAACATTTGAGGAAACAGGAAATAAATATCTTCCTTACATGAACAGTTGCACTCTCATCTGCAGTAATGCCTTTCAGTAAGTTTCTCTGAGCAAGCTCCTCTGGTGACATTCCTGAATCTTGACTCCCATCATTCTTACCATCTAACTTCATGCTTGCATCTGAAGCATCTCTTGTCACTGTAATCCTTAAATCCCCTACTTGTTCCTCATGAATGATTCCAGCAGTAGGACCATTCAAAGAACATTGATTATTGTCAATGAGATGCTTGATTGCAGCAATAGCTTTAAAGACTGAAATGTCGACAAATAGATTGTGAAGTACGAAAGCTTTCCTATCTCTGATTTGTCTTTCTTCAGCTGTCTTACAAGGCATAGCAGCCAAAATCGAGAATTCTTGTGCCCATTGCCTGTGGTTATGTTTCCCATCTCTTCCTTTTCCACCTCCATTTCCACCCCAACTTTCATCTTCCACGGGAAGTGGTGAGAAGAGAGACGGATTATCAGCAACGACAGGAGGGACGACCCACGTGTTTGCTCGGAAAGCGTAAGGAAGGTTCCCAAACTGAAATCAAACAAGTGTATGGACTCATGTTTCTCTGAGTAAGATTTCAGTGTATGAACATGTAGGTGAAATTCACTCACCTTATTGTGCTCAGTGAATGCTTTCATAAGGGATTTGTAAGCCTGCGAGCAAAATTAACTTAAAGTCTATTAGGAGCTAAAATAAACACAAATAGATAAATAATTAAAGGAAAAACAAGGAGGAAGTGCAAGATAAAGGATGTGAACCATGAAAGCAGAAGAAAATTAACTGCAAGACCAAAATGAGGGGATTAGTAGAAACTTACAGCATCAAACACCCGGCTTATCTGCTGCAGCAAGTTAACTAAAGAGTGACTAAGGAGAAGCTGTTTCCCAGCAGGGTAGAACCCTTTTCGGGATGCCACAATTGTTATCGGCTTCCCACTGCATACCCGAACCTAAACATACACCCATCCCATTACAATTTACAAATCAGACGCATCACCCCATGATTCTAGTTACCAACGAAAACTTGAACTTAGTAAGCTCATACCATAAAACCAAAGAATCATATAAATGAAAACTCACGTCAATCTGAAAGAAGTCATCGTCCGTCTTATCATCAAGAAAAGGTCGAGAAGACCTCCTGATATCTGCAAAATAATCCACATAATAGTTGAGCAAATAAAACCAAACTCAAATTTTCAAGAACAATGAGAATGGGAACAGTGAAAACAATAACAAAATCAAGCAAACGAAACACAATTCAATTTTTCAAAAGCAACACAAATGACAACTAAGAAACTACACCTTACACCAACAACACAATCAAGCAGACAAAACCCAGAAAACACAATTTTTTTAAGGACAACACAAACTAGTAAAACAAACCCCAATTCAGTTCTGCATCAACAGTAACAAGTTAAGGAAAGAAAACCCACATTGAACCGGCGGAGTAAGGTGAGAAAAAGAGAAGAAATCGTAGAACTGCCCAAGCCTTGGTGGAGGATATATCGAAGCTATACCCCCCTTCTCTGTCGCCTCCTTAGCAGCGTCAACAGCTACCAAAGCCTCCGACTTCCCGTCCTTGCAACCTTTGATTCCATTTCCTTCTTTGTGATTTCCATTAATGGCAGAATTTGATTTCTTGTTCCCTGTTCTGGGCTTGGAATCAGATTCACCTCCGCTGTCTGTGACCAAGTTGGGTGAGGCTTCGTCATCATTCGAACCGGGTTCTTGAGAAACCGGTTCTTTCGAACCAGACCCTTTGGGGCTCGTTCGTCCACCATGTTTGGGAGACGTCGAAGAAGAACCGAAGGAGGTGGTGCAGGCGACGATGTCTAGAAGTCGTCGGACATGAGAAACGGCTAGCTCTTCCGTATACTCCTCTGAAACAGTGAAAAAGAGTTTAGGTTTTTAAGTGATGTAGTAGAACCCGTTATAGTTTAATAAAATAGATCCAAGATTCGTGATTTAATAAAATAGATCCAAGATTCGTGAACGTCGGATTTCGAGTTCTGGCTACCTTCGACGATGGAGAGATGACAAGGTTTGAGTGAGACGACTTCCACCGAGTCTTTGAGCCTTGCGCCTCGCACCTGCTTGATTTTGATAGGCAAACAGATCGTTCGTTACTCGTCATTATCAGGTGTTTCGAGGACAACAAAGAAGAGTATGTTTAATCCAATCAGATACTTCCACGTTGGATTGAGCAAGTGGCCATGATTTCAAGTGAGATTCATCGAACATGGCAACATATGATTGGTTGATACAGTTTCATGCAAACTCTTCTTGATTCGCGCTTACAACACAAACATTTATTCAGGCTCGATCAATTCTTCACAAGAAATCAAAGTTTAGTTTCAAATTCTCCCGCTCCTTTAAAAAAAACAACAATTTTACCCTTCTATCTGGTGAAAGTGAAACTAATTACTCATGAAATTATAAGAAAAATTCTACTAATAAATCTACGTTTAATAACACTAAAACAAGAATTAATTTATATTATCACTTAATATGTTTATCAGAAGCAAAACTCAGTAAAAAAAAAATTTAGATGTTACAAGGTTTATCTATTTCAAATAGCAATGGAGGGATTCATGAAGGGAGAATCTGAAAAAAAAAATCTATTATAGGGGTAAAGAGAGAAATTTTCCAAATGTAAAACCATGTGTTGCATACCAGGTAGCACAGCATCTGCCTTGCGCTCCTTCCGTAGAGATGCTTTCTGGTTAAATTCCATCATTATCTTTTTTCATAGGCATGTGAAAAAGACAAAATCAGCCCTCAAAGGAGCTTGTTTTACCATATGGTTCATTATATATACATAATCCATGAGAACACCCATCTCCACTCCATCCATTCAAATCGTTTGCAGCATTTTGTGTGGCATATCCTAAAGTAAAATTCTTACTTTTATGGTTTTTTCACTCGTATCATGTAAATTCTGTTTGTTCTCATGTATTGGAGTTTTGTAATATGTAATATTAGGTAATTGAAAATATGTCATTTTTCAAGTTTTTACCAAGAAAGAGGGGCTATCATTCCTTTAACATTGGGGGATGATTTAGAAAACATAATACCACCCTTCATCATACTCATAACCAATGGCCTAGTCGTTCCAAAATGCAGTCAAATTAGATATGTGTAAGCAACCAATAAATTTTACTATTTAAACCAATTATTCAAGAAAAAAAAATATCCACAAATTAGAAGACAGCATCTTATGAACACGGTTTAAGTTTCCTCCCCAAATCTTACACCATGAACCAACAAGTACCTTCAACCTATTGGGCCCATGAACCAAGTACCCTCACATTGAGAAGAATAAAGGTTAAGTCTTTAACACCCACAGGTGCATGCTAGTGTGGAAGGAAGGGAGAAGTACATAACACATACCTCATGAGACAAGGAGTAGTTAGTCACGTGACATGTCTCGACGTGGACGGCTAAAAGTTTCCGAATATCTAAGATCCTGTCCGTCGAAATTCCCTGAATTTAACGAAAAGCGATGCTTGAGAGAGAGACGGATCAAAAAAGTATATGTGTACGGCCAATCAACCAGTACTCTTATCCTACACCTACCTCCTCCTCTAGTTTTGAACAATCACCATCTTAACTTTAACTTACGCATACCAGATACGATAGCTTAGTGTAGCTCGTTAGAACGTACCTTAAGCGTCACTTGCGTGTAATCCGGCGTCTCAACTGTAATGTCGAGCATGGTAGGCAAAACTGTGATTAAACGAATTCAAAATGTCAAATATGGAAAAACAAATAAGTAAATTCGAATAAACAGAAGAAGAAAAAACGGATCGCAGGGAGGGAAGGAGATTATATACCTTTCTCTTCTTTTTTCTTCTTCTCGCCTTTCACTTTGTGAGGTTTTGCTTTCCCTGTTTTCGGAGCCATCAGGCATCAAAGCTGTCCAAATGATTTAGGAGAAAAAGAAGAAACTAAAGCTTCTACTCGGAGTTCTCTTTGATTTCCTCTGGTAAATTCTTCAAATTCTCTTTAAATTTCAGTTCAAACTCTTCCTCTCAAGCTTTGTTCTTCTTTTCAAACAGATTGAATCGATGAAGCTCTAATGAAACGATTCATCCGAAACTGTTCAGATTAGATTAAATAATATCGTCAAAACTCAGAAATTTAAGCAAGCATTGATCAAAAATTAGCAAATCAGTAACTAATACTACCTGAAGCAACACATTCATATCAACAAAAACTCCAGCAAAATCCGAAAAAATAAATAAATAAATAAGAAGAAGAAGAAGAGACTATAAACGAGATGAGAATTTGATTAGAGAGTGAAGTCGTAAATGCAAGAGCATAATCGAAGAAGTATTAGCCGTTGCTCTTCATATGAAAATTAAGAAAGTGAATCGGAAGAATATAGGATGAACAGTAGCAGTAGTAGCAGTAAAGAATAAGAAGAAGAGAGTGAGTGAGGTAGAGCTAGCTTGTGTTGGAGAGAGGTTTCAGAGATTTTAGGTTAAGGTGGTGGGGGCAAGAGGGAGAGAAAGAGGGTTTTAGAGAGGATAGAGAAATAGATTAGGATAAGGTACCCACCTCCCTCGTCCCTTGTTCAGACAGAAGAGAATGTGAGGCTAAACGATTTCAGGCCTCTCGTTTCTCTCCCTCTCCCTCAACATAATCATCTTTCCTCTCAACTCTCCAAGAGTCGAGACAACATCTTAGAAATCAATTTTGGAGGAAAAAAAAAAAAAAAAACAAGAGTGTTGTGGTAAATGTAGAGCTATTATAATAAGTTGCAATGAGATCTCTAAAAAGTTAAAATCAACGTGAAATGATGTGATTATGGATTTTTTTTTTTAAAAATGAAGCCAATTGTAGTTTAATTATTGTGACATTGAAAAAGTACTAAATAGTATTAGGCCTCGTTTGCCGTAGCATCCCGAGGGTTAGGAAGCCCTTCCTAGATCTGAAAGAGCTTCTCACATGATGCTTGGGATGTTTAGTGATACTTTTGAAAGCGGCTTTGGCTTTGGATGAAAGCGCTTCTTTGGGAAGTCCATTTTAATGAAATAGGAGTGGGGCAGCTTCCAAAAATTGTGCTTGCATAAATTTAAAACTCTTAAAATAACAAAATAACTCTTTTATTTATATTATACATTCTTTAAAAAGACAAAAGTATCCATCTAATCTAAAATTAAGTACAAGAACATCATTTTGTATAATGTTTCTCACAAAACATAATTTTTAGTCAATGACTTTAATTCAAAGCCCTTTTTACAAAGCCTTTCGTACAGAAGCCCTTCCATTTGTAGGAAGCTTTGCTTAACAGGCCCTTAGTTATTAGTAAGTAGAGATCCTGACCAGATATGCCCCTAATATTTAAGGTTAAGTCATAAATCAGACTCAGGTCAGATTCAAGTTTAGTTAAAGGATTGACCAGTTGCCATTTTTTTTTTTTGTAAACGACCTATTGCCATTCAATTATATGTTTATATTTTATAAATAAATATGTCGATCTTATATAATTTATTTATAAAAACAGCATTTTACTTATAATATATGCATTCCTATCACCCAACCCGATAGGGTTAAAAGTGGGTTTGACAATGAGGCAGTTTAAATGGATAATCTGACCCTACTTGTCCTAGTGGTTAGGGTTTAGTAAGTCAAAAGTCAAAATCAGATTAGGTTCGGGTTTGGTTCAACCCAATCCTAACCAGATCAGTTATTAGTTTTTTTTTTTTGGTTGGTGAGATAATGCTCACTCAATGACTAAGCGAGCAGTGTGTCGTCCCATAAAGTCATTCCTGAGAATGTGTTTGAGTGAATCTCGATGGGGGGGCTTCATAAGTGCAGTGGAAAGTATCGTTGTCCAAAGCCATATGTGCAAGGTGGTCTGTCGCCCTATTATCTTCACGTTTGATGTGTTGGACCCTAACTTCACCATCTCTATTGCTGATGAGAGCTTTGATCTGAGCCAGGATTTGGTCCAAAGTGTCTGGAGCACTTCCCAAGTTGTTGATGGCACTAATAATCACTTTGGAGTCACCTTCCAGAATGATGTTTACAGACGGGAACCTAGCTGCCAGTGCAAGACCCCACCAAGCACCCCAAGTTTCCGCCAAAGTGATTGGGATCTCACCCAGCCGAAAGGTTCCGCCACAAAGGAATTGGCCATCCTAATCGCGAATGAGAGCCCTTATGGAAGCACTAATAAGTTTAGAGCTGAAAGCACCATCAAAGTTATTCTTGAACCAATCTGACAGAGATGGATGCCAACGAATGTACTATAGAAGTAAATAATTCTCCAACCTGTACAATATCTCACAGCCCATAATCCTCATGGAACTGTCGTCTCCAACAGCTGTATATTCTTGGTGTATCTCCATAGTTAAGACTGATTGTAACTTACCTTAGTCTTAGGATATCTGTTACCTTATTTGTAGGATACTTATTCTCTTTTTGTTTTTACTCTCATTGTAATTTATTTATATACACAATGTCACATAATACAGAATTATCTTTTCATCAAACTTTTCATGGTATCAGAGCAAACACGCTCCCACGAGCACCTAGATCTACCTCTTGTTTCCATGGCTGAAACTCCTCAAACAGATTCCACTTCTGCTGTGACTAACACTGCTATTGCTGCACCAAATCCATTGATTGCAATCAATGCCACAACACAACTGCCCCTCAAACTCACGCCAATGAACTACCTGACTTGGCGTGCTCAGTTCAACACTCTCCCCATTGGATACAATCTAATGTGTTTTGTGGATGGTTTACATCCAGAACCACCCAAAACCATTGATGATAAACCCAATCGTGCTTATCTTCTATGGCTTTGACAAGATCACCTTCCGTTGCACTCCATCATTGCTTTTGTCTCAGAACAGATCATGCCGCTCATTGCCTCGGCAACAACCTCTCGTAAGGCATGGGAGAAACTCAAAACTCTCTATGCAAATCGCTCACGATCCAGAGTTATGGGTCTCAAGGAACGACTTACCGCCACCACCTGTGACTCCAATCCTGTGGGAGAATTTCTCAAAATGATGAGAAGCATATCCGATGAGATCTCAAGCATAGGTGAGCCTCCTAGTGATATTGACTTGGTTGTTCATGCCCTAAATGGTCTTGGTCCAGCATTTAAAGAAATCGATGCAGTGATTTGTGCTCGAGAAAATCCCATCAGCCTTGAAGACCTTCATGATAAACTTGTGGAGTATGAAAATTTTCTCAAACGTGAGGAAGTGCGTGCTATGTCTCCCACAATCACAGCCAATGTCACCCAAAGGTCTGGACATTCCAACAACTACACTCCCAAGCCCTACTCCAACAACAAAGGCTCTTCTCAAAACACCTTCAACAATCGAGGACATCAGCCATCGTCCATCTTCAATCGTGGTTATCAAGGCACAAATCAGCCTCAAAAGAAATGTCCAGGCTAAGGTTACAAAGGCTTCTGCCAATTGTATGATCAACAAGGCCATAGCGCAAAGCGCTTTCCTCGTGTTCGCCATGCTTCAAATACGGCTCTTACTGCAAACCACACTACCACTGCTCCACCACACAAAATTGGCTCCTCGATTCTACTAGTCATCTCATCATGTCACAAATGATCTCAATAATCTCTCACTCACCTCGGAATACGAAGGTTCGGATGCTATTGTCATAGGGGACGGCACTGGTTTGCGCATAACTCATACTGGCACTGCAACTCTTTCCACTCCCTCTACCACTTTTGCTCTATCTAATGTTCTTTGTGTTCTTTCCATAAAGAAAAATCTGCTTTCAGTTTCTCAATTTTGTAAATCAAATAACACATCTATTGAATTCTTTCCTACTTTTTTCTTGGTGAAGGATCTTTGCACGGGGGCGACTCTCATTCGCAGCCGAAATAATAATGATTTGTACGAGTGGCCTAAGTCTCTGTCCCCTACGACACACTTACAAGCTCTGGTTGGTGTGAAGGCTCCCTTACTTAACTGGCACAGACGGCTTGGCCATCCCTCCTCTCGTATTCTACATCACCTTGTTAGCTCTCGCACTCTTCCACTATCTGCCTCTTCTAGTAAAATAAATTGTGACTCATGTTTGTGTAATAAAAGCCAAAACCTCACTTTCTATGTTTCCTCCCCCAAGAGTTGTGGTCCCTTAGATCTACTCTACACAGATGTTTGGGGCCCGACTCCAGTAACTTCAACTGAAGGGTATCGCTTCTATGTTATTTTTGTTGATCACTTTACAAAATTTATTTGGTTCTATCCTATTTGTCACAAATCTGATGTTTTTCCTATCTTCCAAAAGTTCAAAGTCATTATTGAAAACTACTTTAAAACATCCATTGTGACCACTACTTGCTCACTCCTAAGTGCAGGAGTTCGAAGAAATATAATTCTCGGGAGTCCGAGGTCGAATCACAGAGAGCACGAAATTCAAGACAAAAGAGTGT
>JAUPMG010000003.1:6864137-6877738 GCA_031762675.1 Pachysandra terminalis
TTAAGGAAATATTCTGAGAGGATTTGTGATAGATATCATGAAGATTTGATTGAAGAATCAAAAAGGAGATTGAAATCGATATTCAAATCTCGTTCTGAAAATCTGTTGAAACATAATGTTGCAACAGTGGTGCAACAGATTGTCATCAGAGATTCTAAAGATCTGTTTACCTTCTCTATAAATACACATGGGATTTCGTGAAGAAGGTGAACACTCCAAGTATTTGAAGAACATCATATCAGAGTTTTTATAAGTACTTCGGAAGAAGTGCTTTGAGTCTTCGGGAGAAGACGACTGCAGATTGAAGGGAGTTCAATCATGCGTTCAAGTTCTTCGGGAGAAGGATTTTTGAAGTCTTCGGGAGAAGATGGCTGCAGATTGAAGGGAGTTCAAGTTTGCATGCATAAGTCGAGGGGAGCTCGCTGAACAAGTCTATAAAGTGGATTCTACACAATGGCGATGAAATTAAAGAGGGAGTCTTTGATTTATGTAAGTTCTAATTGGTGTATGTAATCTTGGTTGCTTTAGTGGATTGTTCATCATCTGAACGTGGTCCCGAGGAGTAGGTGTATATCGAACCTTGTTAAAATTGCTTGTGTTATTGATATGATTTTTCATTGAATAAAGCTAGATCCTGCGATTAATTTATATAAACGAACCTAACACTCTCTATCCATTATCTTGAATTACCAACTATCATCAACTATTTTTCTCATAACAACTTAAAACATCCCTTTTTACAATTCCTTTTCTTGCATTATTGTTCTTCTTTAGTGCAATGCTTCGGATAAAGAAACATGTTACAACACTTTATTCACATGTGGATACGTATTTAAAAAAATTCTATTTCTCCACATGTACATTTGTCAACCACAAATCATCATATACCAAGTTTTAAATTACATGGCATAATGGACTTCCTTAAACTAATATTTTTTTTTCTATAAAAAGCATTCAAAAATTAGTCGACCATTAATACATATGGCATAACCATACACCTGGATTATGGATTCGAATCTTCTGTGATGAACGTATGCTGAGAGACAATACTGAGGGGCAAAATAGTATTTTTTTCTTTTTCCCATAAAATCTAGATTGCCTTTTTCCATTAAGTTGTAAAAACTGGCCAATGAAATTTGTTGTAACATAAGAGACTACCTTTAGCCTTATATATATATATATATATATATATAACCTGCCTTTCAAAACATACCAACACTTTCTCTTCTTTGTTTTCCTTTCAAAATTAACCCTTTATATTGAACAAAGCATTTAATCATTTGGAGGCATTTTTGACTTTCATTTTTTATCTAATGCTATTTTGGAGAGGTGTTGCAATTGGACTTATACTCTGACAACCGTTGGTTTATTTTTTTTTTTTTTGGGCAATGACCGACAACCGTTCCTTACCATGTTTCAGTTACTTACCTAACCTTCTCACTTTAAAAAGATTTTCTTAAAAATCGACACTTTTTCAAAGAGAAATAGGATTGGTTAAGCGTGTTGGTCATTTCAACCCGTTTATAGGTAATTTTAGGTTGAACATTAGCCCGTTATCCCGTACTCAACCGACCCATTGTAGCTCAAAGTTAAAAGTAAAAACTAAATTTTAGGGAAAGAATGGTCCTGATCTACACAACTTGGACCAAATGGATTCAGATCAGTCAAATAAGCTTTATATAGGACAATTTCATGTATTTTTAAAAAAAGGAAATTTAATTGATGCTGATAACGTGTCAGCCATGTCAAGCTCTAGAATTTGTTTTCTGTTTATTGATAAATTCTTCGATTACTATTCCTTCTCCTTTAAGAAAAGACCTTTGATGATTTAAATCCAATAATAAGTTAAACGTTGGGTCCAAGTTGTGTAGATCAAAACTATTCTTGCATTAAAATTCAGTTTTTACTTTAACTTGGAGATGCAATGGGTCGGGTTGACAGGAAGATCAGTCACATATGCTTTACATAAGACAATTCTACGTAATTTAAAAAAAAATAAATAAATTTAATTAATGCTGACAACATGTCAATCATGTCAGACTTATGTAACTAGTTTTCATTGGTTATTATCCTTCCTGAAATTTTAAATGATTTGATTCCATGTTTCACGTAAACACAATGTATAAAGTATGCCTACAAAGCACTCTCATACACGCGCCTGTGCAGTGATGCTTTGGACTATTGATTTAAGTACATTACATTTTATCTTTTCCTTTGTTTTTAAATGCGTAAACAAAATAAAGCATACCTTATATAAAGGTTTATTTTTTTTTTTATAACAATACGAGACTTCACAGATAATTTTTAATACAAACAAAATTAAAATCTATTTTATAAATTAATGTCCGATGAGTAGATAGCAAAAACGTTAGTTCTTTCAAACTCGAAACTGGAGTGTTGCTTTTGCCAAGTCGTCGCCCACATATCTTGTTGGAAGCAGAAATTTGTTGCACTACTACACATGTTCCATCCGTGCATCTTTAACCCAGACCGTGCATCTAATAGGATACCCGCAAATATATTTAAGGATTTTTTGTATCTATATCTTTATGTTATGGTGTATTTGTATTTATATTTCTGTATTTTTTATATTTGTATCTATCCCTATTTGTTATCGTAATTTTTGCATTTGTACATCTATTTTTTTTAATTGAATGACTATAATACCATTTTAGTTAATAAGTGTTATTTTGCCCTCACTTTCCTATGTTATCATCTTTTTGCATCCGTATCTCTTTATTTATCATAATTGTGCATTTGTACACTCGATATTAAAAAGCTGTACGATCCACTCATTTTTTTTCCATAAAATGATCAAGATAATTTTATAAATAAGTGTTTCTATTAAACTGTAATGGAAATACAAAACAAATTCTCATAACTCAACCCGACTCTACTTGATCAAATGTATTAATACCTAATAAAATGCTAACTTAATTCATTTAAAACCAAATGGATTCGGATTATATATTTTTAATATTTATTTTGGTCATTAGAGAATATACTTTATATCTTCTTTATATTTTAAGAAATATAACAACTTATATTATGAGGTTATTTTTACTTTTTTTACAAGCAAAATATGTAATATATCATTGAGGGTACAGATGCAATAAATTTGTCAAATAAAAAGGTAGGGATGCAAAAAAGCAATAGCATAAAGGGAACAAGGCAAAATAATACTTATTAAAATGGTACTATATTCATTCAATTAAAACAAGTAACAAAGTTTGCATCTTTTAACGTAGGTGTACGATTATAGAGGGAGATAAATACAAATATGAAAAAAAACAGGAGTATAAATACAAATACATCATAACCTGGGAATATAAATATAAAAAGCCCTATATTTAATCAACTAAATATTAAAGATAATCCAAATGGTCCAATTAAATCCGATTTTCTTCTGGTTCTTTTTTACCTATTCACATTTAGTTTTATCAGTTCATATTGTTTCCTCTCGGTTTAATAATCAAATTGGACTAAGGTTTGAACTAATTAACAGTTGCGATGTCCAATAGGCTGTTCAATTGGTTTCACCCACCGGTCCGTTTTTAAAACAATGGTTTTAGGTATATCTTATTTTACAAATTTAAAATCAAAACTTAATAGGAAGAAATGAATACTTAGGCCCCATTTGGTTCAGCTTCTCAAGGACCATGAAGCCCTTCTTCAACCGAAAAGGGTTTCCTACCCAGTGCTTGAGTGTTTGGTGACACTTCTGAAAATTATTTTAGATAGAAGCACTTTTTTAGGAAGTTTATTTTGGTGAAGCATGAGTAGGGTTGCTTCTAAAAACTATATTTGCGAGAAACAGAGTAGTCATTTTCTAATTTTAAGTTAAACTTTTAAAATGATAAAATTATCCTTTTATTTTTATTACACATTCTTTAAAAAAGCAAAAATATTAGTGGAGCCTAAAATTATGTACAAGAGCATCATTTTATCAATGGTTTTGATTCAAAGACATTTTTCATAAAGTCCTTCACATTGAAGCCCTTCCATTTGTAAGAAGCTACAATAAACAGATCCTTAATCTAGTTTGATCCGCAATTTAATCATTGGCATCAGACTTCGACCGACGGTTCAAACATATGCAACCGGAGACATCACAAATACACTTCATTTTTGAGATAGAGAGAGAGAGAGAGAGAGAGAGAGAGAGAGAGAGAGCACAAACTGTCTAGTCCAATCCGGGTTTAAATCGAACTGAGATTAATTCCGACCGAACCTTTGAGATGTCCGTCGATGGTTCAACAGGTTTGACCGGCTACTCCAGTTTTGAAAACACTGGTGGTGATCTTAATATAGGATCAAAATAATTAGGAAGAAAGTGGAATATGCGATTCAAGTGGCCAAATTGGATCAAATCATCACCTAAATATCGTTGAGACCTTAACTTTTATCGTCATCAAAATTGGTAAATGCACTTATCTTCAATGGATTCTCGCCTTCGAGATGCTACTAGACAAAAGGGAGATCGAGGCCGAAAAAAGGATACAAGCAAATAAGGATTTAATTTGGTTCTTAAGAAAAATGATTGCAGGTATGAAGCGTATGGATTCTCTTAATCAACCATTGAAGCCACTTGATGGTTTTTTGGAACCTTGAGGGAACTTGGTATTTATCTCAAGTGAGGTTCTTCAGATAACTATGACAAAAAGTATATATATATATATATATATATATATATATATATAAGCAAAGATATTTCGGGTTTTCAAATAGTGCTTGTTCGAATCTTTTTAAGCGAAGTCGTCAAAAAAAATTCGCTTAGAGGGATGATTTTCTGTTATATATTCTGACACCATTAAAAGCAGGATATGCTTGTATTCCATATGTGAACCGCATTTGTCACACATTCATAGCATTAACATGTTTTATGCTGAATGGTGTCAGGGTATCAGACGATTTCACCTGAATTTTGTGTTTAGCTTAGACTTCATAAATCTAAATCAAAGGATTTTAAGAGTATTATCAAAACAAGTTAAAAAATAAAATAATAAAAATTGATCCTTAGTCTTTCTTCTTACGAAATTACCAATCATTTGATAAATCAAACTATAAAAAGATACAGAAAGACCTTCTTCCACCTAAGTACAATTTGTCAGATAGTGAAGGGAAGATATGAGAAAGAGACCTCGTACAACCTACGCAACCTTCTTTAATAACTTATTAGCACTATTGATTAGAATAATAAATCCAAAACTAAACACCTCCTTAATGATAGAATATATTGTAAATTCCTAAACGCACCTTGACCCCACCATCCTCTCCAAAGCTCATGAAAATCAAGTTCCCTCTCAACACTTTTCACACATCAAGCAGAAATTTTTTTATAAATAAATAACTCTTTTTTCTTTTTTTTTGGTTGAAATAGAAAACTCTCTCTCTCTCTCTCCTATATAAACAATGTGCTTATCTGTTTCTTTGTCTTTCACAAAACCAATTAATAGTGAAAGTATGAGAAATCTTAATCCCTCGATCACACTCTCTGTCTCCTACTATCTCTCTTAGGGTTTTCTTTCTCTCTCTCTGGGAGATCATAAGGGAAGATAGATGGAGAGACACCCAACGGGTGGTATGGGATCGTTGCCCACGACGCCGACCGGGATAACTCCGACGCCGACAACGTTCGTACAAGCAGACACCACCACCTTCAGGGAACTCGTCCAGAAACTAACAGGAGCTGCAGAAGATGCGCCAGAAAAACTTCCAGTAACACTTCCGGCCAGATTCTCGCCGAGATCGTCCAATCCAGGTGACGTTGTTGGACCTCGCCGATCAGCGTTTAAGCTCCAGGAGAGGAGACAAAGCATGAAAAAGCTTGAAATCAAGTTGGGTCTCACTTCGATTCGGAATTCAAGCGGAAGCGGGTACTCGCCAAGGCAAACCACACCCCACCAGGTCGTCTCGCCGATCCCGAGCCCGGTGACTCCACTCGGCTCCGACCCATTATTCTCCGGCCACTTCCCTGGTTCGGGAAGCGAGTCTCCGTCTTCGCCGGCGGTGTCTGAGGAAGAGAAGGCAATAGCTGAAAAGGGGTTTTATTTGCATCCGTCACCATTGAGTACACCAAGAGGGTCAGACCCACCTGAGCTTTTGCCTCTCTTTCCTTTGCGTTCTCCGAAACAACAACAATCTGGGGATCCGTGAAAGCTTCGTCCAAGAAAAGGTCGTCCTAGGATATCTCTCCTGTCTCTCTATTGTAGGTGGGGTGCGCTCAAACAGTTCAATCAAGAAGACCTGCAATATCTTGCTTTGGTGTTGTCTTTCACTCAGCTTGTTGCCTGATCAATCTTCTGATTCAGAGAACTTTAATGGATATGTAATGGTGGTGTTTACTGTGAGATTCCCATCTGGGGGTTTCTTGAATTCCCTTCGACTATGAAATCCAGACCGAATAAAAACGATTCAAACCATCCACTTCTTCTCAAATTGTTATCGAAAGATTAATATTACAAGTTAGGAAGCTTCAACTCCAAATATTATTCAGTCTCTTTCAGTCTTTCTTCTCACTTAAATTTCTTCTCATGGACTTGTTCCAAGTTGAATTTGTCTCCAATTTTTATTGAAAATGGTTGTTACCAAAGCTGGAATTTTCACCTAAAACAGACTTGGCAATAACATTTCTCTTTTTGAAAGAGTACCAAAATATCTGATACTGACCAGCAAGAATGATGTGAGCCGAGGGGTATTTGGGTCATTGGGTATCTGCAACTTCGTCGTCTCTAATAATAAATGAACCCTTTGAGTCCTTTGTTTTGAATTTTCGGAGCCGTTAGCGACGACTACGAGCCCGCTCCCAGGCTTTTTACTGTCATCCGCGGCGGAGAATATCAACCCTGAGGAATCATGTGGGCTTCACTTGAAGCTCTGTGCTCCCCCAACTTTTATGGGCCCACCGGTGGAAAGTGTCTTTTTCTATGCTTCGTTAAGGTCGTTGTCAACAGACGGCGGTTTCGACATTTACTGGCCGTTCGATGTTCACGATGAACGGTGAAGAGACATGGCAGTAGAGAATCCTTCTCTCTCTCTCTCTCTCTCTCCCTCCTCATGATTCACGAGGGAGGAGGAGATGCCTGGTGGCCTTGGAAGGTGATCCCCTCCCCTTCCTTACGTGCCACGTGGCTTCGATCAAAAGCTCTCCAAAACAAGTGATCCGGTGTGCTTACACTATTGTACTAAATGGTGGACCGTCTTGATCATTACCATTGAACTCATCTAGCACCATTGATCTGGTGGAATTTGTGGTGATCATATGATGTTGACCATGATGATGAAATGGCTAAGTAGTTAAACTATTATTAATTAGGCTTGAAATTATGTTAATTTAGTTTCTTAAAAGCCCATTTATGTTGTTCTCTATTATTGTACTAAATGGTGCTCCACTCTTAAACATCTAGATGGGTACTTTTCTCATTTGTACTTAAAACTTTTGCTTTGACCATCTCTCCCATCTATTCTACCTTATTTTTGTGTTTCCATAGGTTAGGTGCCTCTATTATTCCCTCACAAAAGATTCCCCTTTTCCCCAATATTTTTAAAACTGGACCGGATATTGAATCGATTATGGGTCGATCCGGTTCAACCAAAATTATTGGCATCATAAATATTGTTAATTAAAAAGAGAAACACCCAATCGTCCGGTTCGCACAGGTTGATACCGATTTCGCAACAATTCTGCAATGAATTAATGACCAAACTAAACTTAGGGTTGAGCAAATTACATAGAAATGGTTCATTGATCAACCGGTTCAGCCTATTTTTAAAACACTGCTTTTGTCTCAATGGTCACTAATAAAGAAATACATTGGGTGCCCATGAGAATGAAAGAGGATTAAGCTAAAATGAATCCTAATTTCATTTGAGTTTGGAATCATTTATCAAGAATAATCTCTTGTCACCCGAATACCGCCTAGCTTCGATACCCACATAATTGAGGGAATCAAGAGATAAATCATGTCACAAAAAGAAAATAATGAAAGACGGAATGTTGTTGTCGATTTGCCGTTGGCAATTTTCAAGACACGAACGGTATCCAGTGAGGGGAATTTGCATTACAATCGTGAATTCGATTAGCCTCGATGATTTAGTTACGACGGCCTCTAATTAATCGTGTTGGATCAATCGATCGATAAAGGTGGGCCCAAAGAATCAATGGAGCATTGCATTGCATTGCATGATTGAAACACAATTATGTTCTCACACCATAATAATGCCTATTTTCTTGATATATAGATGACCTACAATCATTAATTCCCTTCCCTATGACTTATGCTTTGTTTTGAGGCGTGAAGAAGAGCGGACAAAGAAGAATCACGTCAAACCCATAATATGTTTTTGTTAGGAGACAAGAATCCAATGTGAGATATTAAGTGTCTTCCTGTGAGAAATGATTCTAAGGAGATCAAGTGGTTCTTCAACAAATGAAAGAAAATGGGTTAGGTAATTAGGGATAACGAATGATAAATGGTTTGAAAATGTCACTTGAGCAAAAGGCATTCCCATTGTTATTATAAGCTTTTGAAACTTGGAAATAATAAGGTAGTGGAAATGAGCATAAGAGAGAGTGATGAGAGCATTTTCTTCAAAAGCAACAGCCACTTCTCTTCTAAAAGCTTGGGTAAAGTTTAAGGGAAGACATCATTGCCATCATAACAAGACTCTGCCTCCACCAATAGATCCATCTCTCTCTTCCTCTAAAACATAGACATGAGCTTGAACTAAGGACTCCCAATTGTTTTTTTTTGTTTTTTTTTTTTGTAATGAAAGCTTTAATGTTTTTTTTTTTCTTTTGAAACAAATGATCTTATTTCTTTTTTGTTTATCTCATTTCTTTTAAAAAAAAAAAAAATTAAAGCTGTAGAGAATGAGGTTAAATTGAAATGTGCCAGATTCCAACTTGTTTGAGTATCTAGTTCAAAAATAACAACAACAATAATAATAGTACTAATAGATTTTTTCAATGATTTTTTTTTTATTTATGTGTGAAAGGTGAATATTTATGTGGCTAGGGCTGTCAAAGAGCCGACCTAGCTCGATTGGGGTTTAGCTCATGTTCAATAAATAGGCCTGCGAGTAGAGCTTAAGTTAAAAAAAAAGTTCATTATCTTAATGAGCTTAAGCCGAGCTCGGATAGGCTCAATTCGATTAAAGTTTGGCTCGATTTATATACAAGATTATACACTCATATTCTCATATCTTATATTATATATTAATATTAATATATTATATATAATATTATTGCATTTGTACTAATATAAGTCTTTTTACGAGCTGAGTTTTTGTGAGCCAGCTTTTGCGAGTTAAGCATGAGCCCAAAATTTTTTAACAAGTTTGAGCTGAACTTAAACCTTGATCAAGATTTATGAACCCAAACTGAACTGAGCAAACCTCGGCTCGGCTCATTTACAGCCCTAGATGTGGCCAGTCCAAATCATCCACCTTATAGAATCAGATCAAATTGAAATGGCTGTGATTTGTGAAAATCAACTAGATTGAACCGGAAATTTTGAATTTTCTCTACTTTCTACCTATGAATGTTTGTGATGTCTCCCAATTCTCTCGGTTTTGAACCGGGACTGGCTTTCTCCCCAGTTCAAAACATTGCTTAAACCACAACATAGAAAGATACGGAAGGCCAACCTTGGGCGAGACTCAACCTTAAGGCCTAGTTTCAGTAGAGCCCATTCATTTGTATTAGATGGGATGTTGAGGCTTGAGTTAGCTTGGGTTAATAGTCTTACGAGCCTAATATTCAACAGTTCAAGGAAGAAGCCCATTTCTTAAGGTCCCATATTTGTGCCCAACCCGAACCCTAGTGATAGTCCAATAATTAAACTATCTGGGTCAAAGTATGGGTGCCAATGGGTAAGGTGACTTGCCCAGCCCGATCAGCCTGGACCTATTTTTGGTGCGGGCAAGGTTTACTAGCCGAAAGAGTCTGGTTGGGCTGAAATTAAAGATCTGATTAATTTTTCGAGTTGGATTTGGATTTAAAGGTCTTTTTTTTTTTTTTTACAAGAAAGTCCTTTCCTTTAGAAAAATGTTTAAAAAGATCATTTTAAAAGATCGAGTTAGAACCCTATTGAGATTTTTAAGACGATAAATAATTTGGAGAACCCCAATTATTTATGTGTATAGTGAGTTTCACTTCAAACCAAGGTTATAAATTTCGATATCGCCAGACATTTCGTAGGTATTTTCTAGTAAAATTTTGGCAAAATTTCACGATATTTCACCGATTTGACAGAATATTTCCTAGGTTGGAGAAATATTGAGAAAATATTTCGTCAAATTTTGCCTATATTTCACCAAAAAATCGGTATATTTCATCTAAATTCTGCTATATTTTGCCAAAAATTTAACAAAATGGGGGAATTCCCCTTACATTTTGTCTCACTGGGGGCATTTTAGCAAAATTTTATAGGAATGCCGACGAAATTTAAAACCTTGCTTCAAACAACTAAAAATATTTGCCACATGGGAAAAATGGTTTTCTTAGGCCTAATATATTTGTAAAATTTTAAAAATATTTTAATGACTTATTAATGCAATATATTATTCACATAGTCTATCAGGAGGATCTGATATTAATTCAAGGTTCAAAAATTTTCTCATAATTTTTCAATGTCTGGGCAACTAAAATAAATGAGGCGCACTATAACATTTTTCGTTGTTTCTAATTTGGTGTGGTCACCCCCCAAGAAAACATTCCTGGCTCCGCCCTTGTTAGGTATTAATCTTTCTATACATTTGTTATTTATTAGATTATATGACTTAAGGACCTTATTTCGGGCTTATGAAACCTAACCCTACATCTTCCCTTTTAATCATATGCTTTTCCTACTCTTTCTCTCTTAAAATTTTTAGGGACAATAACACTTTGACCCTTTGAGGTTTTTGACAATTGTAGTTAGACCCCTCCTAAGTTTTTGAAATTACAATGACACCCTTCGTCAGAAACCTCAAGGGATCGGTTAATTAACGACAATGAGTCATTGACTAATATACCCTTTATAAACATTCTTCACCAATCATTCGATGTGTTTCTCCTTTTTTACTCTTTGATGAATGATTCAAGTGTGACATTAGAGCATAATGACTCTTTAGTTGAGAGATTTAGAGGGATATTTTAGACCAAAGGTTTATCCACTTCATCTAAAAAGTTATTCAATTCTTTATATGGAATATATCAATCAATGACTCAACGTCGTTAGTTGACTGACCCCACGAGGTTTTTGACAAAGGGTTTTATTGTAGTTTCAAAAATCTCAGGAGGTCTAATTGTAATTGTGAGAAACCTCAAAGGGTCAAAATATAATTTTCTCAATTTTTTACCACAAAAATGAAGTATGATTTAAAAAAATTATAATTAAATCAAAGCTGATTTTCAATACATTTTATGTTGGTGTCGTCTCAAAAATACTACTCTGTCCTTCTCATCAAGTAAAACAACTAGTAAAACCTATTAGTGAGTTTCATCAAAAGGGACTCACTATTACCACTAACTTTGATGGGGACTTGTTGATTATAGCCAGCCATCACAAGGCCCAAAAGGATTAATTTTCTTCTAAAAAAGTAAGGAAGAGATTGATACCAAACTTCGCTTTTTTGGGTAAGATAAGTATAAGCAAGAATCTTAAATTGTATAATAATCACTTATTTGGTCTAATCCCAACAATAATATGCTCTAAATTAGGTGTACGAGAAGAAACCCTCTATGTCCTTTTCTACCATTTTTTTCTATGCTATAAAAGTTATTGGTTCACGAATCTAGTACATATGCTTTTTACACGAGTGTAAGTGACGTGGACCAATGACTTTAATCCCATAGGAAAACAGCATAGGAAAAGAAACATAGAGGAATTTTGCCTTCACGTATGTGACATGTGTAGTAATTAAGGGTAATTTCGTAATATCTCTGCACATTAGACGTGCGGCAAGGCTAAGTTGGCCACTTGGCGGTTGATGAAAACGTCGCAAAAATGAGAGTTGGAAGAAGCAAATTCGCTTTCGTTGACATCAATGTTTTGTGTTCTTGAATTCCGCAGAAAAGCAAAAAGAAGACCAAGAATTAGAATTCCTGATTTGGGTTTTTTCTCTTCTTCTTCAGTGTTCCTGGATAAGTAGTTTAAAACACGAAGAAGCAGAGCCCCCACTTTGTGTAGACACGGTTTTCTTTTTGGTTCTTGGAGCAGATGATGGAGAACTCCTAGAAAAATTTCCTTTTCTAAACTGAATTGTGTGTGTGGTCTTTGTTTTCTGGGGTTCTTGTGTTTTCTGATCATGGGTTGGAAATACAGAGCTGGGTTATGCTTAATTGGCATCTATGTATTCATCTGGGTTACATCTGCAGAGATTACACAAGTAAAGGCTCACAACTCTTCATTCTTTTTGGATTCTCAGTTTGAGTTCTGTTTCTCTGGGTATATCTTTTTCTGTTTCTAGTGAAGTGGTCAGTAATCAGTTATTGTTTCTAGTGAATTGGCCAGTTATTAGTTGTCTTTCTAGTGAAGATATTACTTGAAAAACAAACAAGGTAAGGAATTGCCATTTTGGTTGGAAATTCAGTAGACATTTAATTGAATGGGGTTTTTCTATTTGGGTATTTTCTTGATGGGCTTATCTGTTTTAGAAGAAGAATTTTAGGTTCTGTAATATGGTAATGTTCCTATGAACAAAAGAAGAACATGGGTTTATTTGAATAATCATGAATTTTTTTTTAATGTTTTTGTGTTTATCAGCAAGGGATTATTGATTTTGACTGTTTTGGATTTTAGAATGGATTAGTATGTTTTTGATTTAAATTATCATTATTGTCTTTGTAACAGTTGAGAACAAGCATGTTGTTCTTATAGTTTTTTAGCCATGTTTGTTCAGTGTGCCTCGATTTGCTTATGTGTTTGCCCAATCCTAGTGTTTGGGGCCGATGAAGAGGCTCGAGATCTGCCAATGGGGTCAGCCCTATTCTAAAAATCGTTTAACCGGGCGCTTTCATACATTGATTACATGACTGTCTCTAAGTTTAACTCTTACACGTAAATTTTCAAGAGACAAATTTTTTTTGCTAAAATGGTAATTAGTATTGTAATAACAAATAGAAACTTTCTACTCCATACAAATGCTGTAATTTCATTTTTCTTTTTTTGCTTCACTCTTCTAATCTGATTGATTTACCCTTTCAGATATTGAACCTTTACCTTTTCTAAATTATAGACATTGTCTTTCTATTGCATATCCAGAACTTTGAGGCCATGGTCATTAATATTCCTAATGATTGATGCCGCTTCCAGTACACGACTAGCTTGCCAGCTTTTGCTTCTGTTGTTGCTGTTTTACTTGGATAGATTTAGTGTTACATATAGTTTTCAAATTCTCTTTTATTCATTTTTCGCTTTACTTTCTCTTATGTGAACTGCTCTTAGAGGAATATCTATGGAGTTTTACAAGGAATACTTCCAAAAGTAGAATATTCGTGTACTTATTTTCAGGAACAAGCAACTCATAGGTTGCGTTTGGCCCGGCTTGTGCTTTTGGATAAGCACTCATTGGATAAGTAGCTCAATGAGAGCACTTATCCACAGCAACAATAAACT
>JAUPMG010000003.1:6877838-6926959 GCA_031762675.1 Pachysandra terminalis
ATATACATATATATATTTATATATATATATACATATATATATTTATTTATATATATTATATGATATATATAACATATGATATTTTATTTATATAATGTAATTCTAAAAAATATTGTATTAATCCGACTTAACCCGATTCAAACTGAATATATTATATATGATATATAAAACATTATATTATCTATATAATGTAATTTTAAAAAATTATTATATTAACCCGACTTAACCTAACCCAAACCGAACCATCCAAAATGAGCGGTTACCAAGTACGGCCACTCTTCATAGAAGTGAAATGTAAATGCACGAAACTGGGCAGTAACTTTTGCTCTAAACAGTGCATACACAGTAAAGTTTCTCTAGGGCGTTCAAGTCCTTGTTTGTATGATGTCGTCTCATACAAACGGAAATGCACGAAACACACAATATAGTTTCTCTAGGGCGTTAAAGCCTTTTTTTTTTTGTATGATGTCTTCTCGCAAGTGTGCAGGTTCCTACAGTGAATACGACTTACTATATAATCATTCCATATAGAATCATGAAAACCTATTAACCCAAATTTTAGATACCAAAGATAGGTTTCAATTTAATACAAAGGAAAGAAATAACATATTCATGTCTTAGAGTGATCCGTAAAATGCGGATTTAGTAAGGGATTTTTGATCCAATAAGATATGATTCGATTCGATCCGATTTTAATTGAATCAAATATAGGTTGATTCAATTCGATAAGAGTCCAATCCAATTTTATTTGTATACATACCTAAATATATACAATATATATTACATATATACATATGTATGCATATATGATATTGGGTGAATATAAGTATTAAAAATACAATTAGAAATAAGTCATTAGTTTAGATACTTTTTAAAAAAAAATTAAAAAATAAATCAAATTATATTTCTTTTTATCTGATTTCTTATAACTATAAAATAGGTTATCAAAAAGTCTGATAATTATTCGAATCTGATCTGATCCGAAACTAATCGGATTTGATAAGAGATTTATGATCCGACGATCTGATAAAGTATGATCCAATTCGATCCGACTTTTAATCAAATCAAATTTGGATATGCCCTGATCCGGTCCGAATCCGATCCGTTTACAGGCCTATATAGGATCACATCACAACCAGAACCCATAACAGTCTTTCATCTAGTATTGTTGATCCCCAAAACGGTATCCTAAACAAGTTTACTTAACGTAAGTAAAATGCACAGGTGTCGGCACCTGAGAGGCTTATCAATTTCTGGGTAGAACCGGTTCGTTTACCTGTCTCACACCGGCCTAAACCACGGGGTGGCCGTTCAGGGGTGAAGTTTCCCTGAAGGGGTGAATGTTAACAGAAATGTGAGGGCCGGGATTGGAAAAAGAACCTCAGGAACGTGTCAGAAAAGCTGCAAAGCTTTAATGGCAACCTCAGAGAGAGAGTTCAGTCCTATTTACTGTAACTTTTTTCCCTCTCCAAAAGTTGCCATTACTCCTGGGGAGTGAAGGCTTTTATAGCTTTCCACCCCTGGTCGAGCCCTCTCACCGAGTGACAAGTGTTGCGCATGCCGGTATTTGCAAGGACACTTGGCACTGCGGGAGACGCTGGAAGTGCGGTCTGCAGTTTAGCCAATCCCAAATGCCACTTACGTGGACTTCTACCGTCCACTTGGGCCAATGGGACGAATTCTCTGGTCCTCATTCCTAAAAGGGTTTCTTGATTACCCCCTCACCCCCCATTTTTCTGATTGGTCTAAAGCTATGTAATGATTGAGAATCGTGGGCGGGCTGCAGTTTAGTCAATCCCAGACGCCGCCTACGTCGACTTCTGCCGTCCACTTGGGCCAATGGGATTGATCTGCTGGCCCTTTTTCCTGAAAAGGGGTTTCTTGGTTTCCTCTCCTCTCAGTTTTCTGTTTGGACCAAAAGTCGCTCAATGATTGTTTGGACCAAAGGTCGCGCAATGATTTAGAACCGTAGAGCGGGAGACCTGAGTTTGAAACATGTGAAAGAGTTTCAACCTTTAATTTGTGCCTCGGAATGAGGCGGCTATCTCTCCAACACTTAGTCATTTCGTCTTGGCGAGCCATCAGAAAACCGCCCCCCTCTTGGGAGGAGGGAATAACACCCTTAGCCTTAAGAGGGGAGGGCCAGACCTTCCTGAAAGGGGCCTTATATCCGGGAAGGGGTTTACCCTTACCTCGGGATCCGGCGGGGGTTAGCCCGGTCTCATGATCTTTGAAAGGGTCTACTTTATATCTGGTAAGGGATTTACTCTTACCTCGGGATCCGGCTAACCGGCCTCATGACCTTTGAAAGGGGTCTACCTTATACCTGGTAAGGGATGTACCCTTACCTCGAGATTTGTGGGGGTTAGCCCGGCCTTATAACCTTTGAAAGGGGTCTACCTTATATCTAGTAAGGGATTTACAGTTACCTCGAGATCCGGAGGGGTTAGCCCGGCCTCAAGACCTTTGAAAGGGGTCTACCTTATATATGGTAAGGGATTTACCCTTACCTCGGGATTCGGTGGGGGTTAGTCCGGCCTCATGACGTTTAAAAGGGTCTACCTTATATCTGGTAAGGGATATACCCTTACCTCGGGATCAGGCGGGGGTTAGTCCGGGCTAATGATCTTTGAAAGGGGTCTACCTTATATCTGGTAAGGGATTTACCCTTACCTCGGGATCCAACGAGGGTTAGCTCGATCTCATGACCTTGGAAAGGGGGTCTACCTTATATCCGGTAAGGGGCTTACCCTTACCTCGGGATCCGGCGGGGGCTAGCCCGTCTTCATGACCATTAACGGTCCCCGTGCATCCTAATCATTCCTCCTGTTTATAAGAGTATGAACCGCCTGGGGTCCAGGTTTACTTGCTGTTCATTCTCCTGAGTTGTCTTCTTCCTCAAGACTTTTGCATATCTTCTCTGCTGTTTAACTAAGTCCTCCTTGGAGCAATGATGCCCATGAAGACTCTAGGAAAGAAGAAAATAGAGGCCTCTGGGAACGGTACCGTGCACGAGTCTCCCCGAAAAACTTCAAATTTCTGGGCGGGAGTGCAGGGATGGATCCCTCCCGTCGTGAAGGGTGAACAGGCCCTGTGGAATCCCTACCCAGAATTCCCTGGGGATTTTGAGGAGAACTGTAAGATCTTCAAGGAGGTCCCCTACTTTCGTATCTCGTGGGGGGACTATCCTCTTTCCCCTATTGGTTTTAGGTCTCATCTGGGTGTCCTTGCCGGATGGGAGAGCTGGTGCTGGTCGGTGCTCGCCGACCCCGAGCGGAGCTAGAAATTGAAGCAAGCAGGCATCCATGACGCGGTACGCGCGTCATTGTTGGACGTATACCGCAACAATGATAGCCTGAGGGAGTTGGTGAGGTGGAGCGCTCACACACACCTTCCTTATTGCCTTTGGGGAGATCACTCCCACACTTGAGGACGTGGAGGTCCTGGCCTGCTTGCTAGTGTTGGGGAGTCAGAACCTAGCATACATCCGGTTGTCGAAGGCAGAGAAAGCGATTGAGGCCGAGCTGACAAGCGGCCTTCGGGAATCGGCCAGGAGGCCGGTGATAAAGACAGGGATCGATGTGGGCACCCTTGGCAAACGACTCACCAAGCAGGGGTGGATCCGATACTTTTGGCGGGAGGAGGTCGTCGATCGCTTGACCAAGACCCTCTTCGTCGTGGACGGCGAAGGCAAGGACAAGTCGGCGGTCTTCGAGGCCTTCATCGCCCTGTGGCTATCCCATTATGTGCTGCCATGCTTCCTTGATGACAAGGTGAATGAGGCAGCGCTTAAGCTGGCCATTAAATTGGCGTAGGGCGTAACTGTGCCCCTGGCTCCTTTGTTCCTGGGGAGCGTGTATGAGAATCTGGATCTTCTAGCTGCAGACCAGCCCAAGGCCCGGGGGGAGCGCATCATAAAGACGGTGGTTGACGCGTGCTTCATCCAGATATTCTTGTGGGAGCACTACCCGGGCTACGCCCCTGCCACGATTCGTAGGGATGCAGAAGTCGCAGAGGATGAGGGCCCCTACCCCCAGGTGGCTTTCTGGTCCGGGGAACGTCCCAAGGCCGACATGGGAATCTCCTTCGTCCTGGACCATGTGATGAAGTTTGAGTTCCGCCCCTACACCCGGTAGATCAAGGCAGTGGCGCAGAGCTTGGGGGCCAATCTCGATGAGGGGGGGAAGCTGATCCCGGTGGTGGCGTGGCACGGGCTTCCCCAGGAGATGCAGGCATACCTGGTGATAATTCACCATTGTCATGTTCTGGGCGGAGTAGAGGCATTGACCTCGTCCCCCATGGCCTACAAGCCGGACCGGGTGGCGCGCCAGTTCGAGTTGGACCAGATGGTCCCCCAAGTGAGCATCTCTCCCGATCCCAAACCCCGGGAGGTTGGTGAGAGGTATACTCTTGCGGACGGGGTCAAGTTCCTTGACGTCTGGGAGGCGGTTGAGACGGCCCCGCTAGGCAAGAAAGGAGGGGCCACTGGATCCTGGTTGGAGCTATATGAGCGCTCCTCAAGGAGGCTGTCATCTTCAACGGGTTGCCTCCGTTCCCCACTCTACCATCGGTTGATGCCCTGGACAATCGGCTGAAGAAGACCGGGGATTCCAAGGGGATTTCGAGGCCGAACCCTCGACCTGATCACTCAGGGTTCGGCTTCTGGCGGTATGAGCCTGCTGCTGCTCCCTCCGCAGCCCACCCCGAGGCAGGGATTTTCGGGGCCGTGGCTCGAGATGAGGGTGAAGCGACCGCGCCGCGTCTTGTCAACGTGGCGATCCCCTCACCACCCAGCTCCTCGGCCCGGGGGAAGAAACTGAGTGGCACGGGACCATCCGGGGCTTCCAAGCCCCCTGCAAAGGTAAGCCGCACTATCTCTCATGGTTAAGTGGCACTTGGCCGTCTTCCCTTTTTACTCTAACCATTGTCAAATCCTGCTTTCAGGGGAAGGGCGTTCCAGCTACCGCCAAGGTAGCCTCTCTTGAGGTCGCTGCCCTCCCGGCTTCCCCCAGGAAGGGGGGGGAGGGGAAGAAGGCTGGGAAGGGACCGGCGAAGGCCCCGGGACCCCCAAAGAAGATAACCATCTCGCTTGTTCCTCTTGAACCTGCCATGGAGAGTCTTTTCCCGGTGCTGTATCTAACCCTGCTTTCTTTGATGATCAGGTCCCGGTTGCAGATAGACAAGGGATCGATGCCCCGCTAGCATCAGTTCCTGTGCCTGCCGGGGAACGCCCTGCTCAAAGTCAGCTTTGGTATTATTTCCTTGTACTCGCCGGGGGGCGGATTACTAACATTGATCTTTTTTTGTCAGGGTCCGCAGACAAGCCGGGCTGCAATGACGATGCCCCTCCCTGGGTCTTCAGTCAGGTCTTGAGGATCCAAAGGCAGCTAGGGATCAGAGGAAAAGGCATCCAGCTAAACCTGGTAAGCATTATATTACTTCCAACATGCCTGTCGGCCACCGGGAGTCCGGTCCCGCTCCTCTCGCTTCTTTCAAAGGAAATGCCGCTTACATATCTTCCCTCTTTCAGGATCTGGCCCAGTCACTTTTGGAGATGCCGGATGGAGCCCTCAAGGCCACCTATGAGGCCATCGAAAATTCGGGCATGGTCGTGATGGCGAAGAAACTCTTGGCCTGGCGGGCCAAGCACATGCCGGGGGTCCGAGGCCTACCCCACCCTTCCCACATGACTGCCTTAGCCATGATCGTGGAGTTGGACGAATACCTAAGGCTTAAGGTGGGGCTGCCTCATGTTGAGCCCGCCCGCACCCCTCTTGAAGCCGAGGACGAGTTTGAAGACTACTCGAGCCCAGATTCTAATGACTCCGACTCTCAATCGTGGATAGAGGTCTCCATACACTTAGTCACTTTGGAGGATCCTGTGGAGGCTGCTGCCCGATCCGCGGCTGCGGAAACTACACGGATCCTTGCTAAGGTGGAAGCCAAGGTTAGGGCCGCTGCTGAGTCTAGGGATCGAGACCAGATAGAAGACGAGGTCGGCACTGCGAGTCCCTCTTGGTTGGAAGAGCGCCCCTCGGGCAAGGGTTTGCAAGAGAGGCTGCAAGTCCACCACCCGAGGGTCTACATGAGGAGTTACATAGGGGGAGGGAAAATCCGGACGTGACCACCGTATCTTCTTCTGAGGACTCCCCTCCTAACCTGATCGTGGAAGCCCTGGACACCCCCTGGGTGGTAGATCTTCAGGAGGCCGACTGGGTGCTGACCCTGATCCTGTCGGTCGTCGAGACTCCAGCGGACTCCATCCCCTCTCCGGCGGCAGAGACATTGGAAGGAGATTGCATCACCCCCCCCGGGTGCCATCATCCCAGCCAGGCAACTTTTCTCCTCGCCGGTCGTTCATCCCGTGCCGTCCGCTCCCCCAAGGCCAGTAAAGAGGCAGAAGACCGGCTCAGACAGTTACTGCGCCCTCATGCAGTTCCAAGGGTATTATATTCCTGAGGACATGGTGAACTGGATGGAGGTCATCTTCCGGACCTATGGGGATATCTCAGACAAGGAGAAGGTTCCCTTGACTTGGGTTTGCAGCGGGGGGGTACATAGAAATGTGCTCCCTAATGGAATCCATCTCAGGGACCGGCTTCGAGTCGTTGACGGGGGACGTGCTCGATGCGTGGAGGACGGGCATCTTCGGGTTAGAAGACTTGGGCTTTAAAGTGGACTGGTTGAGAGACCATTTGTCCAGTGTAGAAGAAGTCGCAGCCCGGCTAATGCAGAGGTACGGGCTCTAGTTGAGCATTGCCGAGGATGCTGTCACGATCTCGCAGTTGATCCAGGCCCGGGAGGAAAAACAGCTAGAAATAAAGGCTCTGCGGATGGCCCTCGCTGCGAGAGAGGAAGAGCTCCGGGAGATGAAGAGGAAGGGAGATCAGGCGGAGGCGCCAAAAGAGGACGCGTTTCATCAGTTGAATTCCATTCCGCTGATAGACTATCACTTTGTAATAACCAGCTTGCTCCCAAAGGAGTTGTATGTATTGAAAACGGATGAATAAAACACTCCTTTTCTTTTTTGCTCTTCCTTCTCTTTTTTGTTTACAAGCCAATTAATAATAATAATGCTTTAATCACTTCTCGTTCACAAGCTCTTCTCGGGCATCATCCTCAAATGATAAAATCCTGAAATAATCGAAGGCATAAGCTTGAGTAATTTGAAAGGGTCCGTCCCACCAGGGCGCTAACTTTGGTTTGATAGTGTTGCTCCATTCGAACCACGAGGTTCTGATGACCAAACCGCCTACATGGAAGCTCCGGGGGGACACCTTTTTTTGATAAGCCTTGGAAATGACTTGGCGATATTGTTAGTTATGAGCGAAAGCCTTCTCGCGCTTTTCATCATGCTGTCCAGCTTGTGCATCCGGATTGTGGCTAGGTCAGTCGATCCCAGTCGCTTGTAATACCCTGTCCGAGGTGACTTGTAGTTCAACAGGAAGCACGACGTCCGTCCCATAAACTAGTGAAAAGGGGCTAACCTAGGTCGCGTGATGCTTCGAGACCCAGTAGGCCCAAAGGACGTTGGGTACGTGCTCGTTCCACCGGGACTGATGATCATAAGTCATTTTACTTAGCAGCTTGATAAGGGTCTTGTTTGTGGTCTCGGTCTGGCCGTTCCCTTGATGGTAATACTCGGTAGACTTGAGATGTGTAACCCAGTACTCGGCTAGTAACAACTGGACGTATCTGTTTAGGAAAGACAAGCCGTTGTCTGTGATGATTCTCTGGGGCGGCCCGGACCTGGAGATAATGCACTCCCGGATGAACTGTGCTACTGCCTCCCCGGTCGCTCTCCGCAATGCGATGACTTCAACCCACTTGGTGAAATACTAATTGCCCACCAAGATCCACACGTGCTCCTTCCTGCTCCGGAGGTTGATGGGTCCAATCAGGTCAAGCCCTCGAGTGTGAAAGGTCCAGGGCATCATAATTGACTGCATTCCTTAGGGAGTGCGTCTTGGGATGTCACCTTGGATCTGGCACGGGGAACACTTCCTCACATAGTCAAAGGCATCATTCTTCATGGTCGGCCAGTAATAATCGATGGTTATCAATTGGTCAAATAGCTTCTTCTGCCCCTGGTGCGCTCCACAGGAACCCGAGTGGACTTCCCTCAGGACGACCTCAGCTTCTTGAGGCCCGACACAATTCAGAAGGCGGCCGTTGAAGCTAACCCGGAACAGGTTGTTCCTCTGCACCTGGAATAGCGCCGCCCTTCTGCGGATCCTGTGGGTTTCTACTGCATTAGATGGCAAGACCCCGTCTCGTAGGAAAAGAAGGAAAGATCGTCTCCAATCCTGTTCCCGGGTATCGATTGGGCAAGCCTCCATCACGTCAACTGGCCCTTGGCAACCTTCGCAATTCATTTGAATCTTCTCTGCGTCGTACACTGTGGTCGGCCAATAAACATCGAGTCTTTGCAACCTTCTGGTGAGTGGAATGGCATCGGGGATCCCACAGGCCTGCTCGTGCAAGTCAATAAGGGTTTGCCGGGACTCCTCATGACTGATACACCTCAACAAGACACTGCTTGTGGCTCGGTAGTACAGGGCTCTGTCGATCTCCACGAAATTGGCCACCTTGCGTACCAGGACTCCGCTCGGCGAGACCAGGTGCCAAAGTTTATAGAGGATTTGGGTGCCTCCAATCCGTGGGAAGGATGTCCTCCTTCTCGACTATGGGATCGAGGGTCGCTAGGAGGACTTTTCTGATAACGTCAATCCACTGCGAGCCCCCGTCCAAGACAATCCTGCTCTCGAGATTGGCTAAAAGATCAGCGTAGTGATTCTTTGATCTCGGGACATGGAACAATGAGCATTCTGAAAACTTCTTCATTAGGGCTTGAATGGCGGTCCGGTATGGCATCAACTCCGGCTCCTTCATAGCAAAATCCTCATTGACTTGTGATATGATAACCTTTGAATCCCCGAGAACCTTGAGCTTATTCATCCGTAATTGCCGTGCCAAGATTAAACCAATCAGTAGGGCTTCCTACTCGGCTCGGTTGTTGGTACAGAGGAAATCCAGCTTGAAAGATAAGTATAGGTGGTATCCGTTATCAGCAATGAACTCAATACCGGCCCCGCCGCCGTCAGAGTTAACTGACCCATCAAACTTCATCTGCCACTCTCGCTCTTCGACAACGTTGATCTTGAACTCTGGTAGCTCTTCCTCCTCGGCTTTGGAGAAGGCCGCGAGCAGATCGGCCACGGTCTGACCACGGATGGTACGGGAGGGTGCTCACAGGGGATATCAAACTCGTACAACTGCAGGAGCCACTTTGTATATCTTCCTGTAAGTACGGGTTGAGAGAGCAGATATTTGATAGGGTTCGCCTTGGTGCTCAAGTGGTTTGGCACGCCAACAGGTAATGCTACAACTTCTGAGTCACATGGGCCAAGGCTAGACAAAACTTATCCACCTGTGAATACCTCAACTCGGCCCCCCGGAGGAGCCTATTAACATAATACACTGGTCTCTCGGTTCCTTCGGCATCTTCTTGAGCGAGCAAACCCCCAAAGGCGGTATCCGAGGTAGCGAGGTAAATCCGTAGGGGCTTCCCAGGTGAGGGCGAGACCATCGTGTGTGGGTGCTTTAGGACATCTTTGATCTGCTTAAAGGTCTGTTGGCACTCTGGAGACCATAAGAAAGGGGTCCTTTTGCGCAATATAGGCATAAGTGGGGCGATGTATGCGGACAAGCTGGGTATGAACCTCCGGATCTAGGAAATCTTCCCAAGGAAGGACTTCAGCTGCTTTGGTGTCTGGGGTGGGCATAATTCAAGTATCACCTTTGTTTTAGTAGAATCTAAGTCAATACCGTGCTGATGTACAACAAAACCTAGGAACTTCCCAGCATTGACCCCAAAGGCGCACTTAACTGGGTTCATCTTAAGGTTGTAGAGCCGGCATCTCTGAAAATCCTTTGCCAGAACCTCCAGGTGCTCATGCCGTTCCTTGGACTTCATAACAATATCGTCCACATGATCTTCTACCTCAGAATGAATCATATCATGGAAAATAGCTGTCATTGCTCGCTTATAGGTAGCCTCGACATTCGTTAACCCAAAGGGCATCATTGTGTAGTGGAAGTTACCCAGTGGGGTGCGGAATGCAGTGTGGCGGGCGTTGCAGTCGCTCATCCGGATCTGGTAATATCCGCTGAAGCCGTCCATGAAGGAAAACATTGCGTGCCCGGCTGTGGCGTCTATTAGAAGTTCTATGTTTGGCAGGTGGGACTCATCCTTGGGACTTGCCTTGTTGAGATCCCAAAAATCAACGCAACACCGGATCTGTCCGTTATTCTTCTTAACCGGGACAACATTTGCTAGCCAAACCGGGTACTAGATGGGTTTGATAAAATCGGCCTTCAAGAGCTTCTTCACTTCGTCCTTTATCTGCAGTTGTATCTCGGGTTTGAAAACTCGGGCGGGTTGCTTGACCGGTTTGACCTCAGGGGACAAGTGAAGTCTATGTGTAACTAAGTGAGGATCTTGACCACACATCTCATCGTACGACCAAGCAAACACATCCTTGTATTCCTTCAAAAGATTAATACGGTTACACTTCTCCTCAAGAGACAGATTGGCGTTTACAAAGGTTGTCCGCTTCTCCTCCTTGCTCCCGATGTTCATTTCATCAAGGGTTTCAAGGACGGTCATCACACCATCCTCAAGGTGCTCGGGTGCGTCCTGTATGTCAAAGGCGGCAGCAGGGAAAGGCCAGTCTTCATCACTGTTGTCCGAGCTCTCATCGCCTGTTGCGAAGGCGGCCTCAACTTTTGACCCATCTTGGGCGGCCTGCGGCAGAGTCAGTTGTGACCCCTTGGTCTTGGTCCACAGCTTGTAGACAAACTGTCCATCCCCAATCTTAACCCTCATGCACCGGGCTCTAGAGGTGGGGTCGGTCACCGTCTCTTCAGCAACTCTCTTCTACTGCTCTCCATCTTTCTTCCTTTCTTCCTTTCTTCCTTCAACTTCCTCTTGGACGGACTAGGTTCCAGCATCGTTATCTCAGTATCGGCTTGTATGTCAAGCCAGGCGGGCAGTGGGATCCCTCGAGGCAGGGACACCTGGCATTCTCCTGCTGGGGCTAGCTCGTCGTACTTAGCCGTGTTTGTGAGAAGAACCTTGGTTTCATCAAATGGGCGTGAGTCAGCGATCAGCCGCACCGTCTTCCCCTTCCTGAAGCCTTTGCAGCATTGGTGGAACGTGGAAGGGACAGGGCGCCAACGGTGGATCCAGGGCCGACCGAGAAGGATGTGATAACTAGGACTACTCTCAAACACATGGAAGAGCGTCGGGTGCTTGTACGACTCCACCTGCAGCTCAAGGGTCACGTGGCCGAGAGCGCACTGGCTCCGGGCATCGAATCCGTATATCCGAATGGCTTGAGGGACGATTCGATCCACAAATACGCCAATGGCTTTCAGAATACCAAGGGGGATGATGTTCAAGGAGGACCCGACATCAACCAGCGACCTCCCGATATCCACCCCCTGCGAAATCGAGTTCAAATACAAGGCCCGACGGTGGTCCTCGTCTGCCACCATCATATCCTCTTGTCCAAAGGTGACAACACCGTCCTGTGAAAAGTCAGCAACACAGGCCAATTCTGCATCCAACAATGGCAGTTTCTGGGCATAAGCCCGCATAGAAATCCTTTCCAACCTCGAGAAACCGATCTCCTCGAGGCTCCTCTCGAGCCTCAGCAGCTTGGGCGGCACCGGCTCTCTCTTAGCCATAGTCCCTCCAATCTTAGAAAATAACACGTTAACTGCCCCTCCCTTGCTGTTGTGGGCGGGTAGGGGATCTGTATGCACCTGCTCGGGCAGGAGGTCTACGGACCGGAGGTCTACCTCACCATCAGCGACCTGGAGCTTATATATCCTCCTCAGGGTGTAGCATTCATGTTACGTGGCGCACCTTCCGGTGAAACTTGCAGTACCAGGGATCTCTCTTCTCCTGAGCGGTCGGCTCTCGATCTATAGGGGGTAGCACAACGCGGTTGTCCCGGATCCAACTCTCTAGCAAGAAGTCCAATTGGGTCGGGGGTGCAATTTGGTGTTGGAGGGAGAGGGCGGTCAGGTCTTGTCTCGTTCCCTCTTCCCCTCTTCGGGGCTCGGCTGTTGGCATGGGTACTCTCGGCCCCTCACTTCTTCTCCAACGGCTTCTTAGCTGCGCTGGGTGCAACTACTGAAAGACCCGTCCTTCGGGCTGCCTCAATCAGATGGGTAAAGCTTGGAAGCTTATGGTCCTCCAAATGTATCATATACTCCAAGGGCATCCCCATCACACACATATCGACATACCAGGATTCCTCATGGCTGTCGCTGCAGATCATCACAAGTCCCCTGAACCGTTTCACATAACTCACCAGGTCCTCCGCGGGCCCCTAGTGTTCCCGGCTGAGCTCTACAATCGTATAGATCTCCTCAGTGACAAATAACTTCTTGTAGAAGAGGGAGGCCATGTCCTCTTAGGTGTAAACCGAGCTCGGCACAAGATTGTTGTACCAGGTGTAGGCCTTCTCAGATAGGGACTTGGAGAATTCCCTTAGCCGGAGGTCATGGTCGACAGCATGGGGTCTGAGGGCCTCGACAAAACGACTGATGTGGTCCCTCACATTGTCGATCTGACCAGTGAATCTCTGAAACTTAGGGCTGATGTAATCCTTGGGTAAGGCTTTCGCAGGTGGATATGGGGGGCGGAAATCATTTTCTGTCCAATCCGGGTCTTGGAACCGGGACTGGCGTAACATGGCTTCAACATCAGCCATAGTGGCAAAGGCGGGTAGGGTATGCGAAAGGGGAGTGTTGACGGGAGGGGGCGGGGGTGATGTGAAGTGGGAGTGGTAGTGGAGCATATGCATGGGTCGAGAATGGTGGAGGGGTATATGCATTGGTTGGGAATGGTGGTGGGGTATACGCGGCCGATGATGGTGCAAGCGCGTGAGGTGGTACAGGTGGTTGTGGGAGTACGTCAGCATGTGCAGCCTCCATTACAGGCCTGGCCGTGTCATTCCGAGTTGTGGAGGGTTGCCGGGGTGCCTGAGGAGTGGTGGGCTGCTGGCTGGTGTTCTGCTGTGTTGCCATGACCATGAGTTGTTGCTGAATGAGTCAAAGTGTGTTAGTGAGCGAGGAAACGGAGTCGGGATCCTGGAGTCCTGGGTGAGGAGCGCTCGGAGGCAATAGAGTCAATAGGGGAGACTCATGGGGTAGAGTGGGAGCTTCAAGGAGCGGTTCTCCACCCGGCTGGCGACCATCTAGGTCGTTGGCAGACGATTGACCTTGGTTTGTCTCTGAAGGAAAAAGCTGCATCTTTCTCTGGGATGTGATCCCGGTTACGGAACTGAAAATACTAAACAAAAGGTTAAAAACACAAGAAAGGTGGGCAAACAAAACAGTTGCTCAATGGAGTCGCCAAAATGTTGATCCTCAAAACGGTATCCTAAATAAGTTTACTTAGCGTAAGTAAAATGCGCAGGTGTTGGCACTTGAGAGGCTTACCAATTTCTGGGTTGAACCGGTTCATTTACCTGTCTCACACCGGCCTAAACTATGAGGTGGCCGTTCTGGGGTGAGGTTCCCCTGAAGGGGTAAGTGTTAATAGAAAGGTGAGGGCTAGGAGTGGAAAAAAGAACCTCAGGAACGTGTCAGAGAAGCTACAGAGCTTTAATGGCTACCTCAGAGAGAGAGAGTTCAGTCCTATTTACTATAACTTTTCTTCTTCTCCAAAAGTTGCCTTTACTCCTAGGGAGTGAAGGCTTTTATAGCCTTCCACCCCTGGTCGAGCCCTCTCATTGAGTGACAAGTGTCGCGCATGTCGGTGTTTGCAAGGACACTTGGCAGTGCAGGAGACGTTGGAAGTGCGGTCTGCAGTTTAGCCAATCCCAGACGCCGCCTACGTGGACTTCTGCCGTTCACTTGGGCCAATGGGATGGATTCTCTGGCCCCCATTCCTGAAAGGGTTTCTTGATTTCCCCTCATTTTCTAATTGGTCTAAAACTACATAATGATTGAGAACCGTGGGCGGGCTGCAGTTTAGTCAATCCCAGATGCCGCCTACGTGGACTTCTGCCGTCCACCTGGGCCAATGGGATTGATCTGCTGGCCCTTTTTCCTAAAAAGGGGTTTCTTGGTTTCCCCTCTCATTTTTCTGTTTGGACCAAAAGTCGTGCAATGATTGTTTGGACCAAAGGACGCGCAATGATTAAGAACCGTGGAGTAGGAGACCTGAGTTTAAAACATGTGAAAGCGTTTCAACCTTTAATTTGTGCCCTGGGATGAGGCGACGATCTCTCCAACACTTAGGCATTTCGTCTTGGTGGGCCGTCAGGAAACCGCCCCCCTTTTGGCGGGAGGGAATAACACCCTTAGCCTTAAGAGGGGAGGGCCGGACCTTCCTGAAAGGGGTTTACCCTTACCTCGAGATCCGGCGGGGGTTAGCTCGGCTTCACGACCTTTGAAATTGGTCTACCTTATATCTGGTAAGGGATTTACTCTTACCTCGGGATCCGGTGGGGGTTAGCCCGACTTCATGACCTTTGAAAGGGGTCTACCTTATATCTGCTAAGGGATTTACCCTTACCTCGGGATCCGGTGGGGGTTAGCCCGGCCTCATGATCTTTGAAAGAAGTCTACCTTATATCTGGTAAGGGATTTACCCTTACCTCGGGATCCGACGGGGGTTAGCCCGGCCTCATTACTTTTGAAAGGGGTCTACCTTATATCCGGTAAAGGGCTTACCCTTGGTTAGCCGCGTCTCATGAAGGGTTTTGCATGTTTGAAGTGACTTGGCCTGTTCGACTCCTCAGTCAGTGCCACGCGGCGCGCATGCATTGGCCCAATTTGAATTTTCAAAAAATGGGGTCATCAGTACCTATATGTATTTATATATAAAAAATGAATAAAAAGTAATATTGAATATACATTCCCACTTAACCTTACCCACACCAATTCTAGACTCTTTCAATTTATATACCAAAAAGTTGAACTTCCCTCAATGAAAGATCATTTTTTTGTTCATTTAATAGGCCCTCAAAAGCACTATTGCTTCAAAGTAAATCAAGATTACAATAAAAGCAAAAAGATACACCCAAACCAAACCCACCAAGGTCATATTTTGCTTATTATAATAACCCTTCACTCCATTTGCTTTAAACTGATGCCCAATAGCAACAAAGCAAACAGAGTTCAGCAGCAAATTCATGTTTTCTTAGACCTTATGGTTTATTGACCCACTCATTGCTTCTAGCAGCAATCCTTCCTGAACCTCAGCCATCTAATTTTTCAAATAACCAAGCCCTTGAAGCCGCTGCCTTTACTGAAGTTCTAGAATTAATCTCCTTGAGCTTCTTAATTTTGAGGTGTTGATGTCCTTATCTGTATCATTGTTGGTCTTGATTTGACCTGCTAATACACCTTGCAAGTATAAAAACTAAAATTAAAAGAAAAAAAGAAAAAAAAAGTCATTCTACATAGATATCTTCTTTATATGATTTATTTACAGAAGGAATACACTATTTTAATAGAGCAATAAAGAGTACATGTTTGTATTGTAATGCAATACAAAACTTTAGTACCTATGTGTTATGTTGATGTCTCGTGTTCAGACCCGATGGGCCACTTGCTAACCCGACCCGACTCTTGTTGGGTTCCGAATTGAACTGATCCGGTTCGAGTTTGTAAGGAGTCTTTGATATTAGGGGTTTTGAGAGTAAGAGAGCTAATTCTGGAATCTCCTTGTTTTTCCTTCTCATAGTGAAATCTTCTCCGATCTTCGCCCGTGGACGTAAGCTTCGTGCTGAACCACGTAAATCGTTTGTGTGCTTGTGATCTCTGTTAGTTCTCTATTTGTTTCTTGCTTCTTTGCCATTATCATATCCAAATCTAGAGTGTCAGTTCAACACTATGAGTGAGCGTGTCATATCACCAAAGGGAATGTAAATTCTCCAAGGGGAGTGTCTCCAGCTGTGGGATTTAAAAATATAGAAAAGCTCAGACTCCCATGGGATTTAAAAAGAAAAAAGAAAAAGAAAACAAATGTATGATAGAATATCATTTCCATATGGACATTGACAAAACTCAGAATAATTAGGCCATTTGAAAACCCATCGAGGCAAATTGACACATATAAGTACTACATAAAAGCCATGCATTTGAAGACTGTATGACAAAATTATTGAAAAATAAAGACTAAATTTCAGTGATGATGTATTCTGTTTCACCTCTGTAAAGATGTCAAACATATAATGATGTGAGTGGTGCCAAAAAGGATGGGAAAATGTCAGAATCCCCAAACATGATCGTTCATTTTTGGATGGTCAAGATCGTTTGATCTGGTGGTTCAATCTGGACCATAGGGTTCTTCTTAAGTAGATCCAATTGTTGGATTTACTGGACCGTTAGTGTAAGATCAAACTAACTTTGATCTAACGGTGGAGATTAAATGATCCTTATTCATTTAATCTAACAGTCAGACTTAAGTGTCTGCTGAGAATAAGCAGTTTATAACTGTTGAAATTGAAACAGTGTGTATGTTCACTAATAGACACATTGTTTACTAACTATTTAAAAGTCTACTGCAGACTGTTGAATGTACAAAAGTTCATTCCAGACTTCTTCTCTTCTCTAAACTCTTTCTATATTTCAAATTTCGAGTCTTCTTTCTTTCTTGGCAGAATAAAAATTTCAAAGGGTTGTTCAGGTTTAGTTTCGTAAGTGCAAAAACGAAACTAAACAACAGAGATTTTCTGGGCTCCATTGTATCCTGGAAAATATTTGTTGAATCCTATTTGCATACCATTTATGGTGGGGCAAATAATTTCTTAAGGAAAACGACTTCGTCACGTACCTCGGGAGCAATTCATCGTTCTGTCTTTTCTGTCCTATTTTTCCAACATTTAATTTATCAAAGAAAAGTATACCAAGATCATATCAAATGGGCTAAAAAACAAAGAAGTTTAATGAACAGAATTTTTTTTGAGAATGTGATACACTTTGCTTCTAATTTAAAATTCATATCAAGGTTTCAAGGATCGGACAGATCTGGTCCATACCAGGATTGGATAGGACCGGTCTGATCCCAAGCCATGATACAATAATTGTATCATAAAACTTTGGATCGGACCGATCCACCCAATATCGGTACGGACCTGTCGGTACAACCGATCAACTGATCGGTTCTACCGATCCAATGTTTTTTTGTTTGTTTTTTTTTTAATTTATAAATTGAACAGTCCATACCGGTATCGATCTGGATCGGTCCGATACTGACCGCTACCGCCGATCTGACGACCGGCCCAGCCGATCCAACATTTTTTTTTAATTGGGCGATCTATTTTTGTACCAGACCAGTCGGTATCACATGTCCAGATCAGCATCGGTCTGGATAGGGATTGGCCAAGACCGGTCTAATCCCAATTCGGTGACTTTAAACCTTGATCGATATTGATTATAATGATATTTTGGTAAAAGCAAAGGAAAACAATATGCAATTGTTTGATATAATGCATCTCTAACTATTTATACATTATAGATTCTAATACCACACAAGACTTATAACAAATAGGTTGAAGATGTAAATGTGTGGATATAAACATTTAACAACATTAGTATTCTCCAGATTATTTTCGTGATCTAACGCATTTTTTATTTTTGTGTTTTTTCACGTATTTGCTCTAATCGGATGTATAAGAGGAGATCCTACATATCTAGACATTGAACTCCATTTTTTACCTCTAGCTTTTGAGATCTGCAGCTCATTGATATCAAAGCAAACAATAAAATGATCAAACTATAGAGTAACCACAATGATTAGATCAGAGTTTCAGATCACATTGCAGAAGCTTTGTTATCAGGAAATTCTCCTTTGAACGATTTCTTGAATCGTCTCTGTCATTTTAATGCCATAGTTGAAAATTAGTCTAAAATTGAGGGAGAGAGAGAGAGAGAGAGAGAGAGAGAGAGAGAGAGAGAGAGATTTATAAGAAAAATTTGAGCAGATGATCAAGTTGATCTCCATTGCCAATCTCACATGAATATGAAGAACGATCTGGACGATTGCTTCGGAGCGTCGGAGTTGTTCCTGCTAGATTCCACATTGTTCTATTGGTAACGATCCTACCACGTCGATTCCTCAAAAGCCTGCAAACCATAAACATAAATCACAGAAAGAAAATTAATCGAACGAAAATAGAAGAGCAAAGAGAGTGATAAAGAAGAAGAAACAAATCAGTTTTTAACTATGTTGGATTTTAGAGATGGGTCGACCTGGTTGGCTCGACCCGTTTGGGCCGACCCGGAGTCCCCACTTAATGGGACGTCCATCCTGATTAGAAGTGTGGATGTGGATAACTCTCTCCTAATAAAATTAAGAGATAACTTCCTAGGTAGAGTTGAGTTGAGTCTTCTATATGTAGATTACACCCTTTGCTAGTCTTATAACTTCAATTTTACTCTCTTCTATAAAAGACTAATTAGGTTTTGCTCAAAAAATATAAAAACAATTAGGTTTTGGTATGATGATCTGGCGGTCTAATTAATCACTTTGGACACGTGGCATGATCTTATCACGCGACTGCTCATTTATAAGATATACACGCAAACCCTATATCATTCATAAAGTAATATACATGTTCACTATCTCACGCGTGTAAACTCCAAACAGAGTCCGCACTTTATTGGGCCACGTCAGCTATATTAATGATCTTTTGGCCTGATCAAGGATCTTCATACCCTTATCCTGTTAAAAGTTAGCTTCTTCAGTAAGTACTCTTTGAAGGATGGAATAGACATTGTAGACTTGACATGGGCTAACTACCTTGAGATGATCAATTCGTCAGGCTAACTACCACAAGATGGTCAATTCGTCTAAGGGTTTGTCACCCTCACATGACTAAGGGTTTGTCACTCTCAAAGGACTAAGGGGTTTTCCCCTTCAAAAGACAAAACAAAATATGGGGCTATCACCCTTAATAGTCTTGAACCTTACTGACTTCGAAGGAATCTTCATTGGAGAGGCCTTCAAAGTCATGTTTACTCTCTCATCCCAGATATCATCTCTGGATGACATTTATAGACTTATGGGACTTGTTACTGCACTTTATTTAGAGGCATTTCGAAGGAAACACATTTATATTTGATTTCACTGAGTTCAATTTAAGATCACTCGAATTGGTTACTTAACCTAGAATCTCGAAGGATTCTATGATGACTCTTCTTTACAGGGAATTTTGATTATGAAAACGAATTACTTGCTGAGAAACTTAAATCTAAGGTCTTTATATGGGTAATTCGATAATATACTGGCCACCTTGTGATGTATGCAGTTACTCTGACTTCCCTCGAAGGAATATAGATTAACATACCAAAAAGAGTTCCCTCGAAAGTGAATGAAGGCCTGAAGAATATTAGATCCTAACCCATCACAAAGCAAGTTCACTTAATCAAGCTCCTCTGGAAATAACTTATACGCATTGGTCATGTATAGACTTTGGATATGCATTGTTGCATGGAGATATTTCCAACCATCTCTCTGGACATGTGTCCGATTGAAACCTATCCTGCTCAAGAGAGGATATTTTGGATGTTTTTCTCTATAAATAGTAGAGCGTTCCCTCAAATCAGGATCATTCATCATCTAAGAGAATACTGAAGAGATTCAATCACTTTCAAGTATAACTCACATATACGTGAAAGAGACAAACAATGATAACTTATCTAAGCAACTTGTGTCCTTCGAGCACTTAGGTTCCCTTGCTTTGTGGTGTGCATTCTTGTTGCATACTTGACATCTCAATCTTCTCTCTCTTTGCTTCTCCCTTTGTCTTATCCACATGTCATATTTAAAAAAGAAACGCTCTTGGTAGAATGGTTGTGCGATAGTTTAGGCTATCTTGAGATAGAATATCCGGACTATATCTCTGTTGATGTATTTGTATTGGTGAATTCTCGTCTTATTAATTGAAACAAGTTTGGTGTAGATATTTCGTTTGAAACCACTCCCAGAGTATCTCCTATAGTTGATTCTCCTTCAACTATACCAACCATACATCCTATTTCTAAAATAGACTTTGTCACAGTCGCTGACATTGAAGCTCTCCTTCATAAATCCCGTGTAAAGGATGCAGACTAGATTAAGAGTGGTTCTGTCCTCCATACCTTAAGGACCTTCTTAATAAGTCGTACCCAAAAGACTATGAAAGCCTTATATTCCCTCAATTTATTGTACAAATTGGGAATGTCAGAGAACATATGAGTCATTTCATCGAAGCATTGGGAGCTTATGCTAGAAGCAGAGAACTTCGCTTGCACGAATTCTCTAAATCACTTTCTAAAAGGGCATACACTTGGTGTAGCCGATTGGAACCCGTGCCAGTTCAGACATAGGAAGAGATGGTTACTTTTTTCCACCGTAAATTCGTCATTATGGAGGAAAATCTTACTATTATTGATCTCAGTTGTGAAAGAAAGAAATTCGGTGAGGATCTGGTAGCCTATGTTAAGCGATTCAGAGACTTGGTGATCACTTACATTGAGATAATGCTTGCAAAAAAAATTTCCTGATCTGTATTAATGGTATGATGCTCACATACCGAATACGTTGACAGCTTCACTAAGCTATATGAAGCAACCAAGAGAACGAGTGTTTATATTCCTTTCACTGAGAAAATGGGAAAAAAGTAGCGAGTTCTTGTTATGACTACTGATGAGCCTGAGAAGTCCTCTTCGAAGAAGAAGGGTGAGACCAACAACAAGGTGAAAAATACACCACCTCCTAAGGTGACCTATTCCCAAGGTCAGTTGGATGCCTTACTCAATGAATGGATCAAGGATGATCATATTTCCCTTCCTCCTATTAAGAAGGAACCTTCGGAGGCACATAAGAAGTCTTCCAAGTATTGCAGGTTCCATCGCAATACCATACATACCACCTTCAATTGTTATGCCCTGCGAAAGTTGTTCCATGCCAGATTGGTTGCTTGAGATATTGATCTCCTAGATGCAACTATGCATATTGATCCACTCCCACAAGATAAGGGGAAAGCAACAGAAGTAGTGCACATGTTTACTACTCCCATGGATGTTAAGAGTGATTCAAATGCTAAGACGAGTAATGCTCTGCAAACAACCATGAAGTTTCAACTATTCTTTGAGGATATGCAATTCAGCTCTGAAATGCACAATGATGCCACTCGAGCACTATTGTCCCTCGTTGAGAAACATCACTATAAGTGCTATAGTGTTGATGTTTATGTCCATTACTTGTCATGTCCCGAATCTGAGATATGTAATCTCAAGGATATTCAAGAAGCAACCTTTGGATCCAAACCGATGGATGCGGCAAATTCGTAAATACCATTCCATATGGTCCATCAGAGTTACAACTAATAAACAGCGGAAGTCTCCATAAAATAAAACAATAACATTCAAATATAATCATGGTTCAAATCTACAAACCTTCATACAGCTTAAATAAATCCACTGCCCTCTTGGGTCAAAATTACATCATGTTCCAATAAAATAAAAACGTAAACTAAATAATAATCAGTATCTCATAAAAACAGCAACCAGCATGCTCATTCCGTGTCTATTCAATCCATTTCTAGCTCCTCATCCTTGATGGGAACATGTTGCACGTAGACGTGAGTTTTGGAGGCTCAATAGTAAACCAAGGACTTTGCTTTTAATCATTTCTACAGTCATACAACAATAACTCACTCCATGCAAAACTCTCATTTTAACACATGCCTTTAATTTCATACTAATAACCATGATCAACAACAACCGTATACTCTAGATTCAAAGATCATGCAACACTCACAGGAAAAAATATGAATAAGGATATGAACCAAGCATAATGATGCTAATGGCATACACACGCAAGGAATGGCAATGAATGTACATGGTGCATAATGCTCATGATGAGGTGATGTGGAGAAACTGAATGCAAGTGTAAGGTGTTAGGCATTGCCTAACCTTGTAACCAACTCTCACATCTCATTCCGAGAATACTATCCAAGGAATGTGCTAACACATACACATGACCATTTTCTTTCAGGAGATGCCACCCAAAGGTAGAAAAACACCATCAACACTTCTAGGGGATGCTTACCCAATGTAGGAAACCACCATCTTCATTTCAAGGAATACAACCCACAGGTGGAATTGCCATGACACATTTCCTTTCAGGGGATTATTACCCAAGGTAGGAACTACCATCTTCCTTTCAGGGAATACAACCCAAAGGTAAGAATACATCATAAACACATGCTCATGCATACATATATTCTTATCTCACCCTCCTTAACTTTGGAGTTCAGGAAACAGACATTAATCGTCATAGGATCACACACATTCTCATCAGACCCTCCTAACTAAGGGGTTCTGGAAACCACATAGTGATTAGTCTAGGATCAGCCTTAATCTCATGCATATCTAATGCTTGGATCACATGGGGACCTCACACACAACACATGCATATCTTATGCAACTCATGTCCACAACTTATATATATCATACACAACCATTTCTCAGACAAATCAAGTATTACAGAGTCACAAATCCGAACACAACATATCATGTCACAACACACTACAATTCAACGCAATTAGGTTTATTGTTGCACAAATCACTACACACACTTTATTATGGAATTCCAACACCACAGACAACTTCATTAGTTCACATTGCTGCTCCCCATAAAATTTGAGCTCAATTGGGCTTCGGTCCCTTTTCCAATAAGTTTTCCCACATTTTGCATATTTCGGTCCTCTCAGGGTCGACCCCCCAACTAAACCAAAGCTCGTAAATCCCCAGAAAATTATTAAAAATCCCATTTGGTCATACTTTTCATATTTCAACATCAAAACATTAACCAAACAATCGTAAACATCGATTTCATATTAACTTCATCATTTCTACCATATTACACATTGAAGTAAACATATATGCATTTAACTAAACAATAGGTCACATGATCATCATATTTTCATAGTATAGACATTCATATCAGTACAGACAAACTCTACGCATATCAATCCATTCTCAAATTCATACCCATACTCTTCCATACATCATACTTTAAGATCATCATTCATTTATTCATATTTCTCTTTATTATATTCCTATGAAAATGAGTAGAAGGAGAACCAAGGAATCCTTCTTCAAAGTTTCTCTTGCAAAGACTTTTAGCAATATGTGATATGCCCACTGGTATTCTTTTCAACAACCTCTCTTTTTCTTCCTCTCTTTTTCTTCTTCTCTTCTTCTTCCTTTCTCTTCTTTCTTCCTTTCTCTTCTTTCTTCAGCAAAACCAGATCTCCTTTGCTTTCTTCTCCCCCTTTGTCGTGCAACACAAGGCAAGGAATAGTTTCTAGAAGCTTTCCTTACACATGTGTCCCTCTATTTGGAAGGAAGTTGAGGGAGTTAAGTAACTCTCCCTCTATCCAATTAGTTACTTAAATTCAAATTCACTAGGGAATGACCAACATACCCTCACTTCTCATGGGCCCAAACGACCATCCCTTAACCCCATGCTCCACATGTTGGGTTCGAGGCCCTAATCCCCTGAAATAGTTTAAATTACATAAGTGAACCCAAAATTTTCTATTATTTACATATAAGTCCTAAAAGTCAAATCTTATTATAATTACATCCCTATTCAGCAATTTAAGCCCCTTAGTTTATTATAACCTCTCATAATGGATTATAATCTTTAATCATAATTAATTTATAGTAATTTATGATATAAGGATGAGGGTCACTACAATCTACCTCCCTTAAATGAAATTTTGTCCCGAAATTTGCGTACCTCAATCCGTGAACAAGGATAGATACCGTTTTAGAATCTCAGACTCGAGCTCTCATGATGCTTCAGCTTCATCACGATGGTTCCATTGTAGTTTCACTAGTGGGATAGTCTTTGTCCTCAATATCTATTCTTTCCAATCCATGATCCTTACCGGCGACTCCTCATATGACACATTTTCTTGGAGCGGTAGTTCTTTCTAGTCCAAAACATACGACAGATCCAGTTCATACTTCCTCAAAATAGTGTAGTGACCTGGACCCGGAAAATTAATAATAATTAATTATGTAGTTATTTAATAGTCTTAAATAAATTTAAATGAAATTGATGGTAAACATTTGTTGCAGTAATGCTAAGTCGGACTAAATCGTAATTAAGTAAAAGTGTTGGGGTCAAATTATAATTATTAGAAAGTATGAGGAATGTAGAATAATTAAATTAAAGTTTAATGGACTGAGATTAGATGTGGTCGTGTGAATCATTAATTAAAAGGTAAGGTTAGTTTAGTAAATAAACATAGGAGTTGAATGGGATTAGATTGAGAGAGAAAGAGTTTGTATTTGAATATAAAGGTGGCTTCTAATTAGCAAGAGTTTGAATGTGGGAGGATTCTTGGTGAGGAAGCTTACCTTATCTATTAGTTATGTTTATGGGAAGTAAGGAGAAGCTTAGGAAGTGAAGTTAGTAACTAACAGAGGTTATAAATAAGAAGCTAGAAGGGGTGACGTGGATAGTGTTTTGGGGGAGAAGAAGATTCAGGTTTTGGAGTTTTAAGAGAAAAGAAAAGAAAGAGATCTGAGAATAGATGGAGAGCAAGACGAGGTTGTGGCTGGATCTATTTGAATAGGAAGAAGCTAAGAGAGAGGAAGAACACATTAGGATCAACAGCAAAACTAGAATAGGAGGTAAGTTGCATTTTCTGTATAATACTCTTGGGATTCCAGAAGTCATTAATGCGTGATTATATGTTTATTATTGATAGCATGAAGCATGAACTACATTAATGTCACTTTTATGCTTATATATGTGTGTTTGACTCTGTGTTAGGATAGATAAAATGTTTATTAATGCTTTCGATGTAAACTGCTTGATTTTTGGAACCCTGAAGTTGTATAGATCTGAACCCTCAATTATAGGACTCATCTATATATTTTTCATAATTTATTTTGTATTTGTTTATGATTCCTTGGTTCGTTAGGAACACATCAAAATAAGTTTGAAGTGATTCCGATCAGTATTAAGGAAGATATGACCAAAACACCAACTGTACGTCGAAGATGAAAAACCAAGAAAAGTCCACCGACCACTCCACCGATCGAGACTATAAAATAGATTAAATTGGGTGTTCGGTAGACTTAGGTACACCGACCACTCCACAGAACACCTGAGAATTCACAATGGATTTCGGTACACCGACCACTCCATTGACAGGAAGCAATATTTAGTTCAAAAATTGGGTATTCGATAGGGTTCCTCCACCGACCACTCCACCGAAGACCCAGTAAGTGCACAGACCTGTTTTCCTGAATTGTTTGACTTGAGTATCTCTGACCAATTTCCTTGTGGGTTGGACCATTGGGCTTGGGCTCGCGACTCCACACTTGTGTGATGATTTAAATACGGATGTGGATTGCTTGAGTTGCTAGCTTGTGTTTATTGTGCATAGATTCCATTAAAAGGAATCTCGTGATGGCATCCGACGGATTATTCGTGTGTATGGGCGTACAGATAGCTTCCAAAGGGTGTTATCACTGGAGATCCGACTGTTTGTTGGATAGGAAACTTGTGATGATGATCCAAGGATTATCCGTGTGTATGTGCGTATGGGTAGCTTTCGAAGGACCTTATCACCGGCAATCCTACTGGTTCATTTGTTGGCTTGGGCATCGACGGATTGAAGTTATGGATTCTTTGTTAGGGATGACCGTCCTTGGGTGCTAATTCCCAAAGAGGTTAGGGATGACCGTCCTTGGGTGCTAATTCCTAAAAAGGTTAGGGATGACCAATCCTTGGGTGAGAATTCCTAAAATGGTTGAATATGGATTTGTTGTTAGGGATGATCAATCCTTGGGTGAGAATTCCCAGAATGGTTAGGGCTGGCCAATCCTTGGGTGTAAATTCCCAAAAATGGTTAGGGGTAACCGTCCTAGGGTGTTTGATTCCATGAAAGGTTAGAGTGACTGTCCTTTGGTGTTTAATTCCGATAAAGGCAAGAAACTGGTACGAGAATTGAGCCCGAGTAGGTTGAAAATTCTACGAAACCAGGCTATACATGTGGGATACTTGAACTGACTGTAGGTCATGGATCGGGGTGGAGGTTGTTGTCGTAGAGTGGTTGGATCTTTTAGTATCGGTAAGGAGCATTGGTGGAGCTGGTTGTGGAGGAATGATTCGATACGATGGTTGCAATCATTAACAATCACCTTGCATTCATAATTACATTGTTGCATTCATCATGTTTTGTTTAATCGTCATGGCATTCATTCATCATTCATGTACATGCCTCTGATTGTGATCTAGTGGAGTTGATGATGGTTGAACTGTTGGTTATTGTTAACATGCTGATTTGAGTTGATATACACCCGGTTATATGATTGATTTCTTTACACGATCTCCTTGATATTGTATGTTGTTTGGACTAATGTTGTTCCATGAGGATGGTTGTCAGAATTGCTTCTTACTGCGCATTCCAAGCTCACGCAACTTATTTATGTTGCATGTTGAGGTGATTGAGAATTTGCGTGGATTTGATGATGTCTAGTTGATTGTCTGTTTTTATACTATAGTTAGAATTGATATAATAGGACTAGTTAAGAGTAGTTGATCTATGGATTTGTAGGCTCTTCTGAAACCATATTTGATTGATTAGATTTATATACACTTTGTTTTCACACTCTAATTTTGTGGTACTTGAGTTATAAACTCTTGTATAGTTGATTTATTATTGTGAGTCGCGTTCCATGGTTGGGAACCCGAAGGTCTCACCTCAAGATCCCTACAATCCCTCATTGGGAATCATGTCACGGGATCCGGGGTGTGACAGATTGGTATCAAAGCTCTATGTTAGATTATCTAGGGTGTTGAGAATGTAGAGGTGAAAAAAAAACAAGGATTCACATGTTTGCAATTGTATGTTGAGTGCATAACATGCTTGTTATTTGTATGATTACTTGTCGCAATTACTTGTTATGATTGATCTAGAGACTCTTAAGTTGGTGAGACCTAGGAAGTAACATAGAAACATGTAAACCTAGGAATCACATGATTTTTGTAGTGTGTATAACAAGACTTGTTTGTTGAATTTTGTGAATGGCATAAGTGTTTCTATGTTGCATGCTTGAATTTATATCAAGTTAGAAATATCATAATTGACGCATAGCAGACTGTAGGATTGGGTATATTAGAAATCCTGCATGTGTAAAATAAATTATGTGGTTATTTAATAGTGACCCGGATTCGGAAAGTTAAGAATAATTATGCATAGCAGACTGTAGTGACCCGGATTCGGAAAGTTAAGAATAATTATGTCGTTATTTAATAGTGTTAAATAAATTTAAATGAAATTGATGGTAAAATTTTGTTAAAGTAATGCTGAATCGGACTAAGTCGTAATTAAGTGGAAGTGTTAGGGATCAAATTGTATTTACTAAAAAGTATGGGGAATGTAGAATAATTAAATTAAAGATTAATGGGCTGAGATTAGATGTGGTCCTGTGAATCATTAATTAGAAGGTAAGGTTAGTTTAGTAAATAAACATAGGAGTTGAATGGGATTAGATTGAGAGAGAAAGAGTTTGTATTTGAATATAAAGGTGGCTTCTAATTAGCAAGAGTTTGAATGTGGGAGGATTATTGGTGAGGAAGCTTACCTTATCTATTAGTTATGTTTATGGGAAGTAAGGAGAAGCTTAGGAAGTGACGTTAGTAACTAACAGAGGTTATAAATAAGAAGCTAGAAGGGGTGACGTGAATAGTGTTTTGGGGGAGAAGAAGATTCAGGTTTTGGAGTCTTAAGAGAAAAGAAAAGAAAGAGATCTGAGAATAGATGGAGAGCAAGACGAGGTTGTGGCTGAATCTATTTGAAGAGGAAGAAGCTAAGAGAGAGGAAGAACACATTAGAATCAACAGCAAAACTAGAATATGAGGTAAGTTGCATTTTTTGTATAATACTCTTGGGATTCCGGAAGTCACTAATGTGTGATTATATGTTTATTTTTGATAGCATGAAGCATGAACTACATTAATGTCACTTTTATGCTTATATATGTGTGTTTGACTTTGTGTTAGGATTGATAAAATGTTTATTAATGATTTTGATGTAAACTGTTTGATTTCTGGAACCCTGAAGTTGTATAGATCTGAACCCTCGATTATAGGACCCATCTCGATATTTTTCATAATTTATTTTGTACTTTATTATGCTTCTTATGTTCGTTAGGAACAGATCAAAACAAGTTTGAAGTGATTCCGATCAGTATTTAGGAAGATATGACCAAAACACCAATTGTACGTCGAAGCTGAAAAACCCAGAAAAGTTCACTGATGAGACCATAAAATAGAGTCAATTGGGTGTTCGATAGGCTTAGGTACTCCGACCACTGCACCGAATACCTGAGAATTCACAGTGGATTTCGGTACACCAACCACTCCACCGACAGAGACCAATATTTAGTTCAAAATTGGGTATTCGGTAGTTTCCATCGACCACTCCACCAACGACCCTGTAAATACGCAGACCTGTTTTCCAGAATTGTTTGACTTGAGTATTTGACCAATTGACTTGTGGGTTGGACCATTGGACTTGGGGTCGTGACTCCACACTTGTGTGATGATTTAAATAAGGATGTAGATTGCTTGAGTTGCTAGCTTGTGTTTATTGTGCATAGATGACATGGAAAGGATTCCCGTGATGAGATCCGGCGAATTATTCGTGTGTATGGGTGCACGGATAGCTTCCAAAGGGTGTCATCACTGGATATCCGACTGTTTGTTGGATAGGAAGCTTGTGATGATGCTCCAAGGATTATCCGTGTGTATGGGCGCCAGGGTAGCTTCCGAAGGACCTTATCACCGGCAATCCTACTAGTTCATTTGATGGCTCGGGCTACGACGGATTGAAATTAACGATTCTTGGTTAGGGATGACCGTCCTTGGGTGCTAATTCCCAAAAAGGTTAAGGATGGCCAATCCTTAGGTGAGAATTCCCAGAATGGTTGAAGATGGATTTGTTGTTAGGGATGACCAATCCTTGGGTGAGAATTCTTAGAAATGGTTAGGGGTGGCCAATCCTTGGGTGTAAATTCCCAGAAATGGTTAGGGGTAACCGTCCTAGGGTGTTTGATTCCCTGAAAGGTTAGGGTGACTGTCCTTGGGTGTTTAATTCCCAGAAAGGCAAGAAACTGCTACGAGAATTGATCCCGGGTAGGTTGCAATTCCTACAAAACCACGCTATACATGTGGGATACTTGAAGTGACTGTAAGGTCATGGATCGGGGTGGAGGTTGTTGTCGTAGAGTGGTAGGATCTCGTAGTATTGGTAAGGAGCATTGGTGGAGGAATGATTTGATACGATGGTTGCATTCATTAACATTTATCTTGCATTCATAAATACATTATTGTATTCATCATGCTTTGTTTAATCGTCATGGTATTCATTCATCATTCATGTACATGCCTTTGATTGTGATCTAGTGGAGTTGATGATGGTTGAACTTTATGGTTATTGTTAACAGGCCGATTTGAGTTAATATATACCCGGTTATATGATTGATTTCTTTACATGATGATCTCTTTGATATTGCTTGATGTTTGGAATAACATTGTTCCCTGAGGATGGTTGTCAGAATTGCTTCTTGCTCGGCATTCCAAGCTCACGCAAGTTATTTACGTTGCAGGTTGAGATAATTGAGGATTTGTGTGGATTTGATGTTATCTAGTTGATTGTCTGTTTTTATACCATAGTTAGAATTGATGTAATAGGACTAGTTAAGAGTAGTTGATCTATGGATTTGTAGGCTCTTCTGAAACCATATTTGATTGATTAGATTTATATACACTTTGTTTTCGCACTCTAATTTTGTGGTACTTGAGTTATAAACTCTTGTATAGTTGATTTATTGTTGTGAGTCGTGTTCCATGGTTGGGAACCCGAAGGTTTCACCTTGAGATCTATGCAATCCCTCATTGGGAATCGTATCACAGGATCCGAGGTGTGACACATAGAGACATGGAAAACATCGTGAACATCACCCAACTGAGGCGGTAGTGCAATACGGTAAGCAAAACCACTCAGGCTTTCTAATTCCTCGAATGGTCCAATGAAATGGGGTGCAAGTTTTCCTTTCTTGCCAAACCCCATGGCACATTTCTCTGGTGAAATCTTCAGAAACACATGATCAACAATGCTAAACTCTAGATCATGTCTTCTACGATCTGCATAGCTCTTCTGAAGACTCTAAGTAGCAAGCCATCGTTCTCGATTGATATTCACCTTCTTAGTAGTTTTTTGGATAATCTTTTGTCCTAGAACACTACTCTTCCCCACATCTGTCCAACATTTAGAGGACTTATGCCATCAGGAACATTTAGATGACTCTATTAGTTATATGTCGCATTCGGAGAGCCTGGATGAGATTCTTTAGGGAATTGTGTATAACATGAAAAAGCCGGATGTGAGACCTCAATCAAGGCGCTTGAGAGTTGTGACTTGGATTAAGGAGCTCAGGTTAGATGCTTAGATTGCGACTAGACTAAGATTTGTACGGTGTTAAAGGTTGACATACTCTTGGCTCAGCCCAGAGCTCCACTGTAGCATGTGTTGCATATCACATGTGCTATTTGCAACATTTTCTTTGAGATCAAGGGAATGGATCGATATTTTCTTACTGTGTGAGATTAGGATAATCCTATTTTGGATCAACTTATACCCTTATTGCCTTTGATCATGTTGTGAAGTTAGATATGATGATTGCTACTCTAGCTTATTTTCCTATGGACATGCATCATACAGTCTAACGAGGTTTTTCTGGGAAAGCAGTTAGGTTGAACTTAATGGCATGAGGCTTAGGAAAGACTATTTGGCATCACATTTAGAGAGATACGATTCATAGATATATGTGCTCATATTTTAAAATTATCATTTGATGTTTCACATCGTTTACTTATATGTATCCAATATATATGTAGACTATATGATTTATTTTAAATGAGCACATTACCATGACTATAGTGGTTGAGTATAGAGATATGAGCTTGTGCTCATAAGGGATTAGAATTACTCAATCCGATGTGGCTAAATGAGTCTAGGGCATAGGCGAGACTTTTAAGAGTGCATCCCTATGTCAGTTTTATGGAACTAGATACGGAGTCACTCGCTCATTACTTTGTACTCGTCGGTCCCGTGCTCAATGACCTTTATGATTAGCATTCATGATAGGAAGATAAGTTGTACATGAGAGAGATGCACAATTAATGCCCACTATGGGCGAGTGAGAGATGTTGGATTTAAGTGATGGGTTGACCGATTGGCCCAACCTGTTGAGCCGACCCAATTTCCCACTTAATGGGATGTCCATTCTTGGTTATAAGTGTGGATGTGGATAGACTCTCTCCTAGTAGAATTATTAGATTGAGTCCTAGGTGGAGTTGAGTTGAGTCTTCTACATATAGAAGACTCCTCCCTACACAAATAATGCAGTCCACATTTTGGTGAGATTCCAACCTAGAGAATCTCTCTTCTCTCTTTATCTCTTCTTCCCTCTAAAGATCTGGTTTTGCTATTGAGATTCCCATACAAAAATCTGGTCATTTGAGTGTGGGTTTATTATATGTGGTTCTAGTAATCACATATTTCGATGTGCTGCAAATCTGAGTTTGTGTGCATCGAGGTATGTGATTCGGGTAGTCTACAACCTTCATATATGTTTAATATTAATATGTAATATAAGATATAGGAATATAGATGTATAATTTAACAAACCAAGCCGAACTTTAGCCGAGTCGAGAATACCCAAGCTCGACTCAATCTCATTAAGTTAATGAGATTTGTTTTGCACTCGGGCTCGACTTGTGAGCCTGATTATATAGCTCAAGTTTGGCTCATACGAGCTGAGTTGGCTCGAGTCATTAACAACTCTATAAATAGGTATAAGATTATTTTAAGAAAATATGTATAAGAGTATAATTTTAAAATTTTAATATATATATACAAAATAATAATTGTCAAAACTTAAAAGTTGAGAGTTTTGGGGGCCAACATGTAGCGTCACTCCACTCAAGATAGGTGTAATGACAGAACGTACATACAACAATGAGGTTACTAGAAGTTGGGGGGCCATGGCCACCCCTATTCTTGGCTCCGCCTCTATCTGCAAAGCATTATGTGGTTAGTATCGCCATAAAAATTGTACGAATATCGCAGACTATTTTCGTTCTTATTTCTACGGGTTAGGCTCAATCTATCCTTTTTGATACCACTGTTCAACCTAACCCATCTTCAAATTCGGCTCGAACATAAACTGAATCCGTTCATTATCACCGTGATAGAGATTGGCAAGAAAAGAGAATTAGATATGCCAATTAGGAGGGATCAGGAGTATGAAGGGTTAAAAACAATTTGCACCGTTGATCAACAAGCTTCAAGGCACGATCGGCTCGCTTTCTTTTAGACAAGTTTCTCTCCCCCTCTGATCAAGATCACGAATGCATTACGGGGTTAGTGTGAAAATGCCTTCAGGATATATTGAAGCCTCTGATTAAGATTCGTTGTGATTCTTGGATGTGTACCGTCCGATCACAATAGGACACTCTTTGATAGAATTGATGATGCCAATCACTTGATCAAAAGCCTTGATGGTCTCTTTTTCTCACTGACGATCAGATGATCTAAACTTAATCGAATTAAAAAATTCTGGTATGGATTTGCAATCTATTTATAGACTTACATGTACTTGTTCAACAGCAAACATGATCTTGATCCAACGGTCTAGATCAAATCTGGAAGGAAATGAACCCCTTCCTCCATCATCAATCAGGTGCAAGCAGATCCTACACTTAGGATCTGACCATGTAAAGGCACCTGATCGGTTGCGCCTCTCTGATCAGGTGCAATCTGATAGGATGGTCCCGATCGTGTGAACACGATTAGACACGCCATCTGACGGTTCAGATCTCTTGTATCGATCAGGTGTGTCCGATCGAAAGATCAACTAGAACCAGGTATGTCCGAACCATCAAACCGAACCAATCAATCAATCCGGGTGGGCCACACTCTGAAAGAAAAGGCTCCTACGCTCCTCACGATGCTATGCGCTAAGTGCAAAGTGCACATACAAATAGCCCATTGTGCCCTCGCACACGCATGTGCACATGCGCGTGTGCAACGGTACTTCGCTCCACCGTCCCAAGTGCAATGCACTATATCAATTCCTTTGATTTTAAACACATTAGCGAAAGGGAGCTCACATTATATAAAGCCTTCACTTTTCTTGTAGCTATCTGATGTAGGATAAGAGGCTTCACAAATAGCTTTCAACACAAACAAAACTAAAATCTATTTTGAAAATATCCAGCAATCCTCCACCATTTTCAAAAAGAATTTAGACTTTATTAATATTTAACAATAATACAGTGACGACAAATTCATTTTGCAAACTTGGCATCATCGGAAAAATCCGTACATGATAAGTATCTTCTAGACTTAAAATTTCACTTAATGTGGATAGCTCAAAGTTTATCAAGGTGCTATGATGAACAGATCTTGAACCAAGGACCTTAAAGAAAAACCGAAGACTATCACACATACTTATTTTCAAGGGATAGAGTTGTCATTTAGCTTTGCACGTTAATGGCCGTGTGTAGGTACCTTGTTTCTTGAATGCTTTATAAAACGGTCAAGATTTTCATAAGAAGCAGCCTGACTCCCACACTCCGCTAGGTAAATCCACATAGGTGAGTCTGCGAGTCACCTTTAAGGACTTATTAAGGATATATTTATCCAGCCTCTTTCATGCAAATCCTGACACTAATCAATGTCTAGAGATGAGGTGATTTCTAGTGTCTGGCTAACCCACACATTTAACTTGTTTGTACCCATAGAACTTTGTCTATACTTTCAAGACATAAGTTGGGTTCCCGTTAAATATGGTTGAAGTGCAAGTGACCTTTACCTCATTCTTACGACATCATATAGACCATTTCTCTAGTAAGACCTTTCGTCAAAAGATTAACTAGGTTTGTATTCGACTCTATATAGTCGACCATAATCACTCCACTTTGAGTGATTGCATGATAAACTGATGTCTAAAACTTAAATGTCTTGATTTTCCATTATATAGTTAACTATAATTACTTCACTTTTGAGTAATTTCCGTATAGACTGACGTCTAAGACTTAAATGTCTTGACTTCCCATTGTTGACTTTAGACAATAAGACTCTCAATTACACTAGAATACTCTAATTGAGATTTACATCAGCCAGTGTATTACATGAACTTTATATTAGGATCTATAGGAGTAGGGGCTGACTTATGATCAAAATAATCACATATCTCCTTAGAACTTTATCAATACACTGAGATTGAAATAAAGGCAGTCCATTCCCCTTTCTTAGGATTTTTATTCCTAAGATAACATCAGTCTCTCCTAAATCTTTTGTATCAAAGTTAGATAATAGAAACATTTTTATTTTCTCCACCATTTCAAGGTTAGTATCGAAAATATGCAAGTCATCAACATATAAACAAATAACACTACCATAAACTTAACTATGAACATGCTTATCTGCATTATTAACCTTAAAATAATACTATCGGTTAAATTCCTCATGTTTTTGCATAGGAGTAAGCTTTAGGCCATAAAGAGATTTCTTTTCTTGGCCTAGGAGAACAAATCTTAATAGAAGAACTATGTGCAACATGTGTCAAAATAATGACGAGAAGTCACAGCAAAAATTAAACCAAGGCAAAGGAATAAATACAAAAGTATAACCAGAAGAGAATTCATTCATTAAATCATTCCAATATAAGATATCCACATCTAATGAAAAACCCCATTCCTGGATAAGAAAATCTTATCTAACTTAGACAACTGTTTTGAGTTGCACAGTGCTCTTTTCGATAACTTTGGTGCGGAAGCTATCTGGCATCTTGATTTCTTTTCCGATCTTTGCAAGTCTTAAAAGAACTACAATCCTTGCTTGGATGGTTGCACTCGTATTAAGCCACCATCCATCCTCAATTTGTACAGAATTTTCTTTGGACACGGTTGCAACGAGTTCTTCTTCATCGATCATACCTACTTGACTATAATGGGCTTCTTTCAAAGATGATAGTGTAATCACCGGGTTTGTCACAAAAGTGAAAAGTTCCTTTCCTTCTCCTGATATCTTGCATCTTGAAAAGCTTATCATTCTTAGCCTTAAGTTTGGTATTCTTGGATTTGATTTCCTTAACTATATTTGCCTTCAAATGATTCACATTCACATCATCCTTCTTATCTCGATTACGAAAATATTTCTCAATTGGAAGGCAACGTTGCAGAGATTCCAAGGTATGACGTTTCTCTTCATGCTTAAGCTTATTCTTGTAGCCATTCCAAGTAGAGGGAAGTTTAGCTAAAAGTGCACGTAGTAGTTACCTATAGGGGGTGAATAGATTTTAAGCCGATATGCAGAATATTCAAGCCCAATTTAAAACCTAATAGATTATGCTATGTGTTTTAACAATTACAGGAAAATTGAAAACAATAGCTCACACATGGAATTGCAATGCATATAAAGATATGTAAATCAACATACAAGCAAACAAATCAACACATGCGATTTATCGTAGTTTGGCACCTCGACCTACGTCCACGCCCTTGAGATACCGGTCGCGTGTTTTAAGGACTTTACTATGGTAGGTTTTCGTCATCATGGCTAACCTCCAACCGTATCGAAGAATTACCGACATTCTTCATGACGTACAAAAGGTTTCAATAGATCACCCCAAAACCACTACGAGGTTTTTCGGCTAACCTCCAACCACCACAAGGTTTCACGGCTAACCTCTAACCACTACGAGGTTTCACAGCTAACCTTTAACCACTACAAGGTTTTCAAGGCAACCTTAAGCCGTTACAGTTTTTAACCTAAATCAAAAACAGTAAAGGACTACTTCATGAGATTTTACCAAATTGAATTCGGTTCGATGTTGTGAGCTTGAATCCTCATTTCTTGCTCATGATCCTCGCTCTTTTCCGCCTTGGATGCCATCGTTGACGCTTTACGGAGACGAGGGCCATGCAACCCTTGATGTGCGTGTGTGTGATGATCTAATCTATGCATCACACCAAAGGGTAAGAGCTTAGATCTCAATCCTCCTTTTTCAAATTAGTTGGCAGAGGATGCCAAATCCATATGAATAGGAAGAAGATGGAAGGAGAGGAATTCTCTAGCCTAAAGAGGAACAAAAAGCTCTCAGATCTAACCTAGGGCGAAAAGAGAATTCTCGTGCGGGTCCTTGCGCAAAATAACCCCCAACGCTATTTATAGAGTTGAAAATTTACGGGTCCGCAGGTCGATCGGTGGACACCGCCGACTTAAAATGCAAAGGAATTCAAATTAACCGGTTGGATGAAAAGACCTACCAATCGACCCTTCGTGTTGTCGGTCAACCAGACATTTATGTCTGTTGCCTGGTAGTGCTCAGGGTTCACAAAACCAAACTAGGGTTTTGTGCGACCGGTGAGCTTGACCGATTGATCGGGATTGGACCAGAAGCTCTTGCCGGTTGATTGGACCACTTGGTCAGTCAACCAAGAATGTGCAGATCGCATTGACCAGCAATGTTCTACTTTGCGATCGACACCAGGACCGATCAGTCGAAGACCAACCGGTGGTTTCCTGTTTTAGGTTCAACATTATTAGAAGTTCGTGTTTCCTTTTATGAGACTCCTTCTTGGTTTTAACTCTGGTCATGAGAAGCGTTCTCATTTTTTAGAGGTGTCAACTTCTGTACACTTGTTTTGACCTCAAGAAAAGTGTTGGATTTCTGGTTGAGTTTCTTCTTGCACTCAAATTGCAGATGATCCGAAACTCCACAGAAGTGGCACACGATTTTAGATTTGGTGTTGTAGGCTCTAGAGGATGAGGACTCACCATTCTCAAATGTGAAGAAGGTGATGGGACTTGTTGGGGTATACCCATCAATCCCTAGACTAGTCCTATCCTTAATTGATTTTCCCATATCAGAGAGACGTTTGAGTTTCTCATCCTTTTTGGTGAACGTTTGGGCAATCGGGTCTCTAAAATTTCTAAGTTGGTTGATTTTCCTAAGTAATGAATTATTTTTAGTTTTGACTTGTATTAGCTCACTTACACTTAGTAAGACTTTCATTAGTCATAACCAAATTAGATTTTAAGTTTTTATTTTCAACGACTAAATCTTGTTTATCATTCGACAACATTTTCAGATTGTCTTCCAACTTAGAATTCTCAAAGACTAACTGATTCACTCTAGTATTTAATCTACAATTTTCCTTATATAGAGAATCATAAGCCTCCCGAAGATCTTCACCATCCGAATCTTCAAGTTTTGCTTCCTCTTCAACTGAGTTTTCATGTATAGATAAGACTATAGGCACCGAATCCTCAGGAAAATGCATTGGAGTTCTACCCCTCATATTTGCAAGGAATTTTAATTCATCATCATTAGAGAGAATATCTGACTCTGAATCAATAGAGTCATCCCATGTGCGCTCAACCACTACCTGTGTTTTGGTTTTACTTTCGGTAGGGTGAGTGGGAGTAGAATGACCCTCAACTCTAGGCATCACTACAGATCAACTCAAGGTCATTAAACCTTATATCTGAGCACGAGGCTCTGATACCAATTGAAAGTGCACATAGTAATTACCTAGAGGGAGGGTGAATAGGTTTTAAACCGATATGCGAAATGTTTTGGCCCAATTTAAAACCTAATAGATTATGCTATGTGTTTTAACAATTACGGGAAAATTAAAAACAATAGCTCGCACTTGGAATTGCAATGCATATAAAGATATGTAAATCAACACACAAGCAAATCAATCAACACATGCGATTTATCGTGGTTCGGCACCCCGACCTATGTCCACACCCTTGAGATACCACCCAAAGGTCTCAAGGATTTCACCATGGTAGGTTTGCATCACTATGGCTAACCTCCAACCCTATTGAAGAATTTACCAGGATTCTTCAAGCCGTACAAAAGGTTTTAATGGCTCACCCCAAAACCACTAAGAGGTTTCCCGGCTGACCTTCCACCACCACGAGGTTTCATGGCTAACCTCTAATCACTGCAAGGTTTTCAGGCAACCTTAAGCCGTTAAAGTTTTTAACCTAAATCAAAAATAGTAAAGGACTACTTCATGAGATTTTACCAAATCGAAGTCTGTCCGGTGTTGTGAGCTTGAATCCCCATTTCTCGCTCACGATCCTTGCTCCTTCCTCTTTGGATGTTGTCGTTAATGCTTGACGGAGACGATGGCCTTACAACCCTAGATGCGTGAGTCCGTGTGTGTGTGTGAGATGATCTAATCTATGCATCACACCAAATGGTAAGGGCGCTTAGATCTTAATCCTTCTTCAAATTAGTTGGCATAGGATGCCAAATCCATATGAATAGGAAGATGATGGAAGGAGATGAATTCCCTAGCCTAAAGAGGAGCAAAAAGCTCTCAGATCTAACCTAGGGCAAAGAGAGAATTCTCGTGCGGGTCCTCGCACAAAATAACCCCCAACGTTATTTATAGAGTTGGAAATTTACGCGTCCTCCGGTCAATCAGTACTATGCATCGGTCGACCGATGGACTCCATTGGCTTAAAATTCAAAAAAATTCAAATTAACCGGTCGGATGGAAGGAACTACCGATTGACCCTTCGAGCCGCCGGTCAACCAGACATTTCTATCGGTTGATCGGTAGCGCTCAGGGTTCACAAAATCGAACTAGGGTTTTGTGTGATCAGTGAGCTTGATCAATCGATCGGGATTTGACCGGAAGCTCCTACCGGTCGATCAGACCGCTTGGTCGGTCAACCGGGCACATGCAAATCGCATAGACTGTAATGGTTTGCTATGTGACCGGCACCAGGGACCGATCAGTTGGAGACCAACCGGTAGCCTTGTTCGGTCGACCAAACAACTAAGTCAGTCAACCGGTGCCCCTGGGAAAGCCTAATGCCATCCTTTCTATGGCCATTTTTCCAAATTCCATCCACGAATGGTATCGACCATACGTGGACAATCTTTGGTTGTCCAGATGACCAAAGATCATGGAGTGCTCCTTAACGTGTAAGGATAAGCTCCCTTGAAACAAGTCAATTTGTAATGAATAATGTATTTCTATGGGCTTTTTAGTGCATGTATGTATATACCTTTGGATAGGGGACCAATTCCGATAGATGTTTCACTGTATCTCGGTCTTCCTTGAATCTGCAACGCTTGATCTTCATTTTGCTCGATTACATACGCTCAAGGACTATGTCACAACATTGACAAACCCGAAGAATGTTTAGGAAAAAACCTATGACATTTGCATTAGCAATAATTGCCCTTACTTGAAAATCCTCTTCCAGCTTTACTCTAGCAATTTTAAGATCACTAATAATAAGTTGGATTTCATGCACTTGTGCTAGAACAGAATTATCATTGGTTATCTTAAAATTCAAATAATTACTAATTAAAAATATTTGGTTACTTGCCTCTTGGATGCGGTACTTGATGTCTAAGACCTTCAACAGAGACTTTGCAGATGGATTGAACGATGTTCACTATATAGTGAGTTGGAGAGAGCATTTAGGATGTGTCCTCTAGAAAAGACATTGTCTTTCTTTCTTTTATGTCTCTTCTTTATTAACTCAGATGTATCGTCATCAGAAAATTCTAGGATATCTTCCAGATCATCATCAATGATGTAGGTAGGCTTCAGAGTGGTAAGGAAGAAGAGCACATTTCTTGCCATCTGGTAAAGTTGTGACCATTGAACCTATCAAGACGCACTAGGTCTTGCTTCATGACTTAAAGCGATGAACCCTCCATTTGGCAGAAAACTTGTCTAAAATTGTTGGAAAACAATGACGGAGCATGAGTATGAAAGGTTAAAAACAATCTCCACCGTTGATCAACAAGCTTCAAGGCACAATCGGCTCGCTTTCATTTAGACAAGTTTCTCCACCTCCGATCAAGATTGCGAATGCACTAAGGGGTTAGTAAGAAAATGCCTTCATGATACAATGAAGCCTCTGGTCAAAATTCATTGTGATTCTCGGATGCGCATCGTCCAATCATAATAGGACACTCTTTGTATAAAACAGATGATGCCAATCACTTGATCGTAAGCCTTGATGATCTCTTTCTCTCACTGACAATTAGATGATCTGAACTTAATCGAATTAAAAAAATTATGGTCTGGATCAATTTATTTATAGAATTACATGTGTGTGCACCAGCAGGCATGATCTTGATCCAACGGTCTGGATCAAATCTGAAAGGAAATGCACATCTTCATCCATCATTAATCAAGTGCAAGCAGATCCTACGACCAGGATCTGACCATATAAAGGTGTCTGATCGGTTGACACCTCTCTGATCAGGTGCAACCTGATCGGATGGTCCCGATCGTGTGAACACAATCAGACGTACCATCTGACGATCAAGATCTCTTAGATCCTCAAGTGTATCCGATCAAAAGATCAACCCAAACCAAATATATCTGAACCATCAAACCAAACTAATATATCAACCCGGGTGGGCCACACTCTAAAAGAAAAAGGCTAATACACTCTTTGCGTACAAAGTGTAAAGTACGCCGCCTACAAAGTGCCCTCATACACGCACGTGTGTGGTAGTATTTCACATTATTGACCTATTATATGATTCCCTTTACTTTTAAACACATAAACAAGACAGAGCTTAACTTATATATACGATGATAGACTTTACAAATAACTTTCAATAAAAACAAAACGAAAATCTATTTTAAAAATATCGAACAGATGTAGACCGCTTGGATTAGTTTGTCTATGAAGATAGCACAAACGTTAGTTAGTTCAAAGTCGAAACTGGAGTGTTGCTTTTGCCAAGTCGTCGCCCACTTTTTCTTCTTCTCATATCTTGTTGGAAGCAAACATGATTCCACAAAGCACGTGATTTGTCACCTCAATAATATTATTAATAATAAAATAATGCGACCCTTTTGTCATTCAGTGTTAAGTTGCCGTTAAAGAAAGTGTTACCGTTATTGATAACAGTTATAACTACGTTGCAAGTTGTATAAGATTTGCTAAAAGAAAAGCACATCATTCTAACAACTGTTATAACCGTTATAACTGCAAAACAAAGCTAAAGCAGAAATTTGTTACACTACTACACGTTCCATCCGTGCATCTAACCGAGACCGGGCATCTGACTGATAACACATCTGTCCGGTTTAATCTGGTTCAATTGGCTGTTCAAACCACACCGCAAGTATGGTCCAATTAAATTCGATTCACTTCTGTTTTTTTTTACCTGTTCAAGTTCAGTTTTATCAGTTCATACTGTTTCCTCTTGGTTTAATTATCAAATTGGACCAAGGTTTGAACTGAACAGTTGAGATGTCTAATAGGCTGTTCAATTGGTTTCACCCACCGGTCCATTCTGGTTTTTAAAACAATGGTTTTAGGTATATCTTATTTTAAAAATTTAAAATCAAAACTTAAGTGAATACATGCCTCCAAAAGGTACCTATTTTTATTTGGAAGTGATCTCATAACGCCTTATCGACTAGTGATTTGCTTAGTCTAAGGCTTGGCACTGCTGGAGAGAGGACTGTTATCTTTGTAATTCGCACACAGAAACTCCGAATCAATCATCTGTTTTTGGACTGCCCTTTTTCAAGGGCTGTTCATACGCCTAAGGATACTAAATTGGTTGGAAATGGGTTTACATACGCCTAAGGATTTGATCCTGGATCATATCCCAAATCTTCCTGCGCTGTGTACAAATTTATTTGGGATATTTTATTTGGTTAACAAGAAACAAAGCCATATTTGAGGGTATCCCTCCATCGGTGCTGGAGCTATTTGTCGCAACGTGGCTGGTGCTTTCTTGGGTGGCACTACATTCATCTTTGGAGTTTCAGAAGTATTGATTGCAAAAAAGACTTGCCTGTGTTTAAGTAATTTGGGTTTCAAGAACATTATACTTGAAGGTGATTCAAGACAGATTCTCATGGAGGTAGCTGGGCAGACTGGGGGTACTTGGAAAACCAAAGGCCTTATTTTAGAGGCAAAAAATCTCTCCTCTTGTTGGCCAAAAAGATGTTGGTCTGGAAATGACCAAATTCGCCTGTCCCGGTCGGTTTGTGGTTCTCACTCTCAGTCGTAGGGTCGAAGTGTGCGCGGGCGTGCTAGATCTTTTGGAAGTTCACCTGAAAGACAGACTATGTGAGTCAATACTCCGTAAGTTGATTGTTAAGATAAATCAGTCGTTGTGTGATCGATTGTAAATCAGACAATTATATAATTCACGATCTCGAAGGACCAGTAGCTGGTCCAGAGAATCTGATTTTACGCGATCAATGGCACTTTCATATATTAAGTATAAGTGGAACAATATGCCAATATACAACTTAGAGAGGTAAACCTCCTTAATTGAAAAGACAAAGCACCAGTAACAAAGAAAAATACAAAATCTCTGGCCGTTCTTTAGGCTCCAATCGTTGGATGTGACTAAACTATTTCTCGTTTGCACGAATCCACATGTAAGGGACTTAGCGGGAGGGCTTCCATGAATCTTCAACTAGGATTCCTTCTTTATTGGCTAGAGAGATCTTCTGCGAGAAATTTAGTCCAAGGCAAGAAATAGGTGTAGCAGGATCTTTGCAGGAGCTAATGATTAACTGGGGATCAAAAACTAAGCTAGATTATGATAATCTAAGTTGAGAAGCTATGGAGCTCTTTGATTGGGTTGCTGTGGAGAGTCTTCTTTGTTTCGGCCGGTTCTTTTTTATAGTCCATTATGGCAACCGCTCGGCGATTTGTGCATAATGGGCGGTTAATACTTCTCACTTGTTGACACCTATCCCACTCTGCCATTCTCGATTTGGCGACATGTTCTCACGTTCTGGTGGTGAAAACGAATTGGGCTTGAGCCAACTCTTCTAGGCCCGCGTTCCTGTGCTGGGCCTATATCCTTTAAAACTCATGCTTTTAGCGCATGAGAGTTAATATCTTGTCGAGCTAGGCCGGTCTAAAGTGTCCTGGTTCGGCCTAAACACCTCTCAAAGTTTGATAAAGTTCTTTTCAGTCATATCTATTGTGAAGGTAATTTTGCTGTGGACAAAATTGCAAATTTAGCTTTATCCAATGGTTCTATACGTGGATTTATGCACCGCCGACGGAGCTACTACAGATACTTTCTGATGACCGGAATGGCCGTTCTTTTGCGATAATGATTTCTAAATGTAAAACTCGAGTCAACAGTGTATTTAGTTAGTTGGTTTTTATTTAAATTCCGCAGATTACCAGAGAAAAAAAAAAAGGAATACTTAGGCCCCGTTTGGAGCAGCTTCTCAAGGACCTCGAAACCCTTATTCGACTTAAAAGGGTTTCTTACCCAATGCTTGAGTGCTTGGTGACACTTCTAAAAACTACTTTAGATAGAAACATTTTTTTAGAAAGTCCATTTTGGTGAAGCAAATGTAAGGTTGCGTCCAAAAACTGTATTTGCAGGAAACATATATTCATGTTCTAATTTTAAGTTAAACTTTTAAAATGATAAAATTATCCCTTCATTTCTATTATACATTTTTTAAGCAAAAACATCCATGGAGCCTAAAATTATGTACAAGAACATCATTTTATATAATTTATCTCATCAAACATAATTTTTAATCAATGGCTTTGATTCAAATCTATTTTCCATAAAGTCCTTCACATTGAATCCCTTCCATTTGTAAGAAGCTACAGCAAACAGGCCCTTAATCTAGTTTGATCCGCATTTGAATCACTGGCATAGGACATCGTCCAACGGTTCAAACATATGCAACCGGAGACATCACAAATACACTTCATTATTAAGAGAGAGAGAGAGAGAGAGAACACCGCTTCAATCCGGATTAATTTAAATAGAACTGAGATTAGTTCCAACCGAACCTTTGAGATGTCCGTCGATGGTTCAACCGGTTCGACCGGCTACTCCAGTTTTGAAAACAGTGATGGTGATCTTAATATAGGATCAAAATAATTAGGAAGAAAGCGGAAAATGCAATTCAAGTGGCCAAATTGGATCAAATCATCACATAAATATCGTTGAGACCTTAACTTTTATCGTCATCAAAACTGGTAAATGCACTCATCTTCAATGGATTCTCGCCTTTGAGATGCTACTTGGACAAAAGGGAGATCAAAGCCCAAAAAGGGATACAAGCAAATAAAGGATTTAATTTCGTTCTTAAGAAAAAATGATTGCAGCTATGAAGCATATGGGTTCTCTTAATCAATAATGAAAGCCACTTGATGGTCTTTTGGGACCTTGAGGGAACTTGGTATTTATCTCAAGTGAGGTTCCTTAGATAAATATGACAAAAAAAAAAGATATTTCGAGTTTTCGGATAGCATTGTTCGGATCATTTTAAGGGAAGTCGTCAAAAGAGATTCGCTAGAGAGATGATTTAGGATATTTGTTATGTATTCTGACATCATTCAAAGCAGAATATACTTGTATTGTAGATGAGAATACGCATTCATAGCAAGGTACATCACAAATACCTTGTCTAGACAAAAAAAATTTCCGACGATCGTCGGAAATTTGTGCTTAGCTTAGACGTTATAAGTCTAAATCGAAGGATTTGAAGAGTATTATCAAAACAAAAAAATAAAAAATAAAAAATAAAATTGAACCCCATTACTTGAGTGAAAGACCTTATAAGAGGTCTAATTGAAATGATCCTTGGTCTTTCTTCATATGAAATTACCAATCATTTGATAGATCAAAGTATAAAAAGATGGAGAAAGTACTACTCCCACCTAAGTACCATTGGTCAGTTGGTGAAAGATATGAGAAAGAGACCTCGTACAACCTACGCAACCTTCTTTAATAACTTATTAGCAATAGTGATTAGAATAATAAATCCAAAACTAATCAAAACTAAACACCTCCTTAATTATGGAATATATTGTAAATTCCCTAAATGCCCCTCGACCCCACCATCCTCTCCAAAGCTCATGAAAATCAAGTTCCCTCGCAACACTTTCCACACATCAAACAGAAAAAAAAAAAAAAAGAAGAAAAAATTATAAATAAATAATTCTCTCTCTCTCTCTCTCTCTCTCTCTCTCTCTCTCTCTTTTCTCCTATATAAATAATGTTCTTATCTGTTTCTTTGCCTTTCAGAAAACCAATTAATAGTGAAAGTATAAGAAATCCTTCATTTCCACTCTCACAACAGACACAGCAGCAGATCACACTCTCTGTCTCCTACTATCTCTCTTAGGGTTTTCTTTCTTTTTCTCTCTCTCTTTGTTTGGGAGATCATAAGGGAAGTTAGATGGAGAGACGCCCAACGAGTGGTATGGGATCCTTGCCAACCACGCCGACGCCGACAACTCCGACGCCAACTACGTTCGTACAAGCAGACACCACAACCTTCAGGGAACTCGTCCAGAAGCTAACAGGAGCTGCAGAAGATGCGCCAGAAAAACTTCCAGTAACACTTCCGGCGAGATTCTCGGCGAGATCGTCAAATCCTGGTGACGTTGTTGGACCTCGCCGATCAGCGTTTAAGCTCCAGGAGAGGAGACAAAGCATGAGAAAGCTTGAAATCAAGTTGGGTATGACTTCGATTCGGAATTCAAGCGGAAGCGGGTACTCGCCAAGGCAAACCACACCCCACCAGGTCGTCTCGCCGATCCCGAGTCCGGTGACTCCACTCGGCTCCGACCCATTATTCTCCGGCCACTTCCCGGGCTCGGGAAGCGAGTCTCCGTCTTCGCCGGCGGTGTCGGTGGAAGAGAAGGCAATAGCTGAAAAGGGGTTTTATTTGCATCCGTCACCATTAAGTACACCAAGAGGGTCAGACCCACCTGAGCTTTTGCCTCTGTTTCCTTTGCATTCTCCGAAACAACAACAATCTGGGGATCCGTGAAAGCTTCTTCCAAGAAAAGATCGTCCTAGGATTTCTCCTCTCTCTTCTTTCAATCAAGAAGACCTGCAATATCTTGCTTTGGAGTTGATTTGGTGTTTTCTTTCGCTCCCCGCTTATTGCTTGATCAATCTTCTGATTCAGAGAACTTTAATGGATATGTAATGGTGGTGTTTGCTGTTAGATTCCTATCTGGGGTTTCTTGAATTCCCTTCGACTGTGACATCCAGCCGGAATAAAAACGATTCAAACCAAACCATCCACTTCTTCTCAAATTGTTATCGAAAGATCAGTATTACAAGTTAGAAAGCATCAACTCCAAATAGTATTTAGTCTCTTCCAGTCTTTCTTCTCAGTTCTCACTGAAATTTCTTCTCATGGACTTCTTCCGGTTGAAGTTTGGTTGTTACCAGAGCTGGAATTTTTACCTAAAACTATCCTGAGAATAGCCAAAATAGACTTGGAAATAACATTTCTCTTTTTGAAAGAGTACCAAAATATCTGATAATGACCGGCAAGAATGATGTGAGCCGAGGGGTATTTCGGTCATTGGGTATATTCTGACTTAGTCAATTAATATCTGCAACTTCGTCTTCTCTAATAATAAATGAACCGTTTTGAGTCCTCTATTTTGAATTTTCGGAGCCGTTAGCTACGACTACGAGCCCGCTCCCAGGCTTTTACTGTCATCCGCGGCGCACAATATCAACCCTGAGGAATCATGTGGGCTCCACTTGAAGCTCACTTTTCGGGGCCCACCGGTGGAAAGAGTCTGCTTCGTTAAGGTCGTTGTCAACAGACGGCGGTTTAGACATTTAATGGCCGTTCGATGTTCACGATGAACGGTGAAGATTCCACGAACCCATATGATTATGTCAGACATGACAGTAGACAATCCTTCTCTCTCTCCCTCATGATTCACATGGAGATGCCTGGTGGGGTTTGAAGGTGGTCCCCTTCCTTACGTGCCACGTGGCTTTGATCAAGCTCTCTAAAACAAGTGATCCCGTGTGAGTACACTATTGTACTAAATGGTGGACTGACTTGATCATCACCATTGATCTCATTGGATTGTAATCATCACAACATCTAGCACCATTGATCTGGTGGAATTTGTGGTGAGCATATGATGTTGACTTTGATGATGAAATGGGTTCTTTTGATTGAGTTCTTAAGTAGGGCTGTCAACGAGCCTAGTTCAGCTCGGCTCAAGTTCGGGCAGGATTCGTATGGGCCAAGCTTGAACTCTATAATTAAACTCGCGAGCCTAGCTTGAGCTCCAAAAAAAGGCCATTAAGCTAGAGTCAAGCTTGGGTAGGCTCGATTCAATTTGTATATGAGATTATATATTTACATTGTTATATCTTATATTATGTATTAATATTAAATATACATGCTAACATATTATATTACATATAATAATAATTATCAACTATAATATTAATGTATTTGTACTAGTAGAGCTTTTTATAAACCGAACTTTTTGTGAGCCGAGCTTTTACGAGCCCAAGCTGAGCTGGGTAAAGTTCAGCTCAGAGCCTAAATTTTTTTAACGAGCTTAAGTCTTGCTAAAGATTTAGGAGCCCAAACCGTTGGGAAAAGCTTGGCTCGTTTACAGCCCTATTTTTAAGTACTTAAACTATTATTAATTAAGTACTAATTAGGCTTGAAATTATTTTAATTTAGTTTCTTAAAACCCGATTTATGTTGTTCTCTATTATTGTTGGTGCTCGACTCTTAAAACATCTAAATCTCTCTGTTCTCATTTGTACTTACTTTTGCTTTGACCATCTATTCTACCTTATTTTGTTTCCATTTTCACTTTTCCATAGGTTAGGTGCCACAAAAGATTTCCCTTTTCCCCAATATTTTAAAATTGGACCGGATATTGAATGGGTTACGGGTAGATCCGGTTCGACCAAACTCAATTGAGAAATTTAATGGCATCACAAATATTATTAATTAAAAAGAGAAATACCCAATCGTCCGGTTCGCACACATTGATACCGATTTCGCAATAATTCGCGATGCCTTAATGACCAAACTAAACTTAGGGTTGAGCAAATTACATAGAAATGGTTCATTGATCGACCGGTTTGATTGCCCGGTTCGGCCTATTTTTAAAACACTTCTTTTGTCTCAATGGTCACTGATAGAGAAAATATATTAGGTGCCCCATGAGAATGAAAGAGGATTAAAATTATGAATCCTAATTTCATTTGAATTTGGAATCATTTATCAAGAATAATCACTTGTTATTACCCGAATACCGCCTAGCTTCGATACCCACATAATTGAGGGAATCAAGAGATAAATCATGTCACAAGAGGAAAATGTGAAAGACGGAATGTTGTCGATTCGCCGTTGGCAATGACGGGAATTTCCATTACAACCGCGAATTCAATTAGCCTTTATGATTTAATTATGACGGTCTCTAATTAATCGCGTTTTGAGGTGAAGAGAAGAGAGGACAAAGAAGAATCACATCAAACACATAATATGTTTTTGCTGTTGAGAGACAAGAATCCATTGTGAGATATTGAGTGTCTTCCTGTGAGAAATGATTCTGAAAATGAGAGAATGGGTTTGAAATTGAATAGAGGTAGGGTTAGGATAACGAATGATAAATGGTTTGAAAGTGTGAGTTGAGCAAAAGACATTCCCTTTGTTATTATCAGCTTTTGAAACTTGGAAATAATAGCTAGTGGAAATGAGCATAAGAGAGAGTGATGAGAGCATTTTCTTCAAAAGCAACAACCACTTCTCTTCACTTTAATGAAAGAATTCTAAATGCGTGGGTAAAGTTAGAGGCAAGACATCATTGCTAACATAACAAGACTGGCTCCACCAACATCTCTCTCTCTAAAACACACACATGAACTTGAACTAAGAAGGTCTCCCAATTGTTTCTTTTTTTTTTTTTTTTTTTTTTTTTATTTATTTTTTTTAGTGATTTTCACTTTCTTTTAAAAAAAAAAAATAAATTTAAAGCTGCAAAGAATGAGGTTAAATTGAAATGTGCCAGATTCCAACTTATTTGAGTATCTGATTCAAAAATAACAACAACAGAAGCAACAACAACAATAATAGTATTAATAGAATTTTTCAATGAATTTTTTTTTCTATTTATTTATTTTTAATGTGGGAAAGGTATTCTCCTATA
>JAUPMG010000003.1:6939740-6950350 GCA_031762675.1 Pachysandra terminalis
ATTCTTTTTGGAAATATAGTTGTAAATAGTCTTTTGATGGTGATCAAGAGTTCATGTTAACTTTTGATCCTTATATATATATATATATGAAACTTGATTTCTAACCTAGAATTATTCGAGTTTTCCGCTGCTACTTTGTTATAAATATTTGAAATTATATTTATTAGTTATTATATCGTGCACTGTCTTACCGCCACTCTCCTTTCGGAGAAGTGAAGGTCATGTCCCTGGTTTCCGATAGGCCTCAAAGGGTGTATTGGATTCGGGATGTGACATTAGGAGCACAAAGCACTCCATCATTGGGGACATTTTCTGCCTTCTCTGAGCAGTAACAGTACAAAGCACTCCATCATTGGGGACATTTTCTGCCTTCTCTGAGGAGTAACATACGGCTTATTCACTGGTCGAACAATTTTAGTCTCTAACCATATTAATTTTTTGGGGCTCATAGACCTGTTTGTCAATATCAATAGCAGAAAGCTGTTCTGGAATGGCCTGCTTGATTTGTAACCAAATGGTTACTTATTGCAGTGCTGCTGAAGAGAGCTACTGGTTCAGAAGGAGGCAAGGCAGATGTGCAAAGGTTCTTTGGGTATATTGGACTATTCAACCTGCTTGGCCTTTGGTGGCTTGGTAAGATGACCAAGATCTTCTATAAATGCTTCTTTTATACACTCGTAATGCTTGATAGATTAAAAGAGGCATACTTGAATTGGAATTTAAGTTGTAGAGGGAATTTCTTAAAACTAGAGGAATTATCTTATATCAGTGTTAACATTTTCTGAATGCAGTATGGCCGCTGACTGCTGCGGGGATTGAGCCCAAGTTCACACTCCCGCACTCCGCATCCATTGGAGAAATCGTGCTGCTAAATGGCTTTGTGGGGAGTGTTCTTCAAGATTATCTATGGTAAATAAGCAGCCTCCTTATACATAGTAATTGTTCTTTTTCTTCCATTTCGAAAACAACTAGAACTAATGCCAATTGATTGAATTCATAATTAAAAAAAAAATTAAGATTACAAAATGCAGGGCACAATCTGTGGTCTGGAGTGGACGACCCCATTAGTGGCAACTTTAGCCATGTCACTCAATATAGCCCTTGCGATGGTAGCAGACATGGTAATCCACGGCCGTCACTACTCGGCAATCTATATCTTAGGATCCATTCAGGTATACAGGGATTTTTTTTTTTCTTTTATTGCTCTAGATCCATTACAAGTGATTTAGATAAAATATGTTTGCTGAGTTGGTTCCTTGCTCCTAATTCAGGTTTTTGTAGGGTTTGTCATAGCCAACCCTTCAGATGAGTGTTCATGCAAGGCGGCAAGCATGGAACTCTATTGACTCCAAGAAGAGTTAATTACAAAACAAAGAAGCAATGCATCACTCATTCTGATTGAATTTTTGTAGAGAGAAGATTTGAATGTCTTCCTTTTGCCACAACATCTGAACATTAGCATCTACTTTTATCTCTTTTTAGTTTAATGACAAGGAGTGAGGAACTCATTCTCATATTTTAACATGCCACACCTCAAAATATGTTGGATTTGCATAAAATAAAATCTAGTTCAAGGTTTAATGTACTGGAATTGCGACCGGACCGGTTCCGGCCAGTCCGGATTGGGTAAGAGTAAGAAAAAAAAAAAGTAATTAAATTTTTTTTATCAGATCTACCGTGGCAGGGTAAGGGTAATTTGGATATTTAATTTTTTTAAAAGAAACAAATTTTGTTTTTAATACCTAATAAGTCCTTAAAAAAATAAATATTTTGTCAAATTATACTCAGACAAGAACAGGTCATTACACTTTTTGACAACAAATTGGAAATACGTTCTAGATGACGACAACTAAGACTTAATAATTTTCCTTAAATTTTACCTCAGTCTGTCTGAACGACTGTCTTTATCAGAAGCATAAAGGGTCAAAGTGTAATTGTCTACAACCACAAGATCATCTGATGCACGTGACTAACTAACTGCCCCTGCCCCTGCCCTTCCTCTCTCTCTTTCTTGTCGCAAACAAAAAAAATCTCTTTTGTTCGAAGATGGAGACAACGGAGCAGCAGCTTAAACAGTACGACGGTTCTGATCCGAGCAAGCCGATATACGTGGCGATAAAGGGGAGGATCTTCGACGTTACCTCCGGCAAGAGCTTTTACGGTCCCGGTGGGTCTTACTGCATGTTCGCCGGCAAGGATGCGAGCCGAGCACTTGCCAAGATGAGCAAGAACGAAGAGGATATCTCTGCTTCCCTCGATGGTCTTTCCGAGAAAGAGATGGGCGTTCTCAATGATTGGGAGAAGAAATTCGAAGCTAAGTACCCCGTTGCAGGTCGTGTTGTTTAAATTTGATGGTTTGCTTTCTTTAAATCTATCTTTCTTCCTATATCTATGTTGAACATATATGGAGTTTGATCCAAGTAATCTCTTCTGGGTATGTATTAGAATTGTGAAATTTACCTTTGTTTTCGTCTGATTTCAAATGGTTTGGGGTTCAAATGGTGGTGTATGTGAATGAATGGATGGGTCTGGTCAGTAAATAAATGAAGGTTGTGTGAAATCTGGGTTGTTCTTGTTTCTTTTAGTTTGTTTTTAGGTTGGATTTTGCAAATGCTTGGTTTCATGGGGAAAAATTGAGGGTATAGGTAAGATTTTCTGTAGAATGAAACAAAGGAAAGGTGGGGTTTTGCTTTGCAAATTGATGTTCTTAGGATTTTTATTAAAATAAAGAAAAAATGATGCTCTTAAGCTTCTGATTTACTTATGCATGTAGTGAACTCTTTAGTTATGATATTTAGGAAGGTTATGGTTTTTGCAGAATTCAATCATTGGGAAAAGAAAGAGGCGGGCTTACTTTGTTGTACCTAGTTGGTTGATTTCTGAAGCTTACCATGATTGGATTTTTCAAGAATCTAGGTTTAGTTGGTTCTTAGAACTGGAGTCAGTTTTCCCCATTTTAGTAGTAGATAGATTGATAAGTTTAGAATGCGAATTATAGGCTGTGAGAATCACTTAGTTTAGCTATAAACTAACTGCTTCTTAGACGGGCAGTTAGTTTTGCATAATGTTACAGAGGGAATAACCTCTGAAGATTGATTGATGCATGACTGAAGAGTTGGGATAAATTCCCTTACCAAATCATGCAAAGAGGTCTTAGTAATTCACATCAGCTTGAGTGAACCAGAGCTCCGATAGGGCAGTGTACTATAACTACTCTTTCTACCTGCATTTGCAAGTTAATCCTCTCTGACAGTTCGTCTCACTGGAACCATTAATAGCTACTTTGTTCTCTAATAGATCACACCAAAATTGTCTCTTACTTCAAATAAACTAATCACTGTTTCTTGGAACTTGGAAGTGGCTATGACTGAACTTATCCAATGACTTGGCTTGGAAGCTCATTTTTTAGTCTAGAATTGGTTAACAGGGAGGGTGGTGTTGGATAATTTTCTCTGCTCTGGGACATGTATAGATGCCTTCAAAGCCAAAGGTCACTTTTAATGAAAAATAGATGGGATTTTAGGGAAGGATAATTTTTTTTTTTTGCCTTTCCACGTTTATCCTCCCTATCTTCTTGATACACCCAGATCAAGTATGATGATTCAGACCCACTAATCTTTGGCTTGGTTTTAAATTAATTCCTTGAACCAGAATTGACCCAGTAGGTAATGCTTACCTTATTTTGTTCAAAGATTCAGAAAGAAATAACAATAGCTCAGGTCCAAGGTCATGCAGTTCTGTGTATCAAAATAGATGGTGAGTAGTGCATAAGGTTGTTAACATGTTATTTCCAGTGAAATGTTGAAGCCATGCCTTGGCAGATTTCTGAGACTTAGTTTAAGCAACCCCTTTGGGTCATCCATCTTGCTTTATGTTACATGATCTATTCCTTTGTTTAGCAATGGTGGAAAGTAGTGTTGATTCTTCAAGGGAACCGGCCTCCTTAACAGAAATAAAAGAGAGTTCTATTCGATGCTTTTCCAATAGGAAGAGATTGCATATATATATATAACCCAAAACAGAGCCATAACTTGTTAACTCTAGTCCTCGTAATAACAAGACTCTTAATCGACTTAAGGAACTCCCAAACTAATAACAATTCTAAATAAAGAAGTTTCCTAACAGAAATAGAACTACTTGTATTAACACTTTACCTGACTCCTTCAATTCCCATAAACAATTTTGTTTCGAAATTCACTCAAAAGCCCATGGAGTCTCTTTTCGAATCTCCTCCTCCTCTTCCTCAGGTGTGAAGTCATTCTTGATGCCAAATGTTTCGCTTATCTGATCCGGCATATTTCCCTTGATCATGTCTGCAACCTTCTGACAAACAAGGCCAAGCAGACTCTTTATTTCCATGTAGTTGGCGGCCATAATAAGATCTTGGAGCATAGATTGATGGACTTCAACAAATCTGGCATCCCATTTGGTGAGTTCCCTATTGAAGGCTTATTCACTCTTTGAATCAACCCTCTCAGCATGCTTCTTGCAGTAATCCAAAACCTTGGCCAAGACCTCTCCTGTAACGTTTGGTAATGGGATGATGTCATTAGTGCAATCATCGTCAATCATGGGTTTGATCGTCTGAGATTGGAGAGCCACAGCTTCATCGACTTGGAAAGTCTCCCCATCTTTGCTTTTCAAGGTGATGACCTTCTTGATTGCAGATATAGCTTTAAAGGGTGAAAGTTTGAAGTCTAGAGAAATTAGTAGAGAGAACGAGTAAAATATCAGAAACACAAGAAGATGAATAACTAGGAAATTAATAGAGAGAACAAAAGAAATCCCAGAAACACCAGAAGAGAAATAGCTGTAGAACTAAGAAATCAGTAGAAACAACAACAAAAATCCCAGAAACGCAAAAAGAGAAATCACTGCACAACTATGTGGAGAAAAAACAAAAACCCCACTTGTTTATAACTATCTTTTAAGGCTCTTGTTCTTGTTGAAAAAGGAGTTGTTTGAGACTTCTAATTGTACTATATGACATCTTTTTTTTTTTTTTTTTTTTATTTATTTACCGTAGAAAAAACACGTTCTTGAATTTATTTTATATTTATTGCAACCACTCTAAAAGAGAGAATTTAGTATAACTAACACGAAGTGGGAAGAGTTGCAATAGTTTTAGGTTGAATGCAGCACATCGCATATAGCAAAATAGAATAGAAGAAATTCCATTCGGTTTGGTAATTGAACTCAATGTAACCCAATTAATAATATACATATATATATATATATATTAGAAGTTTGTAAATTTTAGAATTTAAGTATTTGCATATTGTTCAGTTGATTAAGTCCAAATATATAACTCAAGTTATAATTGTACTTATCAACCCCGACTCAAACCAATCCGAAATTACAATTTGGGTTAGATTGAAGGTTTACAAAATAAAATCAATTTGGTGTTTGGGTTTCAAATCGGGTTGAAATAAAATCAATTTGGTGTTTGGGTTTCAAATCGGGTTGAGTTGACCTTCAAGGAGGTCAACCTGACCCAAACCGAACCGAGGTGCACCCTTAGTCTTAAGATGCTTATTATTGAACCAAGGTATATCTTTAATCAAATTATATCTCATATTTTCGTATAGCTTATTTAATATTAACTTTTTATTTAACAAAATAGTCATGGAAATTTGCCATTATGGAGATCTCGAAGTTCTGATAATGGTTCCATCTTTCATACCCGTGCATGGTAAGGGGCCCATTAAATAAATAGAAACAAGGGCTTTATGTTTTCGTCTCTAATTCTATTTTCCCAGCTCTTTTTGTTTTAAAATCTTAATCCCTTGTTATTTAATTTCGCATCTATATCTTTACATTATAGAGTATTTGTATTGAAGGGTATAAACAAATCGGATCATGCATCTAGATGTATACAAATTCGGATTTGTAATGAAAAACATCCAATATAGATATATATGATTACTAAATCAAAACAATCAAATCTCAGTATGAGAAACTAATAAAAAAATCTAGATGGAAGAAGAAGAAATGTAGAGAGAGAGAGAGAGATTCTCCAAAGAAGAATGCACTAATCATATCTCTGGAACACACTGGTAGACGATTTTCGATACAGACGATCCCTGATCATAGACTATCCATCCTTGTCAAATCAGCAAATTTATAATACTAAACGAATTCATTGAGTTGTTTACATTTTACGAGGCACATAATATGGATTGAATCATACTGCCTTTATGACAGAAAGATCTGATTAATCAAATGGTCTTAATCATCCGATTCTGAGTTTCACTTTTGTAGAGTTATCTTTTAGCTAGGCCTCTCAGCAGATCGGATTTAGATCAAATCAGGGTATATTCAAATTTGATTTGATTAAAAGTTGGATCGAATCGGATTATACTTTATTGGATCATCGGATCATAAATCCCTTAACAAATTCGATTAGTTTTGGATCGGATTCAAATAATTATCAGACTTTTTGATAAATTTATTTTATAGTTATAAAAAATCAGATAAAAATAAATATAATATGATACATTTTTTTATTTCTTTCAAAAGTATCCTAAACTAATGACTTGTTTAATACTTGTATTCACCCAATATTATATAGGAAAAATTACATATAAGTCCTACTTTACAGTTTTATCTTCCTTTTACTTCTCTATAATTTTGCTATCTATTTATCCTTCCTACTTTACAATTTATTTATCATTTCAGTCCTATAATAGTGCCAACTAGGATAAAGTTACATTCTAAAATCAAAATATTAAAATTAAAACTTATAAAAGTACCAACCCCTACCACCTGACCACCACCACCACCACCCTTACCCCACGACCACCACCCCAACCACTGCCACCACCCCCCACCCCCACCCCCACCCCCACCATCGTTGGGGTGTGGGTGGTGGTAGTGATGGGGTGGTGGTGGTAATGAGGTAATAGAGGGTCTTTGTTGGTTTTAATAAGGGTATTTGGATACTTTTATAAGTTTTAATTGTTTATTTTTAAACTATTGTTGGCACTGTTCTAGGCTGGAATGATAAATAAATTGTAAAGTATGAAGGATAAGTCGGTAGCAAAATTATAGAGGATTGAAAGGAAGATAAAACTGTAAAATAAAGCTTATATGTAATTTTTCCTATTATATATGCATACATATTTATATCTGTAACATATATTTTATATATTTATATATGTACACAAATGAAATCGAATTGAACTTGTATCGAATCAAATCAACCTAAATCCGAATTTGATCCAATTAAAATCGGATCGAATCGGATCATCGGATCAGAAATCCCTTACTAAATTCGCTTTTTTCATATCAGGTTCGTATTGAACTCGGACCATAATCCGATCCATTGACAGCGCTACTTTTAACACAATCACTTTTTAAGCTTTTTGTAATGGCCCTGGGATTAGGGTTGCAAACGGATCGGGTTTAGATCCGAATCCAACCCGTATTTGATCCAAAAAACATCTAGTATGGTTGTATTATTGTATCCAACGGATCAAATATGGACATTACCATATTATATCCGAATTTTTATTTTAACGTGTAAAGTGTTTAATTTGAATTTAATTTTATGGTTAATACATCATTAATTATTAATTAAATGGGTTTTCAAAATTATGATAGATGGCAAGTAGTGCATAAGCCTCTTAGTATTAATCATTTCTCAAGCAAGGATGGATGTTTTTCATGCCATGCGCTAAAAACGTTTTCAAAAAGTAGTTTTAGTATATTCCTCCAATTGAGGACAGGAACAATGTTATCTTTGCTTCAAACCTAAGAAAACCATTCTTTTGAGTGTTCTACTTTAGTTTTAGTTAACTTTGTACAATGGTTATGGTTTACTTATGGAGGAAAAAAAAAATCAAAAAGAACAAAAAACAAAAACAAATAATCAGATAATATATAAAAGTAAAAATGTATCGTCTATGAAAATTTCATCACTGAACCGGTCATTTAAACCAGAACAGATTCCAAGATATTAATTTCGAGAGATGTCTTTTTGTCACGTGAAAAATGAGTTGGTGAAAGATAAAACCAACCAGATCACGTACCTCTTTATATATAAATTTTGATCTACAGTAAAAGATCTCGATCACAAATCGGATATCATTTTTATCTCGATATATGTGTGATTACTAGAACCACACAAATATGCCTATAATCAATCAAGGGCTATCGTATAAAATTCAAAAAGCAAACCAGCTCTCTAGGAGAGAGATAGAGAGAATTCTCTTAGAATAGATCTTACTTGTGGTCCTTTAGGAGTAGTAGTATTTTTATATAGAAGACTTAACTCAACTCTTAGAAAGACTCAATATCCTTATCCCAAGAATTGGGAGAGAGTTCTACATCAAGCAAATTCTTTATAACTGCCTAATATGGATGTCCCAAATAGGAATTTGGATTATCCCATTCTAGTGGATCAACCGGATCGATCCAACGATATATTCAACATTTTTCACTCGTTCATAATAAACACTACAAGTATAAATCTCCCCCCCTCTCTCTCTCTCTCTCTCGTATGTAGCAGAACTTCCAATCATGGATGCTTTTTATTTATATGAAGTTACAATGTTTATGACTTGATATCTGAATTGCCTACAAGACGTAGTCATTTCTAATGCACAGCCACTGGCGAAAACATCAAGGTCAAGCAGTTCTATCAAAGTCAGAAACGTCACTACAATCCAGTCCAGATTCGAGATAGCTCAAGCTAAGCATGAAACCAAAGTGCCAAAATATTGAGTTACAAGTCAACCAATTCAATTATTGAGTCCACAATTTAAATGAAAACTAGCTAAGCAAAGCAAGTATCGAAGAGGTAAAATGTATAGATAAAAATAAAAAATGAAGTAATCATAATTATGGTAACTCAAGAAGAAACAAAGAAATTTAGATTCTGTAAAATAATGGGCACCATCCAAAGACCTTGAAACTTTACTGTCGTTTGAAAGGAGAGAGAGGGTTTCGTTGGAGAAAGAATAAGAGAGGGACCTAGGTTTAGTTGGAGAACAAGAAAAAGAGGGGAAGTTTCAGAGATTGAGAGAAGAGAGACGAATAAGGGTTCTCCTTCGTATGAGTTCGGGTATTGTGTATTTTTTTTAAAAACAAATACTGTATAAATACATAAACATATAGCAAAAAACCAAAAGGCAAATATTTTGAGATTCAAATGAATTGTTTTGGTCTTATTATTTTTCAGCAATGACTTATATAAAGTAAGGAAAAATAGATAATTTTCCCTTTTACTAATGGTTAGAAGTAGGCCAATCAACGGATCGGATTCGGACCGGATCAGGGCATATCCAAATTTGATTTGATTAAAAGTCGGGTCGAATCGGATTATACTTTATCGGATCGTTACCAAATCCGATTAATTTCGAATTGGATCAGATTCGAATAATTGTCGAATTTTTTGGTAAACCTATTTTATAGTTATAAAAAATCAGATAAAAAGAAATATAATTTGATATATGTTTAATCTTTTTTTAAAAGTATCATAAACTAGTGATTTATTTCTAATTATATGTTTAACACTTGTAGTCACCCAATATTATATATTCATACATATGTATATCTGTGATATATATTTTATATATTTATATATGTAAACAAATGAAATCGGATTGAACTCTTATCGAATTAATTCAGCCTATATCCGAATTTGATCCAATTCAAATCGAATCATATCTAATCGAATTATCGGATCAGAAATCTTTTACTGATTCCGCTTTTCTCGGATCGGATTCAAATCCAACTCAGACCGTGATCCAATCCATTGACAACCCTCATTAGGAGACTCCCCTTTTCTGCCCTGTGCAGAAAAGCTACAATTGGCACAGTAGACTAACTCGTTTTCGTAAATACAAAAGCATGTGAGAGACACGTGTTAATAGATTTGTAATACAACCAACTCCGCTGTGTAGCATCTACTGAACAGCTCAAGATAAAGCAAATTGACGGTTGAGATGCCTTAAACCTTCCAACTGTGGGGAACCAATTGTACCGTAACCATGTGGAAAAGTAAGAAACCCCCAAGTCTTTTCCTCTTCCTCGTAGAAACAGGAAACCATTGAGTCGGTCTACTGCTAAAGCTGCCTTCCAAAATCCAATTCACAAAATCAATACCTGCAGAGAAATAACCAAAAAGGGGAAAGGGTTAGAGATCCTATTCACTTCTGTCTTTGTTGATCTATCCACAAATTTATCCAAAATTCATCCAAACCCATTTTTCCACAACACCTCTCAAAATCATTCCTTTCCAATCTTTTTTTTTTTTTGGGTTTTAGTGTTTATTTATTTATATCTGTTTTCTGAATCTGAGTGTTGTTATTGATCAAGAAACCTCTCAATCAATCCCTGCCAACATGTCTAGTAGGAACCCCAGATACACCAACCCCAAACCCTGCAATCATCTTGCAGATTACAAGCTAATTCATGGCTTGAACGGCTACAATTCCCTCCAAAAGAGCCTCAAAACGACACCAAATGGAAGAACAGCCATGAATATGGATCAAATGGAGATACCCAGATGCAGTTTTTGTTTTGGGTATCAAGGGAGACTCTATTTGTGCCTGATCTGTTCATCTATTTCGTGTTGTCTTTCACCTGATTCAAACCATACCCTCTTG
>JAUPMG010000003.1:6965708-6989228 GCA_031762675.1 Pachysandra terminalis
TTATCATCACCAACCCTGCAAAACAAGATAAATGCATTAATTCATTCACATAAATACATCTCTAAGACTAACAAACAGGAGTAATAAGTCTAAAAGTACAAGTGTTACATACTTATCAGCCACTTAGATGGGCTGTTGTTTGATAGATAAGATCATAAGAAGAGGGTGCAACTAACTAGTTGGACCGGACTTTTAAGTAGGAGATCCCTCTTTCTTGAAAGGAGATGGATGGAGTTATGCCCCTGGTTCAGATAGTTTATGTAGCCTTCTAAAAATCTCATTGAGGCTCAATTAATGGTGATCCTTAAAGGTCTTCGGAGAACTCTTTGAGTGAGATACTTGGATGTAGATTCAAATGCTAAATTTATCCCTGTTGTCCATAAACTAATGGGAGCTGAAGTTGTTGGAGATTACTTCCCAATCAGTCCAGGAAGCTTTGTATAAGCTTGTGGTTAAGATCCTTGGAAAGAGACTGGAGCAGGTGATCTCTCAAGTGGTTGGTGCTATCAAGCTGAATTTGTGAGCATAAGGCACATATTAGACAAGTGTCATAGCTAACTAATGCATGGATGCAATGAGGGGAAAGTTTTTTTTTTTTTTTAAATTACTATTATTTGTAACAAAGTATGTATAAATGTCAAAGATGCGGGGATGTACAAAGAGAAAAGAGTCTACCTCTAATTGGGGAGATGAAAGCAAAGAAAAATAATGAAAAACTCAAAAGGAGGTGAATTTAGCATGTCCGAACTCCGAAATAAGTATATCTAAGAAAAGGACTTCACTCCTAGCTCCCTTTTTGGAAAGCCTATCTGCCATATTGTTAGCAGAATGACGCGTGTGTTGTGTGTCACCACACACCAATCTAGAAAAGTGGACAAGTCTCCAAGAGCACTACTAGGTGTGAAAAATCCAAAAAATCACTGTACTCATATTCCCTTCAACCTTTAATATCTTGTAATTTTGGGCTCTGGCTTCTCCCAGGCTTTTGACTAAAGAGAAAATCTTGGTGCATAAGCATTCCCCGTCCTATAGGACCCGAATATGCATGCACAATGGGTTTGCTATGATCCCTGAGTATATTACCAACCCCTGAAGGGCGTGGGTTGCCAAGGGAGCATCATTGAAGTTCAGCTTAATGGCACCCTATCCTGAGGGGGTTTTGAGCTACCTTGGATCTGAAAACTACTAAAGAAGTGAAATTAGAGCTGCTGTCTAGTCTCTGGTAATATTGGATACGGAAAACCCTCAACTCTAGGCATGAAGATGCCCATGTGACCCTGAAAAAAATTTGACTTAATAATCAATTGCCTTCTATTCCTTACCTCTTGAAAAAAAGAGATAGAACAACAGCTTCTCTTCTTCTACCTATGCCAGGGAACCTCCACTAAGCAAATAACTGGAAAATGCTGCCTGGCGTGACCATCTAATGTCTCCTCGGGAGAGGAAAAAGCGCCAAGTTTACCTGGCCACTGAATAATCCAAAAAAGAAATGGTCCATTGACTCACCAGATGCCAAACACATGATGCAAATTTGTGGAGACAACATTAGAAATCACCTTCTTTTCTGGGGTAAGTTATAATTGTGAATCCTGTAAAGCAAAGCCGTCCACACAAATGCTCTGATTCTTGTATGGAAAAGAGGTTTCTAATGGAAAGGAGAGGGAACATGGAAGGCAGATTATCTCTATCAAATCAAAGGTTAAAGAAAAAAGTGCTAGTAGAAAAACTCTCTTAGGTTGGGAGACCACACGTGAGTTTCTGGAATGTTAGGACCAGTAAAAGCATCTTTTTGGTTCCGGTGAATTCAAATAAGGTTTATGACATGGTTGATTTGGAATTTGTGGATTACTCATGTGATATAATTGTTTTGTGGGGTAAGTGGATGATGGATGAGTGTGTTTAGCATCAGCCTTGTTTTCGATTCTGGTTAATGGTTACATAGATGACTTCTTTCAGAATTCTAGAGATCTTTGAAGAAAGCCCTTTTTGTTTTGCTTGTTCGGTATTGTGACATTGACTCTCAGCAAGCGCTGTAGGGGAGGGTGGATGATGTTGGTCTTATTTTAAGCTTCAAGATGAGTCGGTCAGGTCTTTGTATCTTTCATCTTTAATATGCAAATGACTTTATATATTTCATTGATACATCTTTGGACGATGTTTCTGCCTTGAATGGTATTTTTCTTGTTTTGAGGGGTTGTGTTTGAGTTGAGGGCTTCTAATGTAGTGGGAAGCATAGGAAGAGAACAAACTAGAAAAACTTGGTTCTTAATAAGATTAAACTAGATCTTACTAATCAAAAAAAGAAGAAGATTAAACTAGATCTTACCCTAGGTCAAACCAGAAATAACGAAGTTAGAAAAGTAAGTAAATCGTTGTACTGAGATGGAGAAATCAATTGAAAGCTGCTGGAATTTCCAGTCGAAAGATAAGTGAACACCTTATTTCTGCTGTAAAATTGAGTGCAATTGGTTGGCTGTACTCCCTTCTATTGACATCTAAAGATTTCTGTACTTCAACCAAAATTCAAAACAAACAAATTCTGTTGAAACTCATAATTCTTTCATAGTCACTCATAACTTAATTATCAAGTAGTCAAAAGCCAATTACTCTTAATTTTGTATGGATTCTTTTGACTAGGGCACTTCAAACGCACTTGGCTCCTCTTTAAACTCACAATTTTTTTTATTTTTTTTCAAATTAAAATTCTAATAACGAAAAGATTCCCCAAATTGTCATTATTTTTCCTACTGACTTTTTGATCAATTTTCAGACTCAAAAATGTTGAAATATTGATTAAATGGTAAAAATAGCCATTACAAATCATGAAGAAATCTTTCCAATAAGCAACAGATCACCGAAAGCGGACACACAAGCAAAAAACTACAGCTTTTGGAAGATGATTTTAGTAAACTCTTCCTATTGAAGAAACTTGTATTTGAGTTTTTTTATACAATTCCTTCAAATATATTTATTTCCTATTTTTTGAATGTATTTTCAAGGATCATCTCTTTAACCTAGAGTGCTTTGGTGTCAAGTACTTGATGGTGTGCTTGTGGCCACTGGCTAATGATTGTTTGGACTCTAGGGTGAATTTGATATGGAGAAAGTTTATGACCATATCAATTATTATTTTCTTCTCTATTCATTAAGAAGGATGGCTTTTTGAATTGAATGGCGAAATTGAATAAACTTTTTATACCCCCTACCTTTTTCAGTTTGTGTGAAAGGGGTTTCTATCACAAAGCTGAAAATTTTGGTTTCATTGGTGGGCTCTCGGTTGGGAGTCTTGCACCGTCTATCACCAACCTTAGTTTACAGATATCTTAGTGTTTTGTGCAGCATCTCACGAGCAGTCGAGAGTAGTCAAATGTATATTGTGTTGCTTCAAGACAATCTCAGGTTTGAAGGTTAACTCGCATAATGTGAGATCTTTGCAGTAAAAGTGAGTAATTTGGTGTAATTAAGGGTTATTATAGGATATGAATTGCTTCTGACCTTCCGTCGGGTTCTAAATCTAATATCATTTAACATTTGGGTAGTCATTCTAAAGAGAACGGAGATGGAGGAGGTTGGCTTCTTGGAAGAGAAGTTACTTGTCCAAAGGAGGAACGCTCACCCTTACTTGAAGTACTTTATCAAATTTTCCAACCTATTTATGTCATTGTTCAAAATGCAAGATTCTGTTAGAACTTAGAAATAGGTTGGAGAAGTTGCAGCGTAACTTTATTTGGGGTGAGTTTTCGAACATCATCTAGTCTGTTGGTGTCCCAAGGAGTTTGGAGGGTTGGGGATTAGACCATTATCAAACTTTTATAAAGTATTTTTAGGAATGTGATTGGCAATTCGGAATCGGGACAGTGAGAGAATTATTGAGAATTATCTTCAAGACAAAGTATGAAAGTGGCCCTAGAGATTGGGATAGCCTCCCAGTGGGAGGCTTATATGGGTTTTATCTATGGCAAGTGTTTTCCAAGATATATATCTGCTTTAGAACAGAAGTTTTTGGTGGGTGATGGCAACATGGTTCCTTTTTGGGAGGACAGATGGTATCCTTGTCTTTGTTAACTTCTTGTCTATGTTAAGGTCTTGGCTTGGGTGGAGAAAAAGCTAGAAAAGATCATTAGACATTATCTAGAGCAGGAAGGGCTTGTGATCTTCGTTTTGGTTAGATGAGTCGAGGTTTGAACGCAAAAAGGCATGAGTGAAGTGAGGCAAGTTAAATGCATGAAGGATACTCTTGTCAACAGATGATTGGAGGTATTGTCAGGAAATATGCGTTACAGAAGAGTTATTTATGAAAAGCTTGGGTGAGGGATGGTGATTGAATGGGGCTCAGGATATGGCATTCACGTTAGAATTATGTTAGAATGGAATAGGTAATTTTGTGATGTTTATCCTCATCTTTATTGTCTGGTCCCTATCAAGGGTCTACTGTTTAGTTCCTGAAGAGGTGGTTGTATAGTGTGGAGTCCCTGTTTTCTTCGGCCTCTCATGGGGAGGTTGAAGAGTGCCAACAGCTTTTGAGCAATTGGTAGGAGGTAGATCTGCTTGAAAGTAGGGTTAAAAGAGTGCAAGTACAACAATAGTGTTAGTTTTTTTTTTTTTTTAAATCTTTATTATAATCTATTAGACAACTTCTTTGGTGAAGCCGTAGCTGTATGGAATTTCAAAATTTTTCCCAGGGTATAAGTGTATGTCTGGTGGCTGGTGATTGGCGTTGGATACGATTTCAATGACTGATCAGCTTCAGAGAAGCATTCTGATTCTTGGCAGATCTGTTATGTTATGTTGAGTTTGGGGTATTTCAGATCATTTACTCCATTTGATCGCTGTTTGGGATGTATTTCTTTCTTCTTGTCCTTCTTTGGGTTGGATTGGGTTTCACCAAAGAACTTTAGAGAGTTCTTGTCTTGGATTTTTGCACCCTTTGTTCGTTGCCAGATCATCTGGAGGATGGTCCCTTTGGTGGTCTGCTTATTTATTTGGGAACGGATAACGAATGAATTTTTGAGAACAAGTTCCATTCCTTGGCAGAGATCATCTCTTGCGTGGGCTGAGTTTTGATTGATAGGCTGTCTTTGTTGGCGGAGTTACGGAATTTGCAATTTCTACTTTTCCTGACTCCTAAAAAGAGTCGATTGTATTTCAGGAAGGGATAGGGGTTCTGCCCTACGAGGCTTTTGTTTTCAGCATATTATTATGTATAGTCTCTGCCTTTCCTATCTTCATCTTAAATTCTCAATACAACAAATATAATTGTTTGTCTCTGATCAAAAAAGATATCATCAGTACCGAAATAATCAACATCTTTTTGTGAGAAGGATGCAGCATTATATCTATTATGTACATTTGTCATATAATTTTTTTTTTGATAACTTGGGTGTCCGGGCCTTAGGCCCAACTAATCCCAAGTAGGAGGCTCGCAGCAACCCACCCCAAAGATGTCTTCTATAATTTTTCAAAAAGTTTGAAAGTATCATTACATGAATATCTTACATTAGTTTTGTAAAATAAAAATTAACAAGAAAGAGGAAAACTAGGATTTATTTAATGTTTTTGATGCTTAACTGCTGTAAATCCAAAGTTAAGGCATTCCATTGCCTCTAAAAGAACCATATAGAAGCATTTGCTTTGGTTCTAGGTGTCAACATAATTTAACCTCAATTTCTTGGGCTATTGTATTAAGTCGGTAGATGTCCTTTGGAGGTTAGTCCATGCCTTGCAATTGACTAGGTTTCTTCCAGCTCCAATGTTTTTCTCTCTCTCAAAGTTGCATAAATCAGCCAATAGTATGTCAAATAGTCGAGCTAAGGGAGGGTTTGGGAGGAATCCTATATTTTTTGACTTTCAACCAAAGATGTTTTCATTGAGTGGGGGATAATTATCCTCGTAGTTGTTTCCCTTTTTTTGTCTTTGGTAGCCTTGATGGATTCCTGTTGAAATTTCTTCTCTCTCTCTCTCTCTCTCTCTCTCTCTCTCTCTCTCTCTCTCTGTTCATCTTTAGGCTAATGTTTGACTCGGTCTAATAATGCTATTAGGCTTCATGTCCAAACAATGTTTTCCATGCTGATGTCTTTTGGCAGGTGGCCCAAGCAACATGTCTCCAACGTGAGGAAAAAGGGGGAAACCTAGGGTATTTGATGGATTTTTTGCCCCAAACTTCAAACAAGCCTAATTAAGGCCTAAATGCATAAAAATACATCAAAAATGCAATAAAAAATGTCTACACATTAAAAGTCATTACTTGGGGGGGTTAGCTTACACACTGTCGGGTCTGTAAGCTGTAAAAAGATGCTATGTCTAATGAAGCAACAATAAACACATACATTTTCATATATGCTAAACAGTAAAAAGTAAAAACATATAAATGCTATCATATTAAATGACATATAACATATCCATTGGAAAAGTTAAATGGATAACTCAATAAAAAAATGGAATGCCATCAAACTAAAAGTGATTGTCGTCAAACTAAAAGATACATAAAACTAGAAATGAAGTGCAGCCAATCTAAAGTCTACATGTATGAGCCACTCATATCCACAAGGAATGACGGGTAAGCTCATCAACATCATCATCTCCGTCTCTGCTCTATCCCCCACCATAATAAATCTGTTCTTGTATTAGCGGTTGTCGATGATGTTGTGGACCCATTTATAAGACCTCGGGCTAGCGGCTTTGATCTGCTCCTTCATAAGCCGCATCAACTCGTATACGGATCCCATAGTAGGATAAACGTCAGTATCAACATTCCGTAAAACTCGATATATGGGCTCCAATAGGCTCCCAAAGTCACGGACCTTTTCCCAAAAAGATTCGTGAAGAACAATGCCCTCTACTCTCTTGCCCACTGAGGATATACTATCTCGACAAGCAACCCAGTTGGCATTAAACAAACTCCTTAACCTCGATTAATGACTAAGGATGCTCTCTAATGCGATGTGGTTCGTTGCAAATCGAGTTATGTCCAGTCTCATTATGTCCCTCCGACATGCCTCTCATCTTGGCTAGTACAAATGCATGATTGTAGATGAAGTTTGTGACGGTACGTGCATCATCAAGAACACTAAGTACATTCTGTCTAGCAGCAACGACCTTTAGCATCAAGTCGATGCAATGAATTGCACATGATGTTCAGTAGAGGTTTTACTTATTCATCATTGTCTTTCCTGCCTTTACAAAGACGCCACCAGTATCCGTCACAATCTGTGTAACATTTTTCAGCCCCATCTCTTTTATCACATCAACAACCTCATGATGTAAGCTGCATCCTTAATCTTATTAGAGGTGTCTACAGATAAGTAATACGACTCGTCCAATACACTATACCGTGAAGTTAATAATTGACAGCTTTGTGGGGCTTGTTCACCCATCACACATAATGGTGACGCTATACTCCTCCCAGTGAGGCCTTAAATTGTCAATATAATCTCTAATCTCTATCTCCTCCTGCTTTAGGTATTTCCCTAAAATATCTTGTGGGGTGGGGAGCAATACTCCTCTCCCAGACTCCTATATGACGTCTATCATATTCTTAAAATGCGGTGAGGCAGCTGCATTTGCTGGGATATGGTTAAATATAAAGAATTTGGAGATAAACTTACCCATCTTATCTCTCACATTTCCCCCGCTCCAAATATCCTTAAGGCGCTTCTGCCTTGAATCATATGATTTATAAAGAGACGGGTCTAAGGGCGGATTAGGCATCCTAACTCTCTGACTGCGCTGGAATGCTGATTCTATCTCTTGATCTACCTGTAACACCCTCTCTTGACCCAGATGGCCCGACCTTAGACAGTCCTGCCCTAAAAGCTCTTTGTCTCTCCTCTCTTCTCTCATACTCAAGTTGTATGGATGCTCGGTTTGCAGCCCAATATTGTAGTCGCACATGTGTGGGATTACCTACAGATGAGATGATTGACCTTGGAGATTGATTGGCGTCTGGGTTGCGTTCCCAGCTCTTGGAGTTTTGCATGTAGCTGTTGTTTTATCGCTTGTGTTTGTTTTGTTTTGTGGTCTGTTTCTGTTGTTTTTCTGGCTTGGTGCTTTCCTTGTGCGTTGGGTATTCTAGTTTTTTTTTCTGTGTATTTCTTTCATTTGGCATTTTTATATATATTCCCTGATGGTTATTCATAAAAAAAAAGTAATATCATCATCATCCACTAGTAGACGTGGTGGATGCTTCGCTTTCTGTATAGCACTCATTTTTTCCTTATATTTTCTCAATGTTCCACCATCCTCCAAATGATCCACCATTTGCTTCACCTCAAGAGGCACATTGGGACAATTTGTCACATTTTTTTAACTGTGTGCCAAGTATTGTTTCAGTCTTGATACCCCACCACTCTTCATTATATGGCCACAATAGATGCATTGGGATTTTTTATTGTCATTCTCATACATAATCCCATGCTGCCATCCTATCTTTGGCCTCTTCCGTGCCATCTCGGATTAACCTGTAGCAAATAGCAATGTAGAAAAGTTGCAAGAACTCAAGAATTGCAGTAATCCAATTCTCTATTGTTTTTTCTATACTTTTTTTCATTTTTTTTTATTTTCCCTTATTTTTTTAAATTATTTTAATACTAATTACACTAATTAAATAATTTCAAAAACAAATCACAGTAAATTCCAGACCATAAATTGTTAAGTTTTAGTAATCCAGTTTGTTTTTTATATTTTTCTATCAATTTTTTTCCTTCTATTTTTCATTAGTTTTCTTATTTTTTAATATTAATTACACTAATTAAATAATTTCAGAAATAAAATCATGGTTAATTTCGGGCCATAAATTGTTAAGGTTTAGTAATCTAATATTCTACTATTTTTTCTACATTCTTTCAATTTTCATTAATTTTCCTATTTTTTAATATTGTTTAAAATATTAAATAATTTCAGAAAATAAATCATAGTTTATTTTTCTAATGTAATCTGTCAAATTTTATTACAGTAGTATTCTACTATTTATTGCATATATACGACTTTATTTGATATTTTATAACTATTTTATATATATATATATATTTTTTTTGAAGAAAAAAAGTATTGGCACCCATCTGTAGATCGGGTATTATTACACAACATATATTTAGGCTGTGTTTGGATTTGCTTTCAAAAGGTTGTTGTTAGAAGCAAGAAAGCAATAAGTAAGATTCTCTGCTTTTCAGAAGAACTTTTTTTTTTTTTTGGTGAAATTCAGAAGATCTTTTATGAAGCCAAATTGTTTGGTAAACTTTTGTTGTATAGCTGAAAAGCAAAAAGCATGTTTGGTAGCTATAAGCTGATAAATTGCTTTTTGTTATTATATTATTATTTTAAATAATATTTCTTTACAATCAGTAATAATCAATTTCACTACAATGGAACTATAGGCTGAAAGCTACGGCTAAAGATATAGCCGTCGGAGAAGAAAACCTCCGTTCAGAATAACAGGTAAATAAAAATGGTTGGAAAGGGATAGCAGTTGTTAGGGATTTCTGGAAAATCCTATGTGAAAGGGTTTTGTTTTCTGATACAAATCATATTGAAAAATAGATCAAGAAGAAGAAGAAGAAGACAGGTTGGATATATCGCCGATCGTCGGAGATGTTTGGAGAAGATGGGTACTGACGACCAAGATTACGAAGGATGGTGCTCTTCTTTTCATTGAGTTTTGGGAAACTATAGGGTTTCTCCATGGTTTCGAGTATCGGACCGATCTGTTCCGTACCGAGATCGGCCAAGACCGGTCTGGTCCCAAGCCAAGATACAACTATTGTATCGTGAGGCTTTGGATCTGACCGATCCAACCAATACCGTTACGGATCGGCGGATACAACCGGTCTAACCAGTCCAATGTTTTTTTTTTTTTGCTTTTTTTTTAATTTATAAATTAAACGGTCCAGACCAGGGTATTGATTTGGACCGGTCTGGTACCGACCAGTACATCCGGTCTAACGGTCGGTCTGGCTGATCCAAAAAAAATATTAAAATTAAAAACTAGGCGATCCATTTTTGTACCAGATCCGAACCGGCCGGTATTGCCGATACAGACTGCCAAGACCGGTCCAGTTCCCGATCCCAAGACTTTAAACCTTGGGTTTCTCTATTAAAGCAAAAAAGTTATAATTTACTTTCAGAGAGAAGCAATGTTTTATTGCTTCTCGATTAAAGCAAACAATTTTTGCTTATCACTTTAAGCATAAAAGCATTTTATAAAAATGAAACCAAACAGTATTTTTGCTTTTAAAAGCACATTTTTGCTTTCAAAAGCAAAACCAAACGCAGCCTAATCTTTAACTTTTGATCAAGAAACAATGAGGCAAAATGAAAAAAATCGTTTTTACCTTAATTTGACCGGTGAAAACTTTAAAACCGCATAGATCTTGCTGAATGATGTTAGATTTGTGTTTTGGTAAACAAATCTGAGCAAAAACCTTCCTTGTAAGCTTCAAATATGTGAGTATGAGAATAGGGGAAGAGACTGGGGGAAAATCTGCTCGACATGAGGGACATGTCGTGTGAAACTGAGGTAAAATCAGCGACATGTCGCCGACATTGAAAACACTGTATCCAAAGCCTGTTAACTAACAATCTGTAAAGTTCGTCTACGAGGCATTTATAATGTTAAAAAAGAATATAGTTTATTTTCAAAATTTAAGATATTATTTATTTTATAAATAGTTATAATTATGTTTTATAATAAAGTCACTGAGCTGGGCTTGTTAAGGAAATGAGCTTTTTCCCAGCTTGGGCTCAGCTTGCAAGCCTAAGCTCAAGCTTGGCTCATTGATGGCCCTACTAATACAATTATGTAATTTAAATTGACCTTATTATTAACGATTTAATGAATTGAAATATAATTATGCTGGTTTATTAGTCAATACATCTATTGCAAATTATATCTTGTTTATTTTTTGTTATAATTTAAATTAATGTAGTTATGGAAATCTGTTGCCCAGGCAAGCGCTTAATTAATTGGGTGGGTGCTTAGGCGATAGGTTGTCTAATGCATAGGCTTGCCTAAGCATTTTGAAAACTGTGATTATGATGATATATACGTATATAGTAGCCATACGTTATACATACGACTCAGTTGACCTTTAACCAAATTTTGTCCACCCTAGTTTGGTTCAGGCTTTTTAGAAAAAACAAGTTGAGGTCAGACTTAGCTCAGGAGCTTTGTACTATGATTAGTTTAGGTCGTTGTGAAATGTGAGGTGAGCTTGCTAGCAAGTTGTGCTTATCTCGACTTGTTGGCAGTCCTAACACTGCTTCAGCATCTATTTTGCTCCATTTGCCATGCAAAACCTCAATCTTACCAACTGTCAAAGTGACTAATACTCTGCATAAACACCATTGTGGAATTCCCTTTCTTTTTATCGTTCTTGAAATCTGTTATGAAATGATTATCATTGGTATTTTGGGAGTGGAAGGGAAGCTAGAGACTAAAGGGACTTTGGTTATTTACTATGTTTGAACTTATAATATAGTGTTATTCTGTGATAAAATAGTGTTTATTTTACTTTCCTCTTTTGTTTTCTCTCACTGTTTATTGCGATGATATTTGGAAAGTTTTTAAGTGTTAGTTCTCAATGATTGACTTCCTTGGTTTTCTTTCACCCTAGAAACTCCTGTTTCCTAGTTATTGCCTGAATATGTTGACTAAACTGATTAGAGCCACAAGTAATATTCGCTTGGAGCTTGTGGCTTTTAATTTTGAAATTGTCAAACTGAATGGAATTGTTTGATCTTTGGTTGTAGGCGGCATTTTTTGCAGTGCCCTCGAGGTGTATTGAGCAAGCATTTTGAAAAGCTTATCCAGTGTGATCCACGTCTTAACTTGCTGAGTCAACAGCCAGAGATAGTGTTAGAGTCTCCATATTTTGATTCAAGAGCTTCTGTCTTTGAGGACCCAAATGAATCCAATTCTCATGAGTTTGATTCACGGATGAGTGATGATGGAGCCACCTCTAGCTTACTGGATGCAGTATCGCCTTCTGCAGTTCAATCATCTTCCATGAAGAATGAACTACTGGATCATGTCAGTCAAGAAGCAGAACATTTGTCACGAGAAACTCCGTCTCCCAGTTCAGGTACATTTGCGATTTTTTCATGTATACTTATTCTAAATACAATAAAGCGTATGAGCATATCCCGAGAGTTTCTAGGTGATTGGGATGGAGGGACAGGATTCATGTTGCCGACTCCAACTAATTGGGATAAGGCATGTTTGTATGTTATTGATAGATCTTTTCAAAGTTACGCTTTTTGTTTAATTGGGAGCATATATGATGACAGGTGCATTCATTTTAGTTTCTTCTCTTTGCCCTTCTCTTCTTTTTCAATGTAATGACTGATCTGTAAGAAATAGAGAGCATAATGTTCAGAAACTTGGAACTTTATTCTAGGCTTATCCCAGAAGAATCAAAATATTGACCACGGCCATAACTTTAATTTTATCTCTTTCACTCCATATCAAGCTTTCACTTGCTTCAAAATCATGTAGAAAATTGGATAATCTTGGTAGATAAATTTTGTAAAGGATGTTGTGACCGCCTAGGCCACCAAGCAGTTTTCTTGGGACCTAGGAGCCTAAGCCTAGACGAGTGCCTGGACTTCTGGGCAAGTGCCTATGTGAGGTTTCGGGCTAAGTAATCTCATAACTTGATTAAAGAGTTCTTGTTTTAGTTTAAGTAAATTATTTAAAACTAAGATTACTTCAATTTTAGACTTAATGTAATAAATTTAATAATAAGTAACCTTTTATCTTTTAATTGCGGATACAAATGCAAGCATATTAAGGGTTTCTTCATTTAGTAGTTGGCAAGGAGGAAGGCTCTCAATTCTTAAGCCCTCAGGTTCACATGACATAGGTATGTGTCTTGTCTCTTTTCTTCGACGATGAGCTGATGACAGTCTACGCCCTATTGTTTATTTGATTTTGTTTGCCTATTATCACCATCACAAAACCCTCGCCCCCCTTCCTCATTCTCTATTCTCTTTGTTAGTTTTCCTGTTTTTACAATTGAATGTCAACACTTTTTTGAAGGGTTGGGGTGCTAGGATCGGAAACACTCCAGATTTTTAGAACATAGAGATGCACTATATCTCTATTATAAAAAGTACGAAGGGGCTGAAGTGTTTTACCATTTTCTCCTTCCTGAAATACCTTCATACGTACACTTGTTAACAATTCCCAATCGTTATGTTTCAAAAGTTATAATCCCAATCATTATGTTTCAAAAGTTATAAGACGAAACGGTTCAAATCAATTGGTATATATATGTAGATTCTAGTAAATCTCTTTCGCTTATCTTTATCTCGCTCTCTCTCCTCTAAACCATTTCCAATCGTTATGTATTGAGGAACGGTTCAAATTAATTGTTGTTAAATCTCTTTCGTTCATCTTTGTCTGGCCCTTTTTCCTCTCTCCAAATATTCTAGCATCCAATCAGGTAAGATTTGTTTCTCTTAAATTTTTTTACTTTTGTTTTCTTGCCTTAATTTCATGAAAGATAAAGAAGAATTGAGATTTGTTAGATAGTTTTGGTAAGCTTTATAATTATTTATATAATTATCTGCTATTCGTACATGATTTTATATGATTTGATTCTAACCTTGTCTTTTTTTTAGTGTATATCTAAACATTCATCATTCAGACAAATTGATGCCATACACGATTTGGACCCCAATAATTCTGAGATTTTCATGTACTGACGCATGTATACATCTTTTTTTTTTTTTTTTTTAAACTATAGGTCATCTGTACTGTAATGATGTACTGATGCATACATAAACGTTTTTAATTATGCATTTGAAATATATTCATTTATATAATATTATGATAAGTGATATAGGCATTTGAATTCTGGTGGTCTCAAGGCTCCTTTGCATGCATTATGTTATATGAAAACAATGTAATATTATACATGCAATCATAAGATTCGGACAAGATCCACCATTGTCTTATATCCATAATGACATTTAATGCTATCCATATATATATATTTATTGACCTTTGATTTGATATATACAGTTATTATGCATCTCATACAGAGAGAATAAATAGTAGACATAAGGTTATGATAGTTCCAATCGAAAAATATTTCTATAAAAAACTCTCAAATTAATTGGTATATGTATGTAGATTTATTGAATCTCTTTCGTTTTTTTATTTTTCTCGCTCTCTCTCCTCTAGGTCATTTCCAATCGTTATATATTGAGGAACGGTTCAAATTAATTGGTATCAAATCTCTTTCGATCATCTTTATCTTGCCCTCTTTCCTCCAAATATTCTAGCATTCCAATCAGGTAAGATTTGTTTTTCGTGCCTTGATTTCATGAAAGATAAAGAAGAATTGAGATTTATTAGATAGTTTTGATAAGCTTTGTATTGATGAACAACCATCGCATGATATATATAAGAAACGAAATACAATAAGCAAATCAAAAGAGGTACCGGGTGCCCACCTAGGCACGAAAGGCACGAAAGCAAAAGAGAAAAAAAAAAGAATACAAAAACCAGAAACATGCACAGCCAAGGTCATGGCCCAAGACAACCATCAACCAACATCTCCAATCATCTCCTTTGATGGAGTGCCCACAAACATATCCTCTCTACCTGCTTCATCTCTAGCTAGACGATCTGCTAAACCATTACCAGACCTGAGAATATGGCTGAATGAGGCCTGAACCAGACTACCCCAAAATCTCGTCACTCTGACAAGGTGAGCGAACCCCATGGGATGGACACCGGGCCAGTCATCCAAGAGATCACAGAGGCAGAGTCCCCGTGGACTATCACCTGGCTACACCCCACACGAATTGCCTCCCCAACACCTGTGAGCAAAGCAAGTAGCTCAGCTCTCGTAGAATCTCCTAAGCCAACCGGGCCTAAGAACGCATGAATAATCTGTCCATCATGATCCCTAATGGACGCAATCTGCATCGCATGTCACATACATCAATTTGCCTCTTTCCTCCAAACCCGGAAATCTCCACTAGTCCCGTAAAGCACCCACCTCACCTGGCAGAACCCAGCACACTCCCAATTGAAAGCAAGAAAAAGGTCCAAACCTCCCTAGCCACTCGACAATGAATAAACAAGTGATCCACTGGACAATGAATAAGCTTTATAATTATTTATATAGTTATCTAAACATTCATCATTTAGATTTAGAGATTTAAGATGGCAAAAGAAAAAAAGTATATATAAAAAAACGAGATAGAGAAAGAAAATGATTGGAAGTTATTGATGACTAGATCTTTATCGTCATGAAATTTGAAGATGTGTATATGGAAGTTATTGATGACTCAATTTTCTAATGAATAAGTTTAAATATTTATAAAAGAAGAGATATTATAAATAATTTTATTAAAAGTATATCATTGTTTGATATCTTGAGTTGGGATAAACTTAATTTACTTTATAAAACAATATCGATTTAAAAAACGCAAATGGGCCTGTAATTTCTCATCATTTTCTTACAAAACTGAAAATCATATCTTTATCTTAATCTTTTCTTTACTATTTTAAAAAGTACCAACATGCTTACGTGTTTGTCTATTTTTCTTTTCCTAAAATACTCCTATAGTAGTTACACGTGTCAACCAAATCTACAATTTTTCAAACTAAATTGAAGGGTTTCGAACCCAATCGTTTTAACGAAAAGATAACCTTTTCAACTTAAACACTTAGATTGCTAATTAACTAATAGATACAATTTCATTTAAAAAAACGGTTACATACCATTTAAACTCCTAATCGGCAAAGACATTTGATGGAATGTTGTGTGATACAAACTAAATTATGTATTATCTTCTACTTTAATTTCAGTTTTATTTCTAACTAGAGAGAGAGAGAGAGAGAGAGAGAGTATTGCTATAACTTCACTTCATATACTCATTAGAAAAAATTTAGATATTATCGTCTATTTTAAATTCGACATACCATTTAAACTCCTAATTGGCAAAGACATTTGATGGAATGTTGTGTGATACAAACTAAATTATATATTATCTTCTACTTTAATTTCAGTTTTATTTCTAACGATAAAGATAGAGAGAGAGTATTGCTATAACTTCACTTCATATATTCATTAGAAAAATTTAGATATTATCGAATATTTTAAAATCCATTTATCCACTCATTAAATATTTATCCCAAAAATAGCGTAGAGAAGGATTTCCTTTTTTTTTATAACTGATGAATTATATAAAAATAGAGAGAAGAATTTCCTTTTTAACACTTAAATATCCCTTCATTAAATCATTCCACAAATGCTTGATGATGTGATTATCTTTTTAACACTTAAGATTATGTATTGATTTATTCACAATCATCCATTAATTTACTAGAGTTTTAGATTTACTAAATAACTAAATCTTAAGGATTATTAATTTATTAGAATTTTAAATTTACTAAATCTTAAGGATTAACTTTTTTGATATTTACTTTAGAGATAGATTTTGTTACACCAAGTAGAAAAATATACTAGAGCTGTATATTTAATAAATGACTAAATCTTAGAGATTAAATTTTTTGATATGGTATTAGACTCTTCTCTCTAAAAAAGGACTATTTGTTTGCCTATTATATAATAACTAAATCGTAGGGATCCTTTTCATTTTCTAATTTTACTCGAAACGAATCCAAAATCCACGTGTCTCTAAAATTCCCAGGTGCAAAGCACGTGTGTGTTTACTAGTTACATAAAATATTTCAAAGAAATTTGACTTGGGGCACGTAGCCTGGGTGACCGCACCTAAGCAATAGACAGATGCCTATCTTGGTGTACTTGTTTTTAACTACATTGTTGCTGAGAATGGTATTTGATATGCCATTGCTGATTCTGAAGGATTCACCACCTTCCTTGTTTAGGTGATAAGGTGATTCATCCTGCCCCAGTGATTCTCTTTCTTTTACTTGTTGATCTTTGATTTACCTTTTCCTTTCTGATGGTAGTCATTGTTGTTTTTTCTTTTCTCTGTGCCATATATCATGTTTGGAGGCTTGTTCATATAGATGGTTGGCACCGACGTGTCCAATAGGATATGTTTCAAAACGTGTCAGAAATTACATACATGAATGTCTATTTGATATTGTCGGAAGTTACATGAATGTCTACGTGATATTCCTTTGAAATGTATAACGAAGTCTGTATTGTGCAGTTTATAGTGTTATTTTACATACATAATGGGTACATTGTTCTTGTAAAATTGTTTGGATGTGTTAGTTAATAGAGATTAATCTTTCCAAGGATTACTACTCTCTAATTTTTTATTCTCATGTTAGTAATGGACAACAGTGCAATTGAAGAAAGTCGAAACAATGAAGTTGAAGAGAGGAAGGGACTCGGCCATTGGGATCAGTTTAGAATGTCTGGACTCCATCCATCCATGTCAATGAGTGATCTGGTGAGCCACATTGGACAATGCATTTCAGATCAGATGAGTGCTGGCAATCCTCTTTTCTCTGGCGAAAAAACTAAGGACATTCTGGAGGACATGGCGCAATACATGCTTAGTGACGCTCAGTGTACTGCTTCTGATGAACAATCCCTCATATCAAGGGTTAATTCTCTTTGCTGCCTTCTGCAGAAAGATCATGCTACAGTTCAAAACTCGCCAAATAAATGTGAAGGCAGCATTGGTGGACTTGGTGATGGTAGAAGTGGTCAACTTAACTCCACTTTCAAATCATCCATTGAGAACATGGCCTTGGGTGATTTTCCGGCACCTGAAGGAGAGTCTCATGGCTTCTCTGGCTGCAAACAGGTGTCGACCATGCCGAGGAAAGATTCATTTGGGGACCTGCTGCTTCATCTCCCTCGGATTGCATCTCTCCCTCAATTCTTGTTCAACATTTCCGAAGGTGATGATAATAATCAAGCTAGATAATGGTCTTCAAAACTGTGAGTCCAAAGATTTCTCTCTTTCCTTTCTGTGTGGAAGGAAAAGTTTCTGGTGGTTCATTTAATTGTGGGAAATTTTGGGATTCAGAAATGTATATTGATGAAGAATCCTGTAAGGTTTAGCTACATGAAACTGGTTGCTGGTTGCTAAGTGTCGTAGGGGTTAGTGAACTGGATATTAGTTGTTGTACATACAAATATATAATAACTCTTTCGTAATCTTTCTGGAATCTTATCTACAGTCACTGAATTGGTTCCTTTTGAAGCTTATCAATGGTTTATTACGTTCTTAGTGGCAGCAGCAGAGAACAAGTAAAAGCGATAGGCAAGCTTTATTACGATCAAGGCACAGGTATAAACCAATTACAGGCAATCTAGTACCAATAATAAATTATAATCACTCACAACACTGGTATATATGCATGCATCAAGCACTTATAAACAGATGGACAAAAAATAAGCTACTAATGATCAGGACTCCTCTGTGCCATCTTCTACGCCTTCTTCGCTCTCCTGCAACATGTTCATCAGCATGGAGATCTGGTCTCTCAGCATTCCATTTGCCCTCTCTACATCGGTACGTTTACTCCGTTCCTGTAGGAGTTGAAGTTGCAGATGTTCCAAGCACCGTGCATCTTCTTCCAATTGCTCGTTCAGTCCACCGATTTCCCGGTCCTGCAAGTGAATGAGGGTTGTCTAAGTGATTATAGTTTGAATTGTCACACATCATTCAAATGGGGTTTTGCAGGGAAGGGAATACCTTTCTGTTCATTTCCTGGACGGCTATCCGCCGCATGCTTTCAACAACATCAACGTTTACAAGCTTGCGTTTCTTGCCTATCAGCCAGCCTTTGGGGTAGCTTGCGGAGTCGAAGTCTGGTGGAGGGAGTAAGACTTCAGCTGAAGGTCGTCGACCATTTGCGTCCTTTGTCGGTTCCAATGGCTCGAAAAGTGCCTTTCGACGCTCTGAAAGACCTCCCACGTCTGTCACCATGTCCTGAGGATTCTCATCAGTTGGTGTCTCTTGCTTGTTCGGTGTTTGAACAGTTGGGTTCTTTATTTCTTTGTCTAAATTGCGCCCACTGGCTGCTGGAAATCAGTTTAGTAAAGAGAATCCAGGATGGGGTAGAAAACACCCAAGCAGGTTATCAATTTCACAAATCATAGATACATACATAAATATCTATATATACATATATATATATATATACACACACATTTTTTTATACACATGGAGTGAAAAAACTATTGTGTATTTAATATAATTGTTGGATTTTTGATTCAAAGTTTGAATTTTTCCTAATGTTGCATTTTTGGCCTTATAAGCCCAATTACTTGGATTTGGATTTGGGTTTTTTTTTGCCTATTCTTTTAGACATGTGTCTTCTTTAGGTCCAAGAGGTACCTTGAAAAGGCACATGCCTCTTCAATTTCAAAGGGGTATGAGGAACTCAATAATAGAAGACCACTCCACCCATTTTACACACACACCACTTGCAATAATAAGGTTTCTCTTTTTCTCTCTCCCCTTATTTTTCTGTTTGTTTAGTGATATACCGTCAGTTCTCCTCAAGCTCGTTAGATGGTGCAATCTACCGGGGGGTAAGAACCATTGATTCCTGGATACCAGTCGTCATCAACCCAGGCACTAAGGATATAATCCGATAGGGGGCAATATCGGGTATCAAGGACAGTGACTACACGCCTCGGTCCATAAATCGATAAGTTCTCATTTTCATATTTTTTATAGTTATATTATATATTATTCATTTCTTGATTGCATATCATATTTGATAATAATGCACGTGTCCATCATCATATGAAAAATTATTTATGTATCACATTCATCTTATCTTACCTACCCTGTAGACATGCCCCTATTTATATTTTACAACAACTTGATATCGATATCGTCCCCTATCGGATTATATCCTTAGTGTCTGGGTTGATGGCGACTGGCGTACAGGATTCAACGGTCCTTGACCTCTTGGTAGGTTGTATCATCTATCAGACTCGAGGATAGCTGACAGTATATCACTCGACAATGGAAGATTAAACGGCTCTTGAAAAACTCAAAAAGAATATTGAATCATAATGCACAAGGGGAAAGATGAGAGAAATCAGCATTTCTCATTGCATGTGATGTGTGTGAAATCGGTGGAGAGGACTTCTATTTATAGAGTTCTTCACACCCCTTTGAATAAACGTGCCTTTTCAAGCAACCTATTGGGCCAAAAGAGGACACATGCCCTAAAGAAGAGACAAGAAAAAGCCCAAATCCATTTCCAAGTAATTGGGCTTATAAGGCCCCAAAACACAACATAATGGATCACAAAAAGCCCAAGGAAAAGTTCATATTTTGAATCAAAAATCCAATAATCCTCCCACATGATTCAAAATACAAGACATTGAAAAAGGATATGTCAAGTTACAAAAAGAGCGATGTGCAATGATACCGATGTCTTTTGGACTTGAGCCGATACTTCAGATTTGCAAGACAGTGTATACAGAGATCTGATGATATAAATATCTTAAATCAAATCTCTTTGGTATATGCATTTCATTCTTGCAATCCACAGAATACTTTACCACCGTCTAAGTTCTAAGTGAGGTGGCACATTAAACGGCTGTGTGCCTCTCCTGAAAAGTCATGAGTGCTCTAGAGAATCAGCTCGACTGTCAACAGAAGCGGCCTCATTTCTACACTCATTAGGTGAGTTCCATCAAGTGTGTAATTACAACTAAACACACCACCTTTGAAGGCTGTGGTACTCATCAAGAGTCTTAAATGATTCAACATACCGCTGCAATTAGCACTGCCAACATCCTAGAGAGGGATTTATCAAATAAAATTAATATAATGCTGACAAACTACGCGGTAACTTGTTTTTCCCATTGAACCTAGTTTTTGGGATCTTCATTCACATAGGTTGGGTTGCCATCACTGATCATTTCTGTTATGGCCTGTATCTCATCCCCCTCGATGTTATACTCACTAACCTTTTGTTAGTGCCTTAATAGAGCTTTCAGACTCCTGGGATATGTCATATGACATTTAATACTTCATAAACTGATAGTTTATCATTGATATTAATTAGTATACTTTCAAATATACTTCATCACTTGACCTTCTCAAAGTCAAAGGTAATATCATATCTCATATGATAATCTTCACAGTATGCATTTAAATGCAAAGTCTCCCCCACATTTCTAAATATAGAAATGTGTCTTTCATATACTAAGTATACTTCTCAATTTTTTATTTTTTTTTATAATACTTCCATATTTCTAATGGAAAGTCCTCCCACATTCTCAAATATGAAAATTGATTTCTCATGCATATACCACTTCAATTCTTAATAATATTTTCAACAATTGAGACTCCATCAAACTTTATGAAAATAATTCAAATAAGGATAAATGTCAAAATCACATATTTAGGCAATAATATCACTAATCAATATATAAGAAATCATGCCCTTATTTATGAAATTTAAATTTCAATATACTACATGATAGGCATGATAAAATAATTTCTACAACTCATGTAATTTTCAAATATTCAAGTAATATTATAACTATTAGGCAATAAAAATCATTAATTTCCATGCCTATTTTTGTGATAAATAATCATTTACACATTGATATCTTATATCAAAAGAATTTAATTCTCATAAGCATTTGCTAAGAAGTATCTCACTTATAAAGAAATCTAAATAATAACCCCTACACTTTAGTCTTAAGTTATTTCTCACATCAAAAATTAATTTTATATTTCATTTTTATTTTATTTCAAAGTTTGTGACTCGTAGTCACATACATTTTAAGATTATTTCTCATAATTAAAGTATTTGAAATTCCAAACAACCCCCACAATTTAACTTCCATAAATTTTCACGATAAAAATCATAATTTGAAATATGTTTCTCATATGAGGATTTTCTCAAATTATAAATTCGTTAAAAGAAAACACTTCAGAAGTTCAAATTTTTAGAATTTATGAAAAAACCTTTAAAATTAAAAAAAAATTATTTTGATAATATCAATTCACTGAAATAATAAGTCCACATCATATAGTAGCAAGAATTATCATATGATGGATCACCATTAATATCCCAACACAAAAGCATCATGAATAATCTAATCATGATTAAATCACATATTTTGCATGAATTATAATATGATATAAGAATATCATATACTAACATATATATATATATATATATGGTCATGCCTCCTCTTTAGGCCCAAGAGGTGTCTTTAAAAGACACACACCTCTTCAAAGGGGTATAAGGAACTCTATAAATAGAGGACCACTCCACCCATTTCACACACACCACTTGCAATAATAATTGCTAATTTCTCTCTTTCTCCCCCCCTTTGTGCATTGTATTTTAATACTCTCTTGAGTTTTGAAGAGCTGTGTATTCTTCCGTTGTTGAGTGATACACCGTCAGTTCTCTTCGAGTCCGGTAGATAGCACAACCAGGGGCAGAGCCAGAAACTTTTTCTTGGGGGGCCATACCAAATCAGAAAACAATGTAATATAACAATACTATATTGTGCATAATTTAAAGGATTGGACCGATCCAGTCCATGCTGGCCGGTCCGTACTAGGATCGAAAAGAACAAGACCGGCCTGGTCCCAAGCCACGATACAATTTGGACCGGACTAGTATGACTAGCTAGTACAACCGGTCCGATCATCAGTATAAATGGTTTGACATTTTTTTTTTGTTTTTTGTTTTTTGTTTTTGTTTTAATTTATAAATTAGGCAGTCCAAACAATTATTGGTTTGGATTAGTCTTGCACCGATCGGTCCCACGACCGGCCCAACCAATCTAATTTTTTGTTTTTTAAATTTTAAAATATAAGAGCAGTTAACTTTTTGTACCAAATCCGGATCGGCCAGTACTAGACGGTATCGTCAGTCTGGACTGAGATGGACCGGGACCAGTCCGGTCCCCGATCCCGAGACTTTAAAATTTGATATTGTGTCTCACCTATTTTAGCTACTCAAATATGGAGAAATTATGAAAACAATTCTGAATATTTAGTTAATCAAGGATCAAACCCTTTGGATAGACTATGTGAATAATATATTGCATAAATAAACGTCATTAATATCTGCATAATACAATTTTTTTTATGTCATATGTTAATTTTATAATATTTTTAAAGTTTTGAAAATATATTAGGCTTAAGAGAACCACTTTTGTAATGTGGAAAATATTTTTGTGTTGTTTGAAATAGAATTCACTGTACACAAGAACAATTGGGGTTCTCCAAATTTACCAACTTAAAATCTATTAGAATAGGTTTCTAACTCAAAACTTTTAAAAGGGTGTTCTTAAGCATATTTCTAAAGGTAAGGTCTTTCTTGTAAAAAATAATTTAAATATGAAAACTAGAATAAATAATTTAATTTAAATATTTAATTAACTAAGAAGCAGATATTATTTAATTTAATAAGTAAAAATGATTATGATCAAGGTTGCTTGATCACATTTATTTATAGAATAATAATTAATATATAGAATAATGACAATAAAAGCTTTTTAATTACAAGAATATGGTTGTAAAAGAATTTTTAAAATATAAAAATACAAATATAAAATAAAAATA
>JAUPMG010000003.1:7018524-7049697 GCA_031762675.1 Pachysandra terminalis
CTATTCCTTGCACTCGCCATTTTATGGAAAAACTTCGTATCCTTGTCCCCTTCTTTCAACCATAAGGCTCTAGACTTTTATCTCCAGCTAATCTTTTCCATCTTGGCCACCCTAGCGAATTCTTTCTTCAATTCTCCCTCTCCCCCCTCTCCTCCCTACCCAGTTCCCCCTTCTCTTCTTTCCCATCCAGATGTTTAATTTTATCAAGATCCCCAATCTGTTTTCCACTACCCAACTTGTCTTTATTCTATTTCTTTAACTCTCCTTTCAGCATCTTAACCTTCCTACAAAACACAAAACTTGGACCTCGAAACTCCCCCACCAAGCTTTTTCACAAATTCCACGAAGTTCTCCAACCACATGTTCTCAAAACAAAATGGGCATTTTCTGTGCAACTTCTTTTCATTTACCAGCATAATAGGAATATGGTCAGATGTTGAGCTAGGAAGAGAAATAGCTTGAACCTCCACTTCTTCCCACTCAATGGTCATAAGAAATCTATCCAACTTGGAGCATATCCGATTTTTCTGATTCCTGGTCCATGTAAATTCAGCTCCCATTAGCGGAACATCTACCAACAAGTTCTTATCAATGAACTCAAAAAATCCCATCATATTGGCATTCAATCTTAAACACCCAGTCCTCTAAAAACAGAACCTTATGATGTCAAAATCTCCACCGATACACAATGGAATATCCCACCCCCATCTATGATTCTCCAGTTCCCCCCCACAGCACCTACAGCAGGGAGTGATCATTTGGTCCATACACCAAGGTCAGCAGCTTCAGTCTAGCCCCATTATCCCCTTTCTCCCTTCAAACCACAGAATTGGAGAAAGAGCCAACAACTGAATGAATCATGCCATACACATCCTGTCTCCATGCTAGCAAAAGCCCGCCAATGCTGCTTTGAAAACCAAGCCTACATTTCTTCTCCCCCATAGTAGTAGCAACACCTCCTTACTGACCTCCTCCAAATGCTTTAGCAAACCCTTCTTGAGTGAGATTTTGTCACTAGTACTTTAGCATCCTGGCAAAAGTCACTAGGTTCCAAGTGCGACCAGATCTTAACAAGTGCCTGTCAAGTCCTAATGGCAGGCCCTGACAAGGCAAAGTGGTGTCCTAACCATTGGCTAGACGGTGCTTTGACAACACCTATGATTTTTTTTTTTTTATGGTTAATGAAAATTATATATTAAGAGGAAGGAAAATAACACCTATGTTACATGGAATCGGGTCTATGCATCAGATGCAAGTACACCTATAAGTGCCAGATCCATCAGAGTGCTATGTCGGTCCTAAGATACAAGGGCTTCGTTCATAAGGGTTTGTCTGTCAAGTAAGGGCATGTGGGCATATTATTCATTAAAAAAAACAATAAAAATACAGTTTTCACAAAGTAGCTAGAAACATATAGTTTGCCTGTAAAGTATGGGTACACGGACAAATTCACCGTTAAAAAATAAAAAAAGAAAATAAAGTTTTCATAACAAAAGTTAGCAATTTATGCAATTTCATTACACATAAAACCAATAAAGAAAAAAAAAATTCAACAATAAAACAAAGAAAGTATATACTTGAAACATGAGAGAAATACTCGTTTAACTATTTTACGAACCTCATAATGTTTGGTGAATATCAGAAGATCTTCGTGTGTAAAGAAAAGGCAAAGAAATACAGTTTTTATAACAAAGCATATATGCAATTTCATTACACATAAGTCAACCAATAAAGAAAAACATTCAACAATAAAACAAAGAAACTTGAAACAAGAGTATAGAATTTCAAATGTAATAAATATACCCAAGTTAAATAAGACTTTTAAAAACCTCAAAATGTTAGGTGCACATCTGGAGAAGTGCACATGACCACAGTGCTAAGTATGTAAAGAACAAAGCAAAACTAAAAAACAGAAACAGATTTGAAGTAATGGAAACATATCGATACCGTGCTATGTCAGGTCAAACACAAGTATATACTTGAAACATGAGTATAGAATTTCAAATGTAATAAATGTACAGAAGTTACATAAGACTACTTTAAAAACATCATAATGTTTTTTTTTTTTGATAATAAAAACATCATAATGTTAGGTGCCCATCTGGAGAGGTGCACATGACCACAGTGCTAAGTACGTAAAGAACAAAGCAAAACTAAAAAACAGAAACAGATTTGAAGTGATTGAAACATATCGATACCCGTGCTATGTCATGATAAACACAAGTGTGATGGATAGAGTAGAGGTCTATGTATCACAGGACCACACTGCTAAATACTTGGATCACGTGGCAAAGTTTTTTTTTTTTAAATCAAACAGAAATCAAATTGTAAGGAAAACCTTATAAAGTCAAACGTGAGACTTCGAAATCACATCAACAAGCCAAAAGTTTTCTTTCCATCATTCATTCATTTCATTATAATAAAATCATACAATTCTGTCAATGAAGTGTCATGATAGATGTAAATCAGATGGTATTCAAACCCCAACAAAAGCAGTCTACAGCCCAAACGGTAGGTCTTACCCTTTCTGACGGACTGGTTTGAACACTGTCTTCAGTGGACGTTAACCTACGAAGAACATACACAATACTCATGGACAGGATCCTTTAAATAGTGAAGATTTTGTTGAATTGCATATGATCGAAATATAACTGATTCGAGGATATTATTATATTTTGAAGGCCTGAAGCCTATGAAAATAAGAACATGACATCTAGCAGCATTTAGTCAATGAGGTGCATCAAAGGGTTCACAGCCATGGTGGGTGAGGAGGTGAGGGCAGTTTTGGTGGCGGCCACCATGATGAAGGCACTACAATTGTGGAGGAGGCTGTGATGATAACCACAATCACGGGTATGGCAACAAACAACCTAGCTACTTGATGGACCTGGGTGCTACAGACAGCAAGAGGAGAAACTAGGATTGAGTGGTTTTTATTGGGGGATTTATTGTTTAATTCTGTGGTATTGTTGGGGTATTATTGTTCTGGATATAGTTCAGATTCTGCCTTTGCATGTTCATTAGCTTTCTGATCACTGGTGCCTTATATCATTAAAAACTGATTCTCTGAGAACGTGACATGGATCTTATGATAAAAACTGGGGGAAAAAAAAAAGGTAAACGAAGTAGCAGTGGTTTTATTTAAATATAATGACAGATCAAAGTTGAAGACAGTTTGAGTCCACCAAAAGTTGGCCCAATAACTGAACAACCCAGCAAAATAAGTTAAGTGGGTCATGAGGTACAGTAAAAGGGTTGATGAACCTCAGTCCTACAAAAGATATTTCTTTGGTGAACTACTAATGGAAGGTTAGAACACAATCAATAGTTTAGGAAAGATCTAACCTGCTTCTCAAGTTGATACTTTGCGTATAAGCTTTTAATCAGCTCATTCTTTTCTTCCAACTCCTTAGCGAGGTGTCCATGTGCAACTTCAGCTCTTGAGACCTTTTCAAGAAGCTCTGCACGGTGCCTCGAGAGAAAAACCACTTTGTCTGCGAGGACCCGAATACATGCTCGAAACTCCGCAGTACCATCATCTTCATTTTCATTAACAGAACTGAAAGTAGTAAAGCAAAATTTCCAATCCATCAGAAAGCTCAACATATCAAGGTCACTATAAGAAAAACCGTGGAAAAAATAGCTTTGCTTTATTTGAGGGGTTTTCATATAAGCTTTATTTTCACTCTTCAACTTTCCACATGTACTAAAAACTTGAAGAGACCAATTAATTTTTTATTTCCTGAGTATTGACTTGTTATTTTCTGTCGCTGGCACCTTTTACTTGGTGCACCAAATGATTAGTCAATACTCCCTTGCCCAAGTTGACACACATGTATCTTTCCAAAATAAAATTGCGAATATCTAATTACTTATTCCTCCATACTTTATTTCCAATTTTTTTTTCTCAGAAATTAACAGAATAGTGTAAAAATTGTCTCCAAAAAGAGTGGAATTGCAAAACAGGATTGGTGCAGCAGTTTTATGCAGATTCTTGATTTGATATGAGTCGTATTCTGACGATCTTTTCTATGAATCTTGAATCTTATCTTTTATTTCTTTCTTGATGTTGTGCCTCAGGAGAGTTGGAATAAGGCTTGTACAACTATGATGATAACAAATTAACAATTATGATGAAAAAATCTCTTTGCCACCATGAGCTTCTTTTCGCAGTGTTTGTAAGTAGGTTTCATCAAACTTAATTACAACATCTATATTGTAGTATTCATTAAGATATTCAATTTTCTAATTTGGAGAAAGGTTATCTCTTCCCATTTCAGGAGGGGTTTCCTTATGATACAAAAAGATATTATACTGTTTCTATATAAACTTCCAATTCTAAAGATATGAATCACTTAATTTGATTGACTGAATAGCAAACTAGTGATCACTTAATTTGATTGACTGAATAGCAAACTAGTGATTAGCCATCCTGTGACATTTCTTCTCACCAGAATATATGGCATTTTTTTCTGATAGGTATAATATATGCCTGATTCAACACATATAACTAATTCAATCAATTTGTAAACTGTTCATGATTTAAAAAAAAAAATAAAATAAAATAAGAAAGTGTAATGTATTAGGTAGAAACGTGCATTATTTCTCTTCTTTGCAATGCTCAATCCATACTGACTCCACCAGTTAATAAATTCAAATTAAAATAACAACGAAATCCCTTATCCCAACTAGTTGGCGTCATCAACATGAATCCTATTCCGCCATCCCGATCTGACAAAAACCATATCTTCGATCAGATTATGTTCATTTATATCATTTCTGACCAACTCCATACAGGTCCCTTTTGATCTTTCTCTGGCTCTTAGATCCTTCATCAATATGCACCTCCTAGAACGTCCACACAATCACCTCCCTAAGTCTCACTTTCCATGTCCAAAACCATCTTAACCTACTTTCTTTTATTGTATCTCCTATTTGGGCAACTAACTGCATTCTCGGATATGTTCATACCTTATCTTCCTTAGTCTTCTTACACATCCATCTCAGCAACACTCATCCTATGAACTAAACTATATAATGTATTTGCAACCACTATATGATTTATTCTTCAAAGATGTTTTCATATGATCAAAGTAGGATTTGTAGTGACAGGAAATTGTAAATACTATACAATCAATATTATTTTGCGAATTTTGATGGTTTATGAAATAATAATCTCTCTATAACTTTCAAGATACACATAAAAGGCTTCCTATTTCAAACAAAAGGTCTTCGAAATGTTAATAGACTTTTAATTAGTGGAACTTATGCAGCAACTTCTACGAAATGGACCATATAAAGCATGACCCATAATGTGAGAGGCATCAACTTGGTGCAAGTTAACGTTTCATACAGTCCTTGCAAATTTTGTTCTTTTGATGTCTATGTAGTTTTTGGTATTTTTTCACTTTGTATCTGGTCACTAAGCTTAGGGACTTATCCCAATCCCTTGCTGCTCACCTTCTCCATTTTTACTTTCTGTTTCTGATATTGTTCACATTAAAAGTAAACATTACTCATGATGAGAAAAAAATGTGCATGGCCCATAATTCTAGTCCAGATATATGAGAATCCATGTGAAAGTAACAGAAACAACTGAAACATACACCTAGAACCATTACCCTCAAATATATCAGAATTCCTCATTATACTGAAATAAAATAACTTAAATCCAGATAAAAATAAAAAATAAAAAAAGGAACACAAATGATTGCCAAAGCTAATATGAGGATTGGTGGTGAAATGATACCAGGACAAGACAATAAGAATGTTAAGAACTTACTTGGACAAAGAAAGAGCCAGAGCACGCAAAGATTCAGCAAAATTAACCACCCCACCCGAAGCAGTGATACAACTCCGAAGCCTTTCAAAAAGGCTACGCATTTTCACAGCTGATGCGCGCAATGCACTATACTCTGAGGCCCTCCTATCAGCAGCACAAAGATGAGTATGGGCTTCCTCTCTTGCTTCATGCAGGCAATTCTCTAAGTGAGCACAATTCATCTGTTTAACAAAGAATATATGAAGGCAAATCCATGAGCAAGATGTCAAATACAGGGTGTTATAAAGGATAAAAAAAAAAGGATATTGCATTATTGCTAAATATTCCCATAACAGGTCTGAAATATCATTTCGCACTTGCAACTCTTGATTCACATCGAGTATTGACACAGCCGATACGAAACTCTACTGAAATTTCGAAACAACAGTCTCAATCGGTTTGTATCAATTGAAACTCTCAATACATCGAACATCTATCCCTATCTATCAATCCATCTATCTCTCTCTCCCTGTACATATAATGGTAAGAATACTGGTGCACCGTGATTGTCAAACATGGCATTTGTATCTACCACAGGGCATAAAAGGAGCACTATAACATCTTTATTGAATTGGATGTGATATCATGTGATAATAATCCAACGGATGGATCAATATGGAGCTTATGTAGGTAATGTGGACTTGACTATGTAATCTGCTTACATGGCAAACACGTCCATCAAAAAGAAAATGACACAGCCCATGTTTCTGGGATGAGGGTTTTTTGGCAAATACCAACTACCTGCAAAGAAACTTAAAATTTGAAACAAAATCGTTTGGCCATTATAGCTTTTTTCTTTTTGGGTTGTCTGAACTCCTACAATAGGTACTTGAAAGTCAATTGGATGATTCTGGATTGTGATAGTCACTTGCTATTTCAGGATGAGGTTCCAAGATAGATTCTCATGCTATTTCCTTCCTTGTGCTATTTTATGAGATATGTGAAAGAAGTTTTTTTTTAACATATATTTTTATTAATGATAATGTAAGAACCTGAAAAAACGGAGATGGTTGGCAGAGAGAGATTTAGATAATCCCTAAACTTTCCAGCCTAATACAAGAATGCAGGGCAAAAATACCCATAACTGTTAACTCCCTTTTTGTAAATTAATGCCTCTCGCATCTCCCCTAAAAGTTGACTGTGGAACATTGAAGTATGTCACCTCAAGCCAATCCCTTGCAATAACACTCACTGATATGTCATAAAATTCTTTCAACATCAACATCCAATGAGCAGTCGAAATCTTATTCTGTCCACCAAATCAAAAAATTTGAGTTTCGTTCCTTAAAAAAATTCTCTGGTTGCGCTCCCCACAAGTCTTTCTTGAAAGACGTTCCAACATAGCAGATATTATGTGATATGGTGTAGGCCCTTTGCTATTTTGGAGCTCTTTTCCTTCTTTTCCGTGTCCTCTCCTTGTGTCCTTGTGGCCATCTTTTTGGCATTTTTAATATTGCTCTTGTACTCTTAACCTTCTCCTTTCAATGAAATTTCGTTTTCATCAAAAGAAAACATGGATGCGATCCTCAGTTTTTTGTTCCTTTCATATCCAATAATAAAACAAACAATAGTGGGGGCACTATTATAAGTTAAAAGCAATACTAAATGGACTAGATGTTCCTATCTCTAAGTGTTGATGGAATGTTTATTTGGGTGGTTTTCTTGTAACATTATGCTTTGATCCTTCCTTCTTTTTCTCTTTCCCTTTTGCCTTTCTTTGTACTTTTATCTCTCTTCCTTTTTAATAAAATTTCGTTATTGATCAAAAAAAAATGGACTAGATGTTGAACCGTAAATACTAGTGGTGCATGGGTTTGCATTCCAACCTACCAACCCAATGGTATAATATCACCAAATTAGAATCCCGCATATTCAACCCACCCTTGAGATCTTAAGAGTAAAGAGGAATTAGGGGAGTATGAACATGACAAGAAGGGCAACAACAAAGAAGAAAAGAATGTTCATGGCCTTATCACCATAGATTTGTGTGATGTGCTTGAATAATAGGGAATCAATGGATCACTTGTTTCTCTCTTGCAAGTATGCAGCTCAGATATGGGATTCTTTCGTCCAGTTCATAGGGGTGCAATGGGTTTCCCAGAGGAAGAGCGGTCGCATCATGTACAGAGTAGTGTTTTTTACCATTCTTTGGAAGATTTGAGGAGAACGGAACAAAAGAATTTTCAAGGGCAGAAGGAGGTGCACAAGATCACTTTAAGACGTCTTCTAGGGTATGGTGGCAACTTGGGCATGTGCCTTACCAGAGTTCACAGATATATCGATATCAGACATCTCCAGATGTTGGAAGTTGGTGGCCTTGATGTAGAGTACTGCTAGTGGTAGTGGTACTTGTAATGTTGGTGCCGTTTGCTTTTGTTTGTTGGGTGAGTTGACTGGGTGGTGGTTCCCTATCTTGGGGAACCTACTCGTTTTTGTTGTATTTGCATCTTCTCATTTTTCTTAATATATTCTTTTCGTTATTGATCCAAAAAAAAATCACTGGTTCAGATTGAAAACAAATGGGTTGCTAGTCATAGAACATTATTCCCACCAGACTTGAACCTAAATGGATATAGGCGTATATCTCTAGAAACCTAGACCATGTCTGAAATTTAAATTAGGTAGTTTACGCTTATATCCATTACAGAAAACAATAACAAGGGAATTAAGCATTAAGGAAAGGAATCCATCAATAACAGACATATATACATGTGTGTTTAAAGGCCAATACTATGCCTGCTATCTTTTACCAAATTATCCATTTAAGGTTATGTTCCAGAAAATGCGTATGTGAGTGTTGGGGGATATTCCGTACGTATGTATTACATTGGTATATACATCTAGATACATACATACATACATACATAGATATATGCATACATATATATATATATATATATATATATATATATATATATATATATGCACACACATATATAGATAGATAGATGTGTATACAGACAGACAGATAGGAGATCATGTTTCGTCCAGTAAGTACCTGGGATTCATCTAAGAGCTTCCTGCTGATTTCTAACTCTCTTCTAAGAGCAGTCACTTCCTCCGTTACAGCTTTAAGCTTTGTTTCAGTTTCAGTGCATTCATTCGACTTGTCTGAAAGTGCATTTTGTAGTTCCATTACAAAATCATCCCTAATTTTAGAAGATGAATCTGGTTCCTCTGCATTTTCACAAGGTGCCGTGTTCAGAGGCTCAGACATGCTCTCAGCAGTAGACCTGTTTATCACAGTTAAGCCTAACTGGCCCACCATCTTCTCTTTCCCATCTTTATCTCCTACTTGCAGTTCATCCCGTTGTTGTTCCCGCATTGATGAATCCAACTGCGGATTTAGTGTCCCAGAGGAATCTGTCATATTTTCATCTGCCCCTTCCTGGGCTTTGCTTGGTTGCCTAGGGAACTGCTCAAGTTTAGTATCCAAACAAGCTGAAGTACATGAGACCTCATCCATTGGTTCCATAGGGGGATAAGGCATGTGGGCTTCACCATCACCTGATATCGCTGACTTGCAGTCATCAGTCTTCACAGCCGAAAGGACAAATCCAGGCCCGTCTTTGTCTCCTGAAAGCTTCTGGCCCTGCAAATACTGATCAGACAATCCATGCTCCAGCTCTTGGATGCGTTTTTCATATGACAAGCACTGCATATGCTTCATCCTTAGCATAGATTGGAGATGCTTTCCATACTCGTCTTTCAGATGCAAGGCTTCAGCTGTCTTCTCCGCTGCATTCTTCAGTAAATTATCCATCTTACTATCATCCAGTGAGTCATATTCAATTTCAGGGTCAATTGAACAAATCAGGGTTATTGCAGAAGCAAGTTCAGCTTTCAGCTTCGCATTCTCAACTTCAATCTTGCTTGTTCCAGCAATTTCTACCAACTCACAGCCCTCAAGGAGCTCCTCGGTGTTATATTTTTCAGGAGTGTCCTCTTCAGCTTCAGCCAATTGAGAAGAGTCTTTAGACGTAGAAAATGAACTTGTTGATGCTGCATGCTTCTCAACCTTACATGGAAAGCCTAACAAATACTCAGGAGCATAGCGTTCAAGATCGGTAATATCAACATCAAGCAAATTAGTGTCAAAAGGAGCTATATTGACATCACACTGATTGGGATTATCATACAATCCCATGGAAGATAATATATCCCGAGGTATGTAAACACTCTGCGCTTTCAAGAACTCCTCCCGTCTTCTGACCTCCATCTCCCTCTTAGTTGCAAGCCTTTCAGCCAACTGTCCAGCCATGCCCATATAGAGCTTCATTGAAGCCTTCCTTCTCACAACTTCTGCAAGGCAAGCCCTGTATGAAGGACCAATCCCACGGACCAGCTTTAGATCCAAGAATATTTCTTCCTGGCGCACCATTGCCTCCTTGAATGCTGGAAATTGTTGACGAATATCTTTGATGATAAACTGAACATGTGATACATTCTGCATGCAATTATGCACAAAAATGTTCATTTCGTTCTTCTTAGCCTTGCAGATATCGAGCAGCCTGGAAATGGAACGATCACAAGCCTGCATCTTGGGTAGATGATTCTTATAATGGACATCATACATAGGACCCAAGGCTGAAACTGCATCATGAGGACGGAGGGAAGCGGATAATTGGCAGCTTAGACAATCATCCACAAGTTTCTTCACAGTGTTGACATCTTTGCTGCACGAACATGTAAATTACTTTGGTCAGCTCAGTGTCTCAATAATACTGCAGTTTCAAATGGAATTGTTACAGCACATTGGCGAGACAAAATAAATAACATGAACTATATTGCGGATCAGTGGATACTGTATGACATGGCTGGTTGATCCAGACATCTAAACCTTGTTTAACAACATCCCCAGTTGAGGAGTCAATCCCCATTCCATAAGTAGGGTTGACACACAATATGGTATTCAAGGTCCTTTCTCTTAAGTATCTTGAAATGAAACTTCGACTAAAATACATAATCTTCAAAAAGCACTTTAATAACAACAGTATTATGGATCTACCAACTATGAAGAAACAAAAACCTGCATGAGTATATAACTATTCCATGTGTAGCACAATATGGTGTTCAAGGTAAAGCACTTTAATAGCAACAGTATTCTGCATCTACCAACTATGAAAAAACAAAAACCTGCATGAGTATAACTGTTCCGAATGTAGCACAATATGGAATTCAAGGTCATTTCTCTTAAATATCTTCAAATGAAACTTCAACTAAAATATATAAATCTCAAAAATCACTTTAATAACCACAGTAATCTGCATGAATATAATAGATAACTATATAATTATAATAATGCACTGGTACCAGTTACATTGTTTCATAAATTCAGACAGAAGATAGAAACATATTTCAAACATTAGGCTCCTATAAATTAAGACAACAACATCAAATTGGAAGAGAGAAAAATATCATTGTACCACTCAGCCTCCCAACTTTCTTTTTCATTTATCGAAATTATGCATATTAGAAAACAGTCACGGTAGAGAAAAATATAAACCAGCATTGCATATACAACTGCCGGTGCATATGGCAACAAAGCACATTGCGCACATCCAGCTCTCTCATGTAAGCTTGTTAGGCCATACCATGTCTCTCCTTCACCAGTGCATAAATAGCATGCTCTACACTTTAGTTACAGAGATCAGCTTGCTGTTCCCATGAGTCAATACTTTTGCCCACATCATTTACAAAATTCGTGCATGCCTTTAAACTAAACATGTTAAGTTGCAACTATGGGGTAGAAATGAGATTTTATCTAATCAATAAACAAAAAAGACATTCTAGCTGCAAACAAACAATCAAACCAGAAGCTGCAATTGATAAAATTAGACTACTCCAAAGTAAGAAACAAGAAAAAATATGCTACCAGAGCTAAGACATAAACATCCAAGGGACCAACCTCAAAGACTGCATTATATATTTTTGCTCATTGGTGTAGCGCTGGTGCCCTTTAATCATCAGTTCTAAGTCCCTGATAGCCGAGGAAGTCTTGCTAGAAAACAAATCTTCAACCCTCTGCTTCAGTTCAGTAAACATCTGCTTCAGCTGTGAAACTTTAATCTCAAACTGCCTGTGGGAATTGCTACAATTCTCTACCAACTTCCTTAGGTTCTCCTCCTTAACAAAATCCAGCAAGCACTTCCGGCTTCCTGTCTGTAACGTTGGGTGAAGCTTGCACGACCTCAATTTGTCTATATCTCTCCTATAATTCACCAAAAGATCAGAATGGAACCGGTGCTGCTGTGAGTAGCACTTCATAAAATCCATATACATTTGATATATCATCCTATAGTAGTGATCTATACTACCCATGGCAGTCTCCGTTGCCCTCTCTTGCACCTTCTGCTCTCCCACAAGTCTTTCACAATTCTCATATTTCACTTGGGTCCGACTGTAAATAGTGTGCCCGCATTGAAAATGATATCGAAACTGACTCTCATAAGAAGGTAATGCCTTTAATGCAGGGTCTGAAGCATCATCCAAAGGATGCGGATTGCGAGATGAGGACGGTAAGGGAGGGTCTGAGATTTCTGGGATATCAACTTGCTCAGGTGCAGGAGGTGGGGAATTGTTTTGCAGTCTCAAACGGTTGTAAAGGAAGACTTCACGGTCTTCACATGGGAGTTTGTACGCAGACAAAGGCCTTTGGGATTCAAGCTTCATTTCCAAACACAGAAGAACCTGGTCATTGGGATGAATCCCCGATACCGATTCTATGTATCGTTTAACCTCTTCAACAAGGGTCGATTCATCGCAGTCAAGCTCATATGTGTGCCCATTCTCAGTAATATGAACCACTAGTTTCCTTCCCGGAATGAATTCCTCGGTAACGGTCGAACTCATCTTAGCCCAAAATCAAAATCTACTCCACAAGACCCAATTTAACAGAAGAAAACTCAATACTAGAAACCAAACAAGCTTGATCAATTATCACTACTTCCGATTAGAGATGACGCCCCAACAGATTATTAGTTGAAATCAAACCAACATAGCCAACCCGATTCAATTATGAACATAAAGAAACTAATTCAATTCTTCTACCAAGTTCTCCTCCACTGTCAGAATCCGAATCTTAACAGAAAAAACTTCAAATCTTAAGCCTTGGTAAAACCCTGATCATCTAAACCTCACCATGGAAATCTTCAACGAAACCCTAATTCTCCCAAGTCCCAAACAAAACAAAGATATCATCGATAAAACCATGTTCCTCTACCATACACCCTCGTTGTTCACATGAAAATCGTCGATTACTTCCTAAAATCAAACACGAAACGACCACAGAAATAAAAATCCGTAAACAAAGAGGAATCGACGATGCAGTTTCTTGAACGACTTTGCCAACCAATTTAAAAATATATATAAAAATTAAAAAAATATATATATCTTCAACAGCAGGCAAAGATAATCAAGACAAGAAAAGATAATCGATTACGTGATTAGATTGATCAACGAAAATCCCTACAAACAAGCTGCCCAAAAACCCTAATTTTAAGATTCTAAACAGGTCTTTCCTTCGATTTTCTCTCCCTCTTTTTTTTTTTTTTTTTTTATAGAGAACCTTCTGCGGCAAGTAACCACACCCTAGGAAGCAGAATAGCTCTCTTTCTCTCTCTCTCTCTCCAACAAGAAGTTTGGAAGAACAGAAGAAGCAAAAGCAATATATTTACCCTCAATTATTTATTAATTTTAAACCAGAGACATATTTCGAATGTGATATCAATACAACAAAGCTATCTGTCTGTATACATCAGCATTGTTTCGACGAGATGTGAAGGAAGAGTCAATGGCAGGTCAAAATCCTTATGGTTTGGACGCATCTTAGCCGTTTGTTGCTTTGCTACAATTCGTATGAGTCGTGACATGGTTGGATCCGGTTGACATGGTCGACCCCACGCAGCCTAGGTCTATGCTCGCACATGGTCACGTGATGTGAGAGAGATCCCCCAGTTGAATGATTGATCTCATCTTGGATTTTAGTTTTTGTTTTTTTTACGGACCGTAAGAATTCCATATAGTAACTTTTTTTATTTACCACGTGCATCACATGGTAAACCTTTTTATGTGTTTTAATAATTCTTTTATTTACCACGTGATTCACATGGTAAACTTTTTTATGTGTTTTAAAAGTCGGATCTCTAATAACCATCTTGTACAAATCATATCATGTTAATAGATTCACATATATTTAAACTTGCTAATCAATAAGCACGTGGTAGTTGTGAATATTTATATTTGATTTCTTTAAATGTGAAAATCTAATGTCTTGTTATATTATAATTTGAAAAATCTAACATTTTCTTAATTAATTCTAGCTTTAATTATAACTAAAAAAATAATATCCTTGATATTAAAATAATATATCAGTAAGTAATATTAAGATTTCTAAGATGAAACATCTAAGCCGGTCTGGTTTCATGAACCCATAATAAGTCTTAAACCCTAAAACATAATATATCGTAAATGCATGTAAAATTTAAGATCGACTGTTTAACGAGTCCTACTTATGAGATTTTTTATGCAACAGAATAAATTATATTTTAATATTTTATCGTTATTAAAAAATTAATTTTTTTGATAATTATAATAGCTATTATATTTAATAATATATTTTTATTTTTTTAATTTTAATAAGATTTATTAATTTATATATAATAAACATATTTTAGTGAGTTACTGCTTTTTTAAATCTTTTTATAGTACTTTTTTAACATATTTATTTTAATAATAGGAATCAGATTCTTTTTTTAATAATTAATAAAAATAATTATAATATCTATCAACCTCTTTAAATGAAATTTTAATACTTTTAAGAAATTAAAATAATTTTTATATTTAATATATATTTTATTTTTAAGAATATTTTTAAATATTAAAATAATTTTAAATTATTGAGGAAATTTTAATGGGCATTTAATTAATGTTATTTTGGGTGTTTCATATTGATAGGACTTTTTAGAATCCTATCAAAACTCAATCTATCACAAACAAAAAGATTCTCATCCATAAGCTTAAAAAAAATTTATTAAACCTAATTAGTTATACTTTTAAAAATATTTTCTTAATATAGAGATAGATATGGATATAGATTAATATTATAATTGAAAACAACTAGTCAAAATGAGTAGAATAAATTCACAAAGCAGTACAATTAAAATGATCACACTTGACAATTTCAACATTACATTATCAATTAAAATGATCAATTCACACTTAAGGCATGACCACTTTAATCATCCTTTATGTCAATTTCAACATTACATCATCAATTAGAAAATATATATATATATATACACACACATACATTTTGCCACGTGAGAAAAGCAATATCTAATTAATCTAAAATCTAGAATGTTGTAATAATTAATTAGAGGGGTGAGAGACATTTATCATAATTAATTATTAAGATCAATTATTAGCATCTTTCAAAGCACAGTATAATTAATTTTTTTTTATTGGTTAAAACATAACTAGATTAACTTGGTTCTCTTCCTATTTTTAGGTTGTGTTTTGCCCAACATATGCTTTTGGACAAACATTCATTGGATAAGTGACTCGATGGGAGCACTTATCCACAACGACAATAAGCTGCTTACTTGAAGGAAATAACGTTTGGTAAATACATGGAAGAATGCTCTGATCAATCTAGTTGATTGATCAAAGTTGATCTGGCATCCTCAAAATCTTTATTTGATTAGTGAGAACCATTTTTGCCACATGAAAGAATGCTCTGATCAATCTAGATTGCCCATTTGATGATCTCTCACTTCACACTATCTTTAGTTAGTTGGCAAGTGTGATAAACAGAGAAGAGTGATCTGACCAATCCAGACCATTCATTTGATAGGGGATCCACAAGATTAGCTACATAGATAATATTATAACCTTTATAAGTGTCGAAATAGTACATGTGTTAAGTTTTGTTGTCGTCCAATTTTCTTCTAAGCCATGTGGAAAATGCCTTTGTGACTGAATTCCTCTGTCTAGACTCTAGAGTGTTTCACCACTTTTAACTGTATCTATAATTATTATAAGTTCTCTTTCTTCTCGTTTGACTATTTATAAATCTATCTAAGATATTAAAATTTGATTTCAAAATATTCCTTTATATAATACGATATTTTTGAGGTTTCGAGGTCCTCATATTAGGGGTCCTTTTTTTTTTTTTTTTTTTGGTAAATCATATTAGGGGTCAAAGATAATTTATTGAGCAAATTGAAACTACTTTTAGGCTGCGTTTATTCTGGTTTAAATTAAGTGCTTATTTCAACTTATAGCTTCTTAAAGCACATTTTAAAATTAAAAGTGTGTTTGGTAACACCTAATGGGTAAGTGCTTACCCACAAGTAGTAGAGCAAGGCTACCCATAAGGAAAAGCTCTTGAGAACAGCTTCTCTTATCACTTATGCGGGAAGTTGTTTTTAATTTTAGTAATATTTTTATAATACTTATTTTACCTCTAAGCTTTCATAAGCACTTAGATGAATGTTATTTCTAATCTTTAATAATATTTTCTTAATACCTATTTTACATCTAAACTTTCATAAGCACTTAAATAAGTGTATTTACCAAACGCTATTTTCTTCAAGTAAGCAGTTTATTGTGGTTGTGGATAAGTACTTTGCTTGAGCCACTTATCCAATGAGTACTTATCCAAAAGCACAAGCCGGGCCAAACGCAGCCTTAACATATTCGGTCTCCAATATTTGTCTTGAGCACTTCTTATGAAGTAATACTAAAATTCTAAAATAAATATTAAAAAAAAAAAAAAAATTCCTTTCGAGTGTTTGTTCTTCCGATAAGGAGATTGTAATTACAAAAATAATTTACAAACCAGGCCATGGCTCAACTCGTGATCTCCGTACATTTGACAAACAAAATTTGCCATCTTAGCAACAAAACTTCTTTCCCTTAAATATTGTGATATTAGATTCTTCCAGACACAAAAAATAACTGTAATTCCAATTGTTGCCAGATAAAAGATGCTCGGATCCTGCCACCAATGTTTAGAGGATTGGTCCGGTCCGTACTAGAACTAGTTAGGACCGGTCCGGTCCAAAGCCATGATACAACAATTGTATAGTGAGGTTCTGGACCGGTACAACCGATACTAGTTTGGACCATTGTTAGCAAAACGCCGTATTGTTTTAAAAGAACGCGTTTAATTGCCTGAACGTTTAAAGCAGCATGTAAGCAAAAAATAGCGTATGTTTTGAGATAACATTTAAAACGTGTTTTTTACGTTTTTTTTCAAAAAAATGTAATTAAAAAAACCATTGTTTAAAGTTGACAAAAAATATTGTCCATTGGAAGTTCCAATGACAAATGCGTGCTGGCCGACAACTTTATTTTCATGTTAATAAAAAAATAACTATTAATACTTATATATATATATATATATATTTATTGATTATTGACGTTTTTTTAACCCGTTTTTTGAACAAGATATGTATTAACCACGAATTATTTATTAAAAATATTTTTAACGTTTTCGTTTATTTGACTGTTTTTTTTACTACATTTTTTAAAATTAAAATCGTATTAAGCTCGTATTTTTCCCGTTCCGTTTTTTTGACGTTTCACGTTTTGCTAACAATGGTTTGGACTAGTCGGTACAACCGGTCTGATATTTTTTTTAATTTATGAACTGGACAATTCATACTGATATAGATCTGGACTCATCCGGTCCTTTTTTTTTATTAATTTAAAATTTAAACATGCAATCCACTTTTTGTATTAGATCTAGATTGATACTGGTGATGCACAAATCGGTAAATAGGACCGGTTTAGGCCGATTTAGCCATTGATCTCTTCGTATAGTCGATTTGTGTCAGCTAAGGTGGATAAGGTCTCTTGAAGTTCGGGAATGTTTCAACCGCTCGCCTAAACCGAGGAATCGGCCGTTCGGGCGGCGCTACATCGATCCAACAAACACGAATTTCAAAATTATGTAAAACAACACAAGAACTCAAGATTTTACATGGTTCGACAATATCGCCTACATCCATAAATTGTCATACGGCATTCATTTTTCTCACTTTATTCTTGAGAAAATATCATATACATGATACATTGTAGAAAAATGCATATAAGAAAGAAAAAAAAGGAGGATGACAAAATTCTATCTTTATGGAGAACCGTAGTGTTTTTCTCCCTTTTTTGTCTCTTTTTCGGTCTTTTTTTCTCTCCCCCTTCTATTATGTCATTTGAAGTGAGAAAACAACTTCCTTTAAATAAGGAACCCCCTTCTCAAAGAAGAGATGACACCTTTTGAATGAAAAGTCACATATTAAATGCTTCAAATAAACTGTCAAAGGAATTGAATATTCCAAGAAAAATTGTCAAAACTGTTAAAGCATTTCATATTTAAAGAAAACTAAAATAATAATAAATGTCAAATCTGTGAACAGTAAATCACATGAACAATGTCATGAATAGTGATTATAAACAGTATCATGAATAGTAATTTCTAATCTCATGAACAGTGTCATGGTTATATAAACAATGTTTTTGTACACGCGAACAATGTTTTTGAACAGTGTTATCGAAATAGCCTTCTCAAGTTGCATTCTCAAAGTGCATTCTCGAGTTGCATTCTCGAAGTAGATTTTCAAAATAGTGAACAGTGTTTCCAGACTTCAATAAATACTATTTTTCAGACTTCAAATGGTCTAAAATATATAATAAATATATCACCTACTAAAAGGTGTCATGTGAACATTCTAAAAACCAGTCATCATCAGTACCGGTCTGATCCCAATCCCGAGACTTTAAACCTTACTTGGCATATTTAGTATGTGAACAATAATTAGAGAAATAGGAAAATAAATATATATATATAAATAAAGTACAAAAACCTCTTTTGACGTAAACATTAATTATAAAGACCTCTCTTCACATTTTCTCAAATAACACCTCCACTCTCTGTTAATAAAAATATCGTTTTATTATTGTTTACTCAAGTATCCTAATTGAGAAATTCAATATTTATTAAAAATAAAAATAATTTATTCTACAACAAAAATACTCCTTAAAGGCTTATTCATTGAAAATGGGATTTGCCTGTTTGATACAGGGACTTAGAAATGGGCTTAAGAATGCTAATTCAAAGAATTATAATTTATCGAATTAGAATTCTAAAGTTTCATATTATAATGTTTGATTGTCCCTGAAATAGTTACACAAGAATTGGAACTATAGTTATTGAGTAATTCTTTCAACCGAGTTATGGTGCAATTGTGACTTAGAAAAGGGAGGGTCGGACTCTTGCAATTCTTTGGTCGAGAATTACAAAAAACGGAGAGACGAGTAATAATTGATAAAATCCAATTTAGCTTATAAACGAATTTTACGAAATTGGGACTAGAATCCTAAATCCATTTCTTTATATGCTATCAAACAACAGAATTGAAATTCCCAACCCCAATTCCACCCCTAATTTTGTGTCAAACACAGCCTAAGGGTTTTACAAGGAAGGGTATAACTGAAAGAATATGAAGAAAATTAAGGCAAAATTGTCTTTTAACCACTTTAAAACTTAAGAGAGAGAGAGAGAGAGAGATTTGTCCAAATAGGTGTAAATATTTGCTGAGAGAGATTTGTCCAAATAGGTGTAAATATTTGCTGACCTCAATACTTTCCATCATGCAGTTTGATGTGAGTCAAACAGAAGAGCAGTGAGTGTGACAAACCTGCAAGAAGGATAACCTTATTTCAAAAAGGCGAAGGAAGGTCTCTGTAACTAACGCATACCTCAAGAGAAGTTTCAGTAATTTACCACAAAAAAATAATCAAAGTGTAACACAAGAATTTAAAAGACTCACCCAAATATATTACTACATCTACAGGAGAAGACAATCAAAGAACTCCAAGATTGTAGTCTAAATCCCAAGAGCACACAATAAACAAAGAGCTTAATGAACACCCTGGATCTCTCTTACAAAGCACTCCCCATAACCAAGAAAAATGAGACATGAATTTACTAAAAATACGAAGTTACCACTGTGCAAACTAGCCATGGTTCAACCGCAGCCGTGCCACTCAGTGAAACAGTCACCAGTAGCTTGAATTGAAAAGGCATTCAGAAAAGAGACATCATGACAGTCATATTAACCAAGGGCCAAAGCTCCACCGGAAGAAGAGTTGCTATCAGCATCCTGGAAGCACATCAGTATTCACCAGCAAAGAACAAGAAATTATGAAATAAAATAATAATTAAGAAAAAAACTGCAATTGTACCTGACACTGGAATTTTCAATACAACAGTGAGGCAAACTACATGATTTATCATTGGAACTTAGTTGAAGGTAATTAGTACACATCCTACCCTGTATCAATCCAATTTCTAGTCTTTTTAACAGAAATGAAAGGAACTTCTGACCTATCCAATAAAAAAACATTTAAAAAAAAATAAAAATAAATAAATAAAAAAAGAAGAAGAATAAACCCAAGGATATGGCAGCAGCTACAACGCACCTCTTTGATAATTTGTCATTTGAACTTAGTTGGGAGGTTGGAAACAGATCATGCTGGGAAACTTGGATAACATAATAAACTACTCATGAGTAAGGATTTTACAATGAAAATATGAACCATCAATTTAAAGGACTGCAGATCTCCCAAAAAAGAAATATAAAAAAAAATGGATGTGGATGCTACAATGCACTTCTTTACTCATTTATCATGGGAACTTAGTTCGACGGTTGGAAACAGAACATGTTGCAACAACATAGGTTGACTGAGAAACTTGGTTAACAGAATTGAAACATGGAATGCATCTATAGAAATCCACCAGAATTGGTGAAGGATACATGAACTCAATGAAAATCAGAAACCTCCCCAACAGATGCTTAAACCTCGATGAATTTACTGATTAACCAAAAGCTCTCCATCCTTGAGTCTCACCTTTTTCCGTCCTCAAGAGTATTGCACCGCAACTAAGAAGACAAGTTCCAAGCAAACTGCTGCTACCGGTGCCCTTGCCACCTCTGCAAGCCTCCTTGAGAACATCCATCACATTCCGTCTCTCTTGATACCCAAACAACAGTCAAGTCACTCTGGAGAAGCAACCACGGTTAAGGCCATCACATTATTTCCCCCTTCTCCAATCCCTATCTCTTTCTCTACCGCTTTCTATACCATGATCGTCCCTCCCTCTGCTTCCACTCTTCTCACGCCCCCTCCCCCTTTCATTTTCCCTCTCATGAACTCTCTCTCTCTCATGGTGCATTTCCCGTTCCCGATGCCCATCCCCATCATATTCTCTTTCCTTATCTCTGATCAAAGACTTGCGTGATGGGCTTCGGCTTTGACTGCGATTTCGCTTTCTTGAAGAGTCACGAGAATTGCCTACTTTGTCCTTCCTCTCTAATGATGACCTTTCTGCAGGTTTCAATAAATCCTTCAGTATGAGGTAATAAGAAGCTTTAAAAAAAAAAAAAATTGAACCTCCGAATTGAACTTAGAAAGCTAGAAATAGAATGGAGCATATTTATGAGTATGGACACATTAGAAGTTAAAGCAATTAATATCTTTTGAAGTTTTGAACTGTGCACAACAATCCAAATGTAATAATGTACTAAAACTATACAAAAGATATAATAATTTTAACCATCTTAAATGGTCCCTAGTATTAGTTGAATGTCCAGATTTTGAAGTGTCAAACACATATCCCATGCCCAATACCCATGTCGTGTCCTAACCAACACGGTACAGTGGGAAAAGTGAAGGGTCCAGGTACCACAGCATATGAATGTCGACATTATACAACCAATTGACGTTTTGTTAGTCCTAAGCATTTTGATTGTCATACAGATGTGATGAGTGCTTACCATTTGAAGAAACGTCTTCATTACAATCTGATAATCCAAGTTCAGATTGTAGCCATTTCCGATGCATTGCCACTTTTGTTTCAATCTCTTCTGAACTTTTCACTCCCTGTTCTTCAAGAGATTCACGGTACTCCATTAAAGCAACTTCCAGACGCCTTAACTTTTGTCTGGAGAATGTAAATACATTAAAGCACCAAAGTTCAGACTAACATTTTACAGAAACTAATTTCTAAACTGAGTATGAAATTAAGACACCCATTTAACAGTGAAAATATAAACAACCTTTGTTCTTCTTTCATCCCAAAGTCGAGATGGGACTGAATGCTTGCCCCAGTTGCAACCTCCATCTCTTCAACCTTACTCGGAACATCACCTGCATTTTCACTTCCTGAAGACGAGTAGCCTAATCCCAGACCTGTAGCACCTCTCTTTTCATCATCATCATCATTGGCATCATCATCTCGAGCCCATTTGGAGGCAGACAAAACAGGATCAGATTTTCCTTTCCTTTTGAAGGCTTTCTGTTCAGGCAACAGAGTAGAAATAGTTGAGGCTAAAGGTACCGAAGAACCTTTGCCTTGTGATTGCACCTCATCATCCCTATACATATTCCGTCCTAATAATCCCACTGGTTCATCAAAACTGGTCTCCCTATGACCACCATATCTCATGTCTTCATCCCGTTCATAGCTCCTCTGCTTTTCTGCATCTTCCAAACTAAGCAACCGTACAGCCATCACTTCTCTACCACCAACAAGTGAAAGTCCGTTATGCCTGCACCGTTTTTCCAGCTCAGCAAGAGGAAGATTTAACAACTCCTTCATGGCGGCTCCCTTCCCCATTGCCAGTGCAGGTGTAGCATCTTGATTGAGCTTCCCCACCTCACCCATGACTTCGGAGCTGGACCTGTTTTCAATTTCAGGTGCATCCCAACAAATAGAATGAAAAGGGATTATACCAGAGTTCCCAGATCGAAGAAATGTGGCACGCAACCCATTCATATATGTATCTGAAAATAGAAACCAGTCTGACCACACTTGAAGAACCTTCAGAACTCGTTCCTGCAAAATTTAAGATGAATGTTACGTTATAGAATTCATACAAAATAGCCAAGCCAAAAGTGTAGTGGGAACAACCAGGTATAACTTACCTTGAGGGCCTCAGCAGTGATTCTTCCTGTGATATTGCAGTACAAGTCATTGAAGCTCTCCATTACATCAGGTAAGGTTGCTTCGAACTTTGTACGGTATGCAGAAGCATTCTTTACGGGAGCACTACTGTTATGAAGGACATCAGAGACGAGCATAAGCCTCGCAACTTTAGTTGGTATGGGTGTTTCTTTAAGTGTCAAAGATTCAGTAAGAACCTCAACTATCTGCAAATGTAAGACTAAACTATGTAAATTTTAAAATAAGCATCGAACCTTAAAAAGTGAACGAGGAAAAAAGAAAAATTATACAGATCAACCATTTATCTATTTCTTTTTCTCACAATTAACTGGAGTGCAGCATATTTCACGGAAGATCGAATATCATCTTCAGTAAAAGGGAATGACAAATTCGAGTGTCATTGAACCAAAGACGGAAAATGCATCATGGGAACTGAATACAAATTGGAAAAATAACTAAATCAATGTGCTAATTGGATTACTTTATACTGCCAGTGTTCTGTATACCTAAAACGCAATAGATCTGTGCTGCAATAATAACATTACCTCTCCAGCTGCATTAGCATTATCTAAAGCAAATCCCATAGCTTCTTTTATCTGACTCCTCTCCAATGTCAAAGCCCGCAGCATATCCTCAAACTCATCTCTCTGTGGATCTGTCAACATTCGTTCTGGTTCCTCGCACTGTGCAAGTGCATAAGAAATTAATCGCTAAATCAGAATAAAGTTCATATTATACAATTACACAGAGCTCATGAATTATGAATAATTCCAGTAGATCATAAAAAAGATCTTCTGCAAAATAAAAATAATTACCCTGCTTCTTCCTGCAGCAAATGTCGTTGCAGACTCTTTCTTATGTTCTGGGTTCTTAACAGATGGCAGAAGAGGTGGAATCCATCTGAAAAAATAAATATTAAATCATTTTACAGATTCTATTGCATCAATTGATTCAGATTAGAATCAATAGGTGGTAAACAGAAAATAATGGGAATGCATTACCTCCCACTCCCAGTTATCATGATGAAAGGCTCTGTTCGCCACCTCTGAAGAGTATCACCCTGCATTTTCATAAGCACAAGATCTCATCAGCTTGGCACCATTTGCATACATTTTGTGATTCAACTATGTTTATGCCACTGGTACAATGATATCACTTCAAAGGAAAGTTACACGTCTATTAAGATATGTAACAATACGTACCTGCGCAAAAGAATACAGCCTCCAAACATAGTATGTATGCTCCATAGACCCAAGGTCAAACAAGAAATTGAAAAGAGGATTCCCCCGACCTCTCTCCATTATAGCTTGTTCAAAAGCACACCCTCCATCAAGGACATACAGAGCCATTGTATTAATCACATGGCACAGATTATCATCCTCCGGTGGAACAACCATTATATCAGGAACATTTGGAGTAAGAACCTATGCATTAATATCCAGATATCAAGAGCATAAAAGGGAATTATGAAAAATAAGAAAATCGAACTATCAAGGAAATATAAACTACAAATCCAGAATAAATAAAATCAACATAAAGCTCCAAAACTATTTGTCTGAAATTTAAATACAAGGGGTTGAAAACACAATGTTTTAAGAATCGGACCGTGCATTAAACTGGTGAGGAGATCATTCCAGTTCAATCAGCGATTCAAATCGAGACAACCGGGAGACACCAGTACACAAATATACTTAATTGAAAGAAAGCTAGAGAAAACCCCCACTGTCCTGTTCAATCTAGTTTTTATCGGTTCGACGGTTCCCACCAAGTTTAAGCATTTCATGCCAATTTGATAATCAAACCGAACGGAAATCTGAACTAAACCGGTGAGATATCAAGTAGGTGGTTCGACTGACTTGTCTGATCCAGTTTTTAAAACATGGGAAGCAATTAGTATACCGCTGCAATTGTCCAAGGCTTGTGGGAAGTGTTTTTGACATTATATATTTCACTTTAAGAAGAAATGAGACAAGCGTCTAGGACGTAGATAAAAGTATTACGATATCTCAGATGTTCCATGAAGAAACAGGTCTACAGATCCACCAACTGGAAGTTCTTTTAACTTGTTTTAACAACATAATGACATATTAAAACGGATATTAAGCATAGCATGTAGTCAACGTGTGTAGGGAACACTTAAATTAAAAAAAAACGGTACAAAGCTTACATGGTTGCAAGGAACAAACCTGAAAAAAAACACTAAAACATCAGATAAAAGGAAATAACTTCTAGCATCTTCTGAGACACAGCAGCACCTCAATTCCCAGACCAATCAATCAAACTACAACAAACATCAAATAAGCAGCAGAGACAACAAAATGCAGGCCTATTTAGATCACATCCCTTCAACCATGACCTCCATAGGGCTCCCCAAAATAGCGTCTCTGTTTACTCCATTTTTTGCTAACCAAGCTGCAAAAGAATTTGCTTCCCAAGGCACTCAACAAAGGTAACGTCCATGATATAAGCTAACAACTTAGCAAGTCGGCATAAACGTGCCAATGTCCATGTTCTCTGCTTTGATTTGGCAATCCACGTAATAACTGTAGACGAATCTCCTTCAACTCTGATGGAATTCAGTCCCAATGTATGTGCCTCCTCAATCCTCTCAGCTGTAGTAGAATCTACCAAACCTATCGGCCCCGAAAAAACATGATCATTATATCCTTCATAATCCCCAAATCAATGCCCTCCCCCCATCCCAATGCCTGAGAAACCCAGATTTTCCAAAGAACATTCATCACAATTTACCTTCACAGTCCCCCTCTTATCTCTATGAAGCCTTCCACCAAACAACAAATCCTCTCCATCAATGGTTATGAACGAATAACCATCCCCCGTCCCATCAAAATTTCCCCCACAGATATACACCTAACTCATCTCTAACACTTACACACTGGGCTGTTATAACCAAGATCCTCTCCAGTACTACAAGGACTTGTGATCTGACTTCCTCAAAGATTCATCTGTTATACTCCGTCCAGATAGCCCAACATATAGCATGCAGCAAGGAGCCAGAAAGCTCCCTACCTCTCGAACCAACTCCTAGAATATGCCATTGCAATATTAGCTGCATTACAGAAGTTGGCATTACCCAATCCACCCTAGCTTGACCCCGGAAATGCTCCCAAAACAGTCTAACAAAATGCAATACAAGAAACAGGTGATCGATAGATTCCCCTTGTCTCATGCACATGAAGCATACCTGAGGTGATAAAACAAGAAATTTCCTCCGCTGCAGCATCTCAGAGGTGTTAATCTTGCAAAGTGCTGAAGTCCATAAAAATACTTCGATACTAGGTGGGACTCTAGGCCTCCAGATCTGACCAATAGGAAATGGGATAAGACGATGACCATGGGTATCTCCAACTGTGGAAAAGAAGGATTTAGTAGAGAGCCTTCTACTGGGACAATGGGTCCAAATCAAATAATCTGACTTCCCTAGATCAAGGAATTCATTCTTTAGATGTTTAAAAAGGCAGCTGACTACAAATCAGCTGGTTTAGGATCCCATCTCAATAACAAGTTCCAAGTCAGCCCATCACAGGCCTAGAAAAGCACATCCAAATCACATGCCGACTTATGCTGAATCAATAAGAAAATTCTAGGGAATTTAATAGAAAGAATAGAATTTCCCTACCACAATTCCCCCCCAAAACTCACACTAGACCCTGAGCAAACCCCAACTCAAACAAGAGGATAAAGACAAGAAGCTAATGCAAAATTCTCTCCATGGACAAAAGGCGGATGCATTTGATAAAAGTCTAATGTCTACACCCCATCCACTATGTTCGTACCCATACTTCAAATAATTGCATGCTACAAATTCTCCCTTTGTCGCAAACCATCACAACAATTTCCCCATAAGTACCTTGCTCCTAGCTAGTGCATTTTTCAAATTCAACCATATAGATGCTTTTCATTTACACACAATGCTCCATCTGACCAAATGATCCTTCTTGAAACCCCCTCTCTCTCATAAGAAATCTCTCTGGATCCCATTAAGGCCTTGACATGTTGTGCAACTCTCGCCGGCATTTTGACCAAAGACATGTAATAGATGGGAAGATTGACTAAAGATGCCTGAATAAGCATAAGACATCCACCTAATGACAAATAATTCTTGTTCCATTTGATCTACTTTGCTCTACACCCTAACATTTCTACAGACTCTAGCACCCGGCCATGATCATCATTATTCCAGTCACACAACTTTTTCTCATACTGGTGGATAATCCAAAGATCATTTCAAAACATCTTAACAAACATTTAGTCCAGAACAAATAATCCCTATTAGCTTCCAAGATATAAGATCATGTCATCGGAAAACTGCAAATGTGATATAGGCACCCCCTCCCTCCCTACCTGGAACTTATGATCTTCCTGCACTTTTCTATATTATTTACTCAAGAGTCAAGACATCTCCAACCAATGTATACGAGAAAGGGGATAGCGAGTCCCCCTGCCATAGCCCCCGTGACGAAGCAACCAAACCTCTAACTGACCCATTTATTATGAATGAAAAATTCAGCTTCCGAAGGCACCCTTGAATCCACCTTCTCCACGTACCATCAAACTCCCATTCTATTACCCCATCCTTCTAAACACACACACACACACACACACACACACACACACAAACACACACACACATATATATAGATATCCTTTTTAATGGTGAAAATAAGATTCGACAGAGAGCAACCAGATATAAATTGATTAAATGCTGAAAATTTACAATCAAGCATATTTAGGTCCCCAACTATCCTCTGTACTAATATTTTTGAGCAGTGCACATCCAAGGATACAACATAATATCAGTACAAAACTGGCTAATAAATCAGCAGCACTATTTGTCTCTCTGCAACTATACACAAATAGAATGCAATCAAAGTAATCTTTTAGCACCCCAATCTCTCTAAGGAAAAAAACTGACCTTCCACATTATCCTAAGATTTAGGCAATCCGCAGTACTGGTTGGATCAGAACAAAGCAATAATTTCCAAATATCCAGCTGCATTATTTCTTTAACTCATCACTAGATAACAAGAAGTTCATGCATTAGGATGGATACCCAAGTGCAACCAATGCTATAGCTAAAAAGGGATTGCCAAAATGGTCACTAAACATACAGCCATTGCCAACCATAACATCCTTTAACGACCCATCAGTATTCGAACACCAAGTTCTGTGGTTGGTTAGTTTCCACGTCACAACTCTTATTTTCAAAAAAATTGGCTTGGTTGTGACAACTGATAAGCAAGGACTACAGAAAACCCCTGTTTGCTGCAATGGGGGTGGCCGATTCGAGAGTGGTGTGGGTGGAGACGGTGGTGAATCTGGCAGGTAGTGAGGGAAAGAATCAGACTCCAAGGATGTAGGCAAGGAGCTCCCATAACGATTGCTCTCATGTGATAATGGGTATCAGTTTCTTTTCAACACTTGCATAGTTCATTCTCAATCTTTTTACAATTGAATTTTTTGATTTTCCTACTTTTTGCTTCTTCTTTTTTTATATTTTCTTGTTTGTATTATTATATCTTATATTTTATAAATTTATTCAATGTATACAAGGGAAGCCTGTAAGTCTTACACCTAATGCCTCAGATAAATAAAATACCTTGACACACTCCTTAGCATTTGAATGTGATTAAATACAAGAAAGTTGCAGCATACCATACTCATAATTACTATAAAAACACCTCAGATACTGAGAAAACACATCATGTAAGTAGCACAATTCTTACTTTCTGTGGTGTCTAGGATTAAAAGGTTAACAGTTATTCAGGCCAGAGTAAATATTTAGATTCATTTCATTTTCATGGACTAAAAAATTAAGGTAACTATAAGATAGTAAACAAATTAAACATGGTTCACTAAAACAGAATAGAAATAACTCCAATAACCTACCAGTTCGGAGCCTTGATTTGCAACAGAAGTTACTGGTGGGCCATCAGGACCAGACAAAACTACAGTGCCACCCTGTCAATTACAATATTCTACAACCATTAATATCATAAAGAGTCTTCAGTCGAAACTGATCTACAAATGGAAAATGCATCTCTTGGCATACATCGTCCAAAAAAGAAAAAAGAATATGTCATGTAAAAATTGAAACAACAACAAACCTCCTTACTCCTGATTGCCATATGCCCTGGAGGGGGAGCAGGTAGAGCTTGCGTTGGAAGCGAGACAGACTTACCCCAACCAATCTTCAACTCATACTCATAAATAACAACACCTGGAGCGTGAAAATTGTTTCATTAATCCTGACATGTCCATATCAAACCCCCAACAGAAATCCAAACATCTACAGAAACATATATTGATTTGACAACGTCTATCATGCCAAGGATACAGAAAGGTCATATCGCTAACAAATCGGTGAATGTTCTTCCAACAAACCTGGACCTTTTCTTGAATTTAATTGGCATCCTTAACCATAAGGGGCATCTCTCTCATCTATATTATAAAGTGAGTAACACAGACACTTGATACAAGAAAAGTAGGAAAGTAATGATGAAAATATAAGGATAATATCATATCCCAATATTCTCTTATTTTTCGAAGTCTTTATCTAATGTCTAAGATACTATTATGACAAACAAGACATAATAACAGTTATTAAGCATGTTGTTTTCACTTTTCAACCACACAGGCAGAAGGGTAATGCAAAACAAAAGAGGAAAGGCCCAGTTCAAGCCGCATTTTCGTCTTTGATAACACATTATAAGTCCAGTCCTCGGCAAGTTTCTCTACAAACTTCCAGTCAGGGGAACAGCTTTCGACGAGAGCCCATCTAATCAGTTATTCATCTATCTATCAAGAGAAAAACAACACATCCATTTATAATAGAAAAGGGTTCATATGTGATCATTGCACTATTGAGTAGCCAACTGTAAACAACACTTTTAAAACTCAGGATCAGATCAGGGAACGTTCCTGTCCAATCCAAAAGCCGATTCCAAACCAAAGCATACTTCAGCTAGACCAGGAATCACATCTTTATGAATCTTTGACCATATCTAGTGTTGAAACTAATACTTATTGCTATGACCAGTCCATGCAACTACCAATTTGCTTTCGGTTTTTTCTGTTTTCTGTTCTATGCTCGTGTTCTTGTTTTCGGTTAGGTGCTCCTCTTGTGCGCCTGCCTTTTTCTTGTTCTGACTTGTATTTCTCTCTCTGATATATATGCTGGTTAATCATCAAAAAAAAAAAAAAAACTGGCTCTCCCAGAATATCTAGTCACGGAATCTAAAATTGTCGAATTTAGGAAAACATCCTTGACCACCCTGTGCCTATGTGGGCAATGACTAGGTTGCTGCCTAACCAACCAACTGAATATCAAGATGACATACTCACTCGAAAATGCCTATGCATGAAGTGTCGATATAGACCATCTATCTGAGCCCCTGTCCATCCTAATGCAACAAGGCATCGAAACAGTAAAGAAACAAACTATTTATGCAATGGTCTAAAAGATAATCAACAAAAGTTTGGATGGCATAGAAGGCATAAAGAAAACCCAAAGAGAAACTGAAACTTTCAGTATATGGTACAAAGTTTGTGTTTTGATCTGTGTGATGGGACTGGCTCTCAGCCTCTCACATTACGGGTCATTCCTAACTTATATAATCGTGCAAAAGCTTAGACCACGAGAAAGAAAATGAAACCAGCTATTATTTATATGTATCCCATTTGTGATCAAGCATATAGCATTTCATAACTTAAATGATACTGTCTATTCGATATCAGAAAAGTATTTATCAATAAATTTTTCAGTACAAACTGAAATTTATCATGTGGGAGAAAAACAGATGACTCATTGAACATAGCTACTTCCATAAATAGCTTTGCTGTTTCATTGTGCAATTCACACCTTAATTTGTCATTTACCACTGAATGAACTTGGGTAGGGGGGCCGTAGAGAACATACACAAAAAAAAGGGTAAATTACTTGTGTATACCTCCATGAGTTTGAGCAGGTCATTGTCTAATATTTTTGACTTCTCAACAAGACTCCACTGGTTATGATGTCATTGGATTTCGAAACATTTTTGGTAATTAATTTTTCTTGCAGATGTCTGTCTCCACATAAAACTATGTCTGGGATGAACAAATGATTTAGCAAATGAAGAACAGGTAACAAGAAAGAGGTTTAATAAAAAATTGGAAGGAAAAAAAAAAAAAAGGTTAACTTTTTGTGGAAGAGCTGGGTAATCTTTTTGTGTTTCTAAAAGATGTTTGTTTGGATGAGTCTGCCCTTGACTCTCGTATTTGGTGTTTAGATCCTAGTGGCAGGTTTTCGTGTAAGTCTTTCTTTCTTGGCATCCGCAAGGTGAGT
>JAUPMG010000003.1:7069441-7081934 GCA_031762675.1 Pachysandra terminalis
GTAAGTCGGTGCTCATTTATTTATAGCAGTTGTTTTTTTAGGGCGTGGACCGGACAATCCAGTTTGGATCGTCCGGTCCGACTCGGCAATTCCGTAACGAATCGTCCGGATCGCCCGAGTTACGGACCGAGTCAGTGCATTTTGGGGAGTTTTTTGGGATCGGTTTCGACTCGGAGATCGTCCCGGTCCGATCCCGAGTTGGATCGTCCGATCCAGACCGGGATCGGACGATCCTTTACACTATGGTCATACTTTCAGTTGAAGAAGTTGAAACGAAGCGGAGAAGGATAAGGTTATTTTTGATTGACCGATTCCTTTAAAATTCATCAAGTCCAGAGTTTTCATGGGTTGGAAAATTTCTATCAAAGGTTTGTCATGAACTTCAGTACTACCCATGCCATCAATTAAGGACAGGGAGCAAGTAACGTGTCTGGAGATCAAAAAATAAAAATGATGGAACCTTCACCACTTTGATTAACTGAATCTGATCAAGTTTTTGAAGTTGTATGTGATGCCTCATATACAAGAGTTAGTGAAGTGTTACGAAGGCCATAGCCAATTCTAGTGCTAAACTAAATGATGCTAAGAATAAGTACTATGCCTATGGCCTGGAAATTGGTTCAAGCCATCATCATTGGAGACATTATCTGGTTCATAGAAGTTTGGACCTTACTCAGATCATGAAGTATCTTAATTTCTAAAAGAAGCTAAGTCTAGTCATGGCAATTAGAGTAACAAACTTCAAGAATTTACTTTTGTTCTGAAGCATAGATTTGGCATTGAGAATAAAGTTGTTGATGCATAAGCACAAAGGTACATTCCTTAACTGACCTTTTTGTTTTGGTAGTTGGCTTTGAAGAAATTTAGGCATAATTAGAGTGATGATGGTGTCAAAATGTTCACTGATTAAAAAAAAAGATGTGTCAAAATGTTATGAAGTTAATCGTGGAATGCATGCTGATATTAAGCATATTCTATTTATGATGATTATTTGTTTTCCCGTACTCGTTTCTGTTGCCAAAGAAAGACATCAGTATGGTACAAATATATATATATATATATTAATGGTAAGTAGTGTATATGTATAAGAGATACAGAATGATGTACAAAAGATAGATCTGTGTACACAAAAAGTATACAAGAAGCTAGCAATAAAAGGATCGACTAGCTCATCCCTATCACTGTGGGATTTTGTCATTTAGAAAATCTTTTAGAACTTAGAAGGTCATTTTGGCAGAAATAAAATTTTGGCCCTGTAGAAGATAAGATCTACTAATGAAGCCTCAAGTAGAGCATGGGTAATGTGATCAAGCACTGCAGCGTACGCCAGCTAAGGGGTAGAAGATGAATCCAAGTCTTTATACTCCTTTCCTATACCAAATGCTCCATGGGAAGATCTAAGCACCAATTTTGTCTTGGGATTTCCCAAAAGTAGTAAAATATTTGATTAAACTTTTCATTGTGGTAGAAGATAGATTCAGCAAGATGATTCAATTTATTGTGTAGAAAAACTTCTTACACTATGTACACAAGTAAAATTACTCTTTTCTTTAGCGAAGTAGCTAGATTGCATGAAATACCAATAATTATTGTTTCTAACCGGCATGTAAAGTTCATGAACTAACTTTGGACAACACTTGGGCAATTATGAGTATGAGATTACAGTAAAGAGACTGATTGACAAACAAAGCTGGAAAATCGTAGCTTGAGAAATACATTAATAATTTAATATGTTTGATTGGAGAAAATATCTCGACATGGGATCAGATTCTTCCTACTACTGAGTTTGCTTACAACAATTCTGTGAATTGTACAACCTGAGATATTTCCAAAGGGATGGTATCAAAAGCTTCAGTCAAGGAGAGCCATTATACAAGATATTGGAAGGATTTGGGATTGAAGGCGTATCTTCTGGAATTATCTGAAGATTCATGTTTCTGTCCTGCCTTTATTAATAAAGATCTTGCAATCTATAGATCATTACAGGAACTTCAACGATTTTGCAAGGAGAAGAAATTGATTGGCTTTCTCGTAAGGTAGAAAGTCTATGTATGAAGGATGATAACGTGGGTTTTCTGGGTTCGTCTAGGGTTGCTGGAAGGGTTTTGATGGTGGAAAGTAAGAAGAATAGGAGAGGATCGGTTTTTATTATTACATCCATCGCTAACTCTTCTAGACCTCGACATTTGTTCCTTCCCAAGAACTACATGGAGAAAGGTTGGGACTACATCGGAGAAATGATTCAGTCAGTTACCCAGCCCATATCCCATCGTGAAGCTATGGAGAGTTCTCCTCAACCTGCCTGAGCATCAGTCATTAGTCTCCTCGGCCGATGGAGACGCAGTTCAGCCCGCGAATACTCAGATCTTCTCGTCCTCGCTCCGGATGGTAGACACTCCTGTGAAGGGGCCATTTCCGGATGGTGTAATCCTCCCTCCGTCTTCTTCTTCTGTTATTGGTGATTTTGGTGTTGCTGAAGACCTCGTCGCAACGTCGACGCCTCTTCTAGAATCATCTCTGGTGTGCGATAATATAGGTAGTGTGAAGTGTTACCTGTCGTCAGATGACATTATTCAAGGTTTTGGCAGTAAGGGTTTTGTGGGTTGCAATGAGCAGATTCCAAAGGTGGTGGATTATGACTTCTCGGAGGAAAGGTACCCTGCTCTAGAGGCGCCAGAGACTATTCCGTGTGAGTCTGAAGCTGCTCGGTCTTCTATCCATACTTCCTTGTGCCTTCTCCCTGCTTGTAACAGTGAAGTCAGCGTTTCAAAACCGATTGTGCTGGTCAGCGAGAATCTTTTGATGCTAGATACGGTCAACTTTTCTGCGGGGACAGAGGTGTGTTCTCCTTCTTCTCAGTTGGGTATTAGTGATGATTGCTACAATAAGGAACAGTCCCTTTCCAGTCCTTTTATTGAACCCTGCTTTGGCCCTCCGCTTGAGTCATCCTCTTCCCTTTTCACTCCTTAGTAGCAGTTGACGGACATTTTCATTCCAAGGCTTTATTCAATTCAGGTATGGATGATTTAATTCGTTGTCCTTCGGTTGTTTCCCCAACTCATGATGCCACTAACTTAAGCTTGCAGGATGGTCAATCGGGTTTTCATCTCAGTGCTAATCACTCTGAGCCTAAGTTCACAAAGAGGTGTTCTGATATAGGTGTGAAGATTGCCCAGGTCTGTTCTCACTCAAAAATTTTGGAGATTTGCACGGGTGTGCTATGAAAGCTAGTGGTGAGGGTGAGGTTTGGGAGGGTATTGGAATAGTAGCAGCTGATTTCCAAATTCAGGTGCAGAATTCTAAGGGTGAATCACTTCCTGTAGATGAGGTTGTGTCTGAATTTAGAGATAGGGAGATGAAGGCTGATGGTATAGTGAAGGAGGGTAGTAGTTTGTAGGATTGTCAGCAGTATCAGAGGAGGAAAGTTAAGGGGCTGGGAGTGGTCAGGGCTAGCAGGGATACTGTATGAAGATCATCAGCTGGAACATTAGAGGGTTGGGAGGGAGTGAGAAAAGAAGGGCTGTTAAGGAATTAAACAGGAAGGTTAGGCCTCATATTCTTGTGCTTTAAGAAACTAAGATGGAGACGGTGTCTAAAAGGATTATCAGACAAAGTGTGGACATTAAAAATAAGGAATGGGATTTTGTTTCGTCTGTTGGTAGATCGGGCGGCATTTGTATGATTTGGGATGTTGATTTTGTCAAGAAAATAGATGTGTGGAAAGGTCGGTTTTCCCTCTCAATTAGACTCGTGAGCTTGGAGGATGGTTTTGAGTGGGTTTTGTCTGGTATCTACGATCCTAATAAGCCTAGGATTAGATGCTTGTTTTGGGATGAACTTAGGATTGTTAGGAACCTCTGAAGTCTTCCTTGGTGTCTTTTCGGAGACTTTAATGTTGTTAGATTTTCTCACGAGAAGTTGGGGGGAAGTAGAGTTACTAGGAGTATGAGAGATTTCGCTGATTTTATAGACGGTGAAGGGTTGTATGACTTTCCTTTGCTCGGGGGTCTTTTTACCTGATCGAACCTTCAGGAGAACACCTTATGTTGTAAATTGGATAGACTCCTTGTGTCTACTAGTTGGGAGGCTCACTTTTCTAGTGCCACCTTGAGAATTTTGCCCAGACCCATTTCTGACCATACCCCTCTTTTGTTGGATACTGACAAGGTCGTATTGGGTGGCCCCCCTCCTTTTAGATTTGAGAATATGTGGCTACGCCATCCTAATTTTGTGGACATGATTCGGTCTTGGTGGAAGGAGGTACCAGTGCGTGAGGGTTGGGAAGGTTTCAAGTTCATGAGGACTCTTAAAGAGATTAAAGATAAGATTCGTGTGTGGAACAAGGAGGTTTTTGGATGGATTCCGGATAGAAAAAAGGAGCTTTTGGAGAGTATCGGTAGTTTGGATAGGACTGAAGAGGTTCTAGGCCTGAATGGGGATGAATCCGAAAAAAGGAGAAACTTTAAATCAGAATTTGAGGAAATTCTTAGGAGAGAGGAGATGTGTTGGAGACAAAAATCTAAAATTCTTTGGATTAAAGAAGGTGATGGTAATACCAAATTTTTTCATCAAAGCTGACTGCCTATTTTAGAAACCTCTATTCTTCGGACCAAAATTGGTTTTTTGATTTATCTAGGTTGGCCAGCCCCAAGATCGAAGAGAATCGAGTAGGGTGGATTGAAAGAGATTTTGAGATTAAGGAGATTAAAAAGATGGTTTGGGATCTTGATAGAAATAAAGCGCCTGGTCCGGATGGTTTTTCTATGGCCTTTTTCCAGGATTGTTGGGATATTGTCAAGGATGACGTAATGAGGGTGTTCAGGGAGTTCCATTCTAGCGGGATCATTAACAAAGCGACCAACTGCACTTTCCTATCCCTGATCCCTAAAATTAAAGGCGCTGTGAATACTAAGGATTTTAGACCCATTAGCCTCACGACCAGCGTTTATAAGATCATTGCTAAAGTTCTTGCGAATAGACTTAAAGTTGTGGTTGGAGAAATGGTGTCGTTGAATCAGAGTGCCTTTCTCAAAGGGAGACAGATTCTTCATAGTATCCTTGTCGCCAATGAATGTATTGAAGAAAGGAATAAGTTGGGGGAGAAAGGATTTGTCTTGAAAGTCGATTTGGAAAAGGCGTATGATAAGGTTGAATGGAACTTTGTTGAATCTGTCCTGAGATGGAAAGGATTTCCGAATCGGTGGTGTAGGTGGATCAAAGGTTGTATTAGTAATGTTCACCTCTCGTTCTATTTGAATGGGGGTATTGCCGGATTCTTTCCTTCATCCCGTGGTCTTAGACAGGGGGATCCCATTTCCCCCCTTCTTTTTACCCTTGTTAGTGATGTGTTGAGTCGCTTCCTTTCTAAAGCAGAGGAGATTGGTAGAATCCAGGGTTTTAAAGTTAGGAGAGATCGTATCCCGGTATCTCATTTACAATTTGCGAATGATACGATTATTTTCCTGGAAGTATCTAAAGCTAACGTCTTTTGGACCAAATGCATTCTTAAATGTTTTGAAATGGTGTCGGGCCTCAATGTGAATCTGGCTAAAAGTAGTCTAACTGGTATTAATGTGGAGGAGTCTTATCTTCACGAGTGTTGTAGGGTTATGGGTTGTGGGGTGGGGCGTTGGCCGATGAAGTATTTAGGTTTGCCCTTGAATGGGAATCATAAGAGTGCCCAATTCTGGTCACTGGTTGTTGAAAAGATGGAGAAAAGGCTGGCTGCGTGGAAGCGGAATTATTTGTCTTTTGGAGGTCGCATCACTCTGATCCAAGCATCCTTAAGTTGTCTTCCTACGTCTTATATGTCGTTGTTTCAAGCCCTTAAATCCGTGATTCATAGAATGAAAAAACTTCAAAGAGACTTCCTTTGGGAGGGTGGTGGGGTCAAAAAGGACCACTTAGTGAGATGGGAGGATGTGTGCAAAGAGAGGGACAAAGGCGGGCTGCATCTGGGCAATCTTCACACTCGTAATCAGGCTTTTTTGGGCAAGTGGCTATGGAGATTTAGCACTGAGAAGAAGGCACTGTGGCGTTCCATCATTACGAGCAAATTTGGTGTTCATTCAAATGGGCGGGATGTCAACCCCAGGGCGAATATTAAATCGTCTAGTGCCTGGAAGAATATTACCTCTCTATTTCCAGTGTTCTCCAATAAGGTCAGATTTTCCGTGGGTTCAGGGTCGGCTATCCGCTTTTGGACAGATGTCTGGTGGGGAGAGAAACCCTTGGCTTCATGCTTTCCTAGAACCTTCCGTTTAGTTTGTTGTCAGGATTCTTTTGTAGCTGATGTTTTGAGTTGGTCTCTTTCAGGCCTCTCTTGGAATCTTCCTTTTCGTCGTGATCCTCGCTTGGTGGAGGTGGAGGAGTTAGGTAAGCTTTTTGATCTTTTGAAAAGTGTTATTATTGGTGAGTCCTCTCTTGATTCTCGTATTTGGTGCTTGGATCCTAGTGGTAGCTTTTCTTGCAAATCTTTTTTTGGTTCTATTCGGAAGAGCAGTCCTCCCCTTTTGACTCCATTCTCCACCTCTCGTCTTTGGGGGTCTAAAGTTCCTCTTAAAGTTAAAGCTTTTGTTTGGACGGTTTTCCTGAATCGTATTGACACTATTGATAACCTTCAGAGGAGAAGAAAGTATATGGCTCTGTCCCCTCAGATTTGTGTGATGTGTATGCATAATGAAGAATCCGTTGACCATCTCTTTCTCTCTTGTGTTTATGCTGCAAAGGTGTGGGATTTCTTTGTTAGGAATGTTGGTTTGACTTGAGCCCCCCCAAGGAATGTGAGAGATCTTTTTGCTCAATGGAGCTTTTCTGCTTTGGGGAAGAAAGGAAAGAGTTATTTTAAGGTGTTGTTCTTCTGCACCATCTGGCACATTTGGGGTGAGCGTAATAAAAGGATTTTTGACAACTCTCGGAGGAGTTCGCAACATATTATTGATTTGATTGTGGGTTCTATGGCTGTTTGGTGTAAGATTCTTCCTGATTTTCAGAATGTGACTACCACGGACCTCGTTAGATGTTGGGAGACCATCGTTGTGATGTAGTTTTCTTTTTGTATTTTGTTCCTTCTTTTTTTGTTTTTGTTTTTGGCTCTTCTTTGGACCTCTTTGTCTCTTCTGCCTTTCTGTGTAGTAGGTTCTCTGTCTTGGGGAACTGACTACTTTTTGTTTGTCTTTGTACATTCTTCTCTATTTATAAATCACTCGTTATCGATCAAAAAAAAATATTACAGGAACGTCGACAAACAAACCTTAAGGTTACCAAAGAATACCAAGAATCATAGATGTGATTGAAAATTTCTTGGAGGATTGAACTGTTTCCACTTAATACCACAAATTCATTATCAAGTGGAAAGGACATCCTTTTTTTTTTTTTTTAAGAAATCACATCCAATTACTGATCACACTTGGGGAATGGCTGCTTTTCAACAACTAGATGATGCTTTATACGAATAGTACCAAGCTCACCACTCATCAAAACCAAGCTTCTTCCAGCTGGGGAGAATTGATGCAGATCATAAGCAGGCTGATCAAGCCTAAAGTTGTATACCTGCTGGCCGAAGAAAGGCCTAGAGGTTGTTTATTAACAGCTAATAGCTATAAGCCCATCCCATGTTATGGTCAGATTAAGAGGTACCTAAGCTTAATGATACTACATCAGTCCAATTGCATAGATACGGGTACGTTTGTCGGAGTCTGACACGGGTACGAGATGTCAGATTTGGCAAACCCTATTAAAAAGGATTTGAGGACTCGGCTATTTTTAATTATATTTTCAAAAAACTAGTTTCTATGTGACAAACTTGTAATTACAAGTAAACCACAATATCTCGGTGGAAAATAGTCCTAGTTGAGTTTTAGTAGTAGTTTCAAGTTATTTACATCTAGGAAACTCAAGCCAACAATTAGTAGGTGTTTCAGTTTTAGTGAGAGTTGTATTGAACTACAACTTGAAAGTTTTTCAATTTAGTGCAGAGTTGTAATCAGACTAAGATTTAAAGTACCTAAGAGAAGTAAAGAAGTGTGCATCTTATTTATATGTATATACATGAGCCACGATTCAATGTAATGCATAAAAAGTTGAATAATAAGAATTTTCTGAAGCTTTCTTTGCAACCAAAGGGTGAGAGATCCTCTTCTTTTCCTGAATTGGTCATATGCCTACTCAAAGACTAGGCTCCTCATGGTGGATCCCCAATAGAGGTTCTCGTTGTCTATCCTTTTCTTTCTCTATTTAACTTTCTGCTATTGTTCCAGTTCCTTCCATATTCAATTGCTTCAAGTTCCTTTTATGACTTCTAGTCCAAGCTCTTAATCTAGTTCTGGCTTAAGGTAAAAATTGCTTACAACCTTAGCATATGAATGATTATAGTTCTGTTTCTGAAACTAGCTGGCTGTATTTGATAATTTCTAGTTCAAGCTATTGCAGAATATTGATTTCTTTCAATTCCTAAACACAACTCCGCTAGCTGGCCCTACATGAAACCAAAGTCTTCTGATTTTCTTGAAATCCTGATTATAGTTTCAAAGAGAATCTTAGTTTTCTGCATTTAGTATTCTGTCTAGCATTAGTTCTGTATCAGAGCTGAAAGTTTTCCCCAGTATGCAGCTAGAAGTAGTTACATGAATGTCAGAAGACCAATGAGATGTGTTGCTTGCTGAGATTGCTCAAACAACTAGTGATAAACAATGAAAAGATTGATTTTCTGCGGAACAAGAGATGAGGAAACCCTACTGTTAGAGAATCATAAACACTGGACCAGTGGATAAATGGGTTATGCAAGGAAGATCCTGATGAAATTAATGAAGAGAAAGACCATTATCAGAATGTCAACCAGATTTCAGCTATTCCATCACCAAAGCATGCTACTAAGATGTGAATAACAATTATTGACAGCCATTAAGATCTCCTTCGAATCTCTTACGGATCCTTATCAAAGGAAGGAAGGTTCGGTTAAACTGATTGAAGAAGCTTCCAAAAGGTTGAGTATTGATATTGCTGATTTTTATGGAAAACTTGATCCAAATGCTTAGAATGGATTACTCCTTGGATGATTATTTCCTATGGCATTCTACTTTGATGATAACAAAATTCTCTTTGGTAAACTGAAACTTAAGGAACAAGCTAGAATAAGGTTCAATACTGCAGAAAAGGCGCAACATAGTTTTGGTCTTACCTAATTCTGCAAGTCGACCCTCCTAGAAACACAAATTCCTCCATTTCTTTCTGAAATCCTAATTCTAGTTTCAAATGAATCTTAGTTTTCTGCATCCCCGTACTCTTCCTGGCATCACTTTCTGTCTGGGTGTTGATACATATAGCATTTTTGTGGTGCAATACCACAAAAATCTACAGTTTCTTAGGTTCTGCTCCAGTGCTCCTACACCAGTTATTTTCCTTGCTTTCCACCAAAATAACACACATGCAAGGCAGGTAGCATATAATGCGCAATAGGTTCCAGCTAGGAGATCATTGAGCAAGAGAAGAGTGGTCAATAAACAGTCTACTAAAAAGTAAAAGTTCCATAGTTCAAATGACTGTCAATCAAATAATCTGCTTGAGAAGAATCTTACTATAGGAGATCTCCCAGCTGTAAATGGCATGTCCCTTTTGCATTTCATGCATGGAAGATGTAGAGCTACATTTATTATAGAAAGTACTTTTACCGATAAAAAACAATTATAGACAGTACTTATGGCCTATCAGATGGCACTATAAATCATGAAGGAGAAAATTAAGGACTTCATTGGGTGCCTCTAATAATACCAACCAGAAAAATATGCTCACAAGAAAACTATATGAGCAAACATATGCATATACACCAGAGATTGTCAGCCATGGTAAGCATTATCATACCTAGCAGCTAATTCAGAATAAACATCAGCAGGTTTCTCTCCAGCAACCAAGTTGACTGCCGCTGCTTCCAACTGAGAACACACCCATTCACCAAAGAAAAGATTGAGAATGTAGATAATGAACTTTACAGAATCTAAGTTTCAGATATATTATTGGCATTGGAAGCACTCAAGAACCAAGGGTTGTTGCTCACAAGTTCGAGAAAATATAATGTAAGCCAAATCTAACTACATGTAATAACTTATAGGTAGCTAAAGAAGCAGTTACATTGAAACAATTTGTAAATAAACAAAAAGAAAATCGTCATCTTGAAAGAAGAAACCAGTTAACAAAATTAAAAAGCTTCAGTAGAAGGTTCAAGAGTCTGATAGGACATAAGAGCAATTGCGTAAATAGTTAATATAAACATATCTCTATATATATATATATATATGAGGAAATTAATAAATAAAACCACTATTCTCCTAATAATACCAAAGATAAGTCAATATGCAACAAAGAAAAAAAAAATAAGCATAACAAAGAAACGTACACTGTTTCTTCCCAAGGCTGCATAGTGCTGCAAACCATTGCATGAACCATCCTAAGAAAGAACAAACCCTTCATTAACATAAGCTTCATAGGATTCTTATATAAATTATTAAATATTGCACTTAAAATTCTCCAAACATAGGAGAAGACAAGAACAGAAAAGTTCAGATACATCAATTAACTCAAACTAATAACTTCATTTTTTATGAATATAATTAAACTTCATGTCACAGCATCAAATTCTCACAACAGGACCAAAGAATAATCTAGCAATATAATGATAATATGTCTGACACACAAGCAGGGAGCACAAAAACAAATGATTGGTCTCAGAAGATTCAATCCAGTTTGATGGTTCAAAACATCCAGTTTCTAGTTCACTAGCTTAAATTTTGGTGCAAAGGCTTTCCTTAATAGGCCCCATGCAGATTTACAAAGGGTGAACAGCACAAGTCAGTAGTACAACCATTCATGCAGCATTTACACAAGTAGTGGGAGGATCAATAAGACTGAAGGTGGTGAAGATCTAGAGAAGAAGAAAAGAGCATCTTAAAAAACCAATTTCAAGAAATACCTAAATATAGAGGAAATTTTTGAAGCTGAAAACTAAGATTATAATGATTACAGAATCTTTCCATTTTGTCTTTGTCAATTCCAAATCTTGGACTGGACGTTTCTGGTACCAGTACGGACTAGCCAGTAGAGAATGACAATAAAAATCATACCACACCTAACAACCGTATCTAAGTCAATGTAACATACGGGATATATGATTCAGGTAGGACATAGTCTTAGCCTCCCTCAAGTTTAGATAATCAATAGTCCTCCCATTTTGGTTGATACCATGATAGGTGACTCAAATACCGAACTTGTTAAGCAAAATTAGAAAGAAGTAAAAAACAAAAACACCAGATAAATTGAGATTTCCAGTCATGAAAAAAATAATAGAATTGACTTTCTTTGAACATATCACTGTCAAAAATGGTAACAAAGACTAACAATATGGCAAATACGCTGGCTACAAATAGAGTCCAAGGAACCTATTGAATAGTGGGATCACAATGTCTTGTAATATACTACCACATTTTCGCTTATCATTTTCCATCCATATTTCTCTTATCTCCGTCTAATAAAGTTCTATGACTAACAATCAGAAAACAGAACCCATCTCTCGGATAAGTAGAAGTTGAAATAAGTACTCCTTATAGAGCTTGCTAGTGTAAATTGCACTAGCTGAACTAGTTATTTTATAATTGTAAGGGCTCTGATGAAGCACTCACCTGATGAATAGGCAGGTGGGAAATGACAGTATGTGGGGATGAGCTTCTCAAGGCTTCTGAAAGATTAATACATGCAGCTAAACATTGGAAAGGATCCTCAGCACCTAACCACCAGCGATTTCCATCAACCGGTTTGTCGGCTGAGTCAAATATATCACTCAAATGATTCTCCACAAATGCAAGGCGACCATCATATGAAAGCTTTTCAACACCACCTGAATACAGGTTTGCTAGATGTATCTTCAACCAGCGTAATCCAGACTTCCCTAATCGCCTGCCCTCTGCAAACTCAAGAACTCCTCGACAAAGATCAGAGCTCAGGTGATTTAGATGTGGGTGCATGGGGTAGGCACGGCCCCGGAAATCAAGATTATGAGGATAGTAAAATCCTTCCTCATTTTTCATCTTCCGAGCCACCTGTTTAACAATGAATCTTCTCAGCATTAATAGTTATAAAATAAATCAAAAAATATGGTTATGACTAAACAATTTTAAGACGTCGAATGCTAAGCAAATGAACCTGTGATTAGGCCAATTCTCATATTATTTCACCCAATAATAAAAAAGGTCAAGTGGCTTGGTCAGCCTAAGAAACTGCATCGACTTACCCAAATTCTTTCAAGATTTTCATCACCGACGACACTGGTTTAACAACAATATGAAAAACTCACAAATTTTTTTATAGGAATGGACCAAAAGAATTATAGCCCAGAAATTTTGAAGAATTCCTAAAATTGATGAATATTCAATTCATTAATTATATGTTCAAGTCAACAAGTTGGCTCGACTGAGTTTCGTGTATTAGATATTGGAGTAGACTCCTG
>JAUPMG010000003.1:7102687-7112762 GCA_031762675.1 Pachysandra terminalis
AATAACATGAAAAATCCCATTTTTGATACCTACATGTTAACACTTCAAGGGACGTAGAGTGATGATGCTTTATTTGCCTATTATAAGAGTACTTTCAGGCAAACTAAGAAGAACCATCACAGTAAAAAGAAAATCTAGAGTCAAGCTGCCCCACATATCATTGCTTCACGATATTGATGGAGAGACTCTGTACAGACTGTGGAAGTCTATGCATCCCTATTGTCTGATGGTCCTCCAACCAAACAATTTAAATCATTCATTCAGTTACATCCTAAATCAATGATTTAGATTGATGGGTTGTGGACAGTGTATAGTCCACATGCTGCAGTGAACCATTCTCTATTTTGTCTATCTCAACCTGTATCCTTCATGCCAAAATCTATATAGCTTAACTGCTTTGATCAGCTTGTAGATTCAAATCAATGATTTGTACTGAAATCTACACATTACTTGCACTGAATTTGTAAAACCCAACTCATATAATAGTACTGGTATGGATTTGAGTGATTACAGAATATGGATTGGGGAAGCGCGCTTCGACGCAAGGAGATGTTTACAGCTTCGGCATCCTACTCTTAGAAATCGTGATGGGTAAACGACCCACAGATGTTCTTTTTCACCAAGGTACAAGCCTGCATGAATGGGTGAAGAGTCAGTACCCATATAAACTGGAGCCTGTAGTTGAACAAGCATTGTTAAGGTCTCCACCACCAACTACCCCAGCTTATTCTATCAAGACATGGCAAGATGTGATTCTAGAGTTGATCGAGCTCGGTCTAATGTGCACACAGTACTCTCCTTCGATGAGACCGAACATGCTGGATGTGGCGCATGAGTTGGGTGGGCTAAAGCAGTTCCTTTCCAACCTTTCCACCCTAACCATTGAGGACGCTTCTTCAAAAGTTGATTCAACTTGATTATGTAGTGGAGATGAAAAGCAGTTTGATTAAATTGTTTAATTGTAACCGGGCGTGCTCTATGCCCATAATTCTTTCTTTTGATTATTTTTAGCTATATTACTATTGTCCTGTTCCAATTCATTAAAGTGATTATGTAATCACTTTCTCTTCTGAAAGTGTCTACTCTTTTCCTACTTGGGCTATTTATATGGTGTAATAGTAGATGAAACATCAAAAAATCTCATTCAAACAATTTCCATATAGTCCTGTTGAATGGTTTTAGCATACAATCATTCTCTCTCAACCTTGAAGATCAAAATTATCAAATCTCTACTTAGTTGTGTTATTTTAACAGTTTTTACCAATAACCGGCCGGCTTAAAACCATTTCCCCATAACTGGAATACACTCAAGGTTTTCTTGATGACCTACCATTTTTTTTAACTAAAGATAGAAGTAGCTTTGAGCTTTAATGAAAGTTGACAATAACCCAACTGCAATTTAAATGGTATATAATGTAATTGAAAGATCTTCTTCACTTCCGAGAATAAGGAGAAAGATGTTACAATGCTGCTTAGATGTAGCAGGTTAAGGAATGCTATTCTCAGTTCTGCATTTTTTCCCCCTCTGTTTCACAGTTCAAAAGCTATATCTCCATCAGGGAAGTTAAGAGTTGACCCTGGTTAAGTTCAGAACAGAAAATATGCAAGAAAAACATATAGCAAGTTAAAATGGATTGAACAATGATTTGGGTTCTAGACTACTTTTAAGATAATTGTGTTTTTCATCTGGCGCCACCTGAATTCAGAGGCAGTAAGGTATATGGACGGCGGTGAGGTTGCACTATAGGAATTCAAAACATGCTGATTGAGAAGTCTAATCAGTAATCTTACAATGTAGCCAAGTTACACGCCTGGTCGAAAGTTCTGTGCTTATTTCGGCTGCGATTAACACAAAGCCTGGCCCAGCATATGGACAGCCTAGGTTGATCACTCTCTTTTTGTCCATTGAACTGCATGTTACATAAACTAGGCTATTCTATTATAATATATCGTATTTCCATTAGCTCAACCACTAATTCCTACCTAAAAGGAGAATACCTTCCACCAATCTGTAGCAACACTTTCTTTTGGTCCTCCCAATGGCTAACTAAGTTGAGAATCTACTCATCAAGGTTGCAACTACATAAAGAAGAAAAGAAAAAAAGAAAAAAAAAAAAAAGAAAAGAAAGAAAGATCAAGTCTCAGAACAAATCATAGCCCATATTGAATTTTCCTTTGTAAAAGATCCCTTCCCACCACCATAGACCACCTACCATTACCTCCATAACCCTCTTTCGAACGCTGTCATCTCTCCACACAATTTTCTCAGTCTCTCCTCTCTCTTTCCATCTCGCATTTACCTTCCAAGTCTTCTCCTTTTATTTTATTGTGTAGCAAGATCATGAACACAGGAGAGAGGAGGATCTCAGAAAAGAAAACCATAATTAGGCACTATCAATTTCTTTAACATGGTCTTCAAGAAACCCATGCTTCTACTACTACTACTACTACTACAACATATGTTTTTGTTTATTGGTCAGTCATTTTCTGTTGATCATCACCACCACTCCTTGCTTGCAGACAAAGCTGCTCTTCTTGAATTCAGAAGAACCATAGGTTCAGACCCAAGATCGACACTTGCTAACTGGAATGAAGCTTCAGATGTGTGCAACTTCACCGCAGTCAGATGCGACAGGTTGCATCACCGCGTGGTTCAACTCAGATTCAATGGAACAGGCATCTGTGGGCCTCTTTCTCCCTTCATTGCAAATCTCACGGGTCTTCGTATCCTTTCTCTCTTTGATAATCACTTCAGTGGTTTCATTCCACCTGAATTTGGCTTCTTACGACATCTGAAACACCTGAGGCTTGATGGGAACATGTTACAAGGTCAGATACCAGACTCTCTCTCTCATCTCTCCAAGCTTAAGTATTTTAACCTTGAAGCAAACAACTTTACGGGCACCATTCCACCATCTATATTCAGAAATTGCACTTCGTTGCGCTATATCGACTTCTCCAACAATTCACTAACTGGTCAAATTCCTGCAGAAGTTGGATATCTAACAGATATGTGGGGCCTCAATTTATTTCTTAATCACTTGACTGGAAATCTTCCTCAGTCTCTGTCCAATTGTTCATCATTATGGGTTTTGGATGTGGAGTACAACTCTCTTTCCGGTGAATTGCCATCGGAGATTGTAGAGAATCTGTCGGGTCTTCAGTTTCTTCATTTATCATATAACAATATGGTAAGCCATGATTACAACACTAACCTTGATTCATTCTTCACCTCCCTTAGTAACTGCACCTATCTAGAGGAGCTTGAGTTGGCAGGTATGGGCCTTGGAGGAAGATTGCCAATAGCCATTGATCAGCTTCGGATTCCTCTGTCCATTATCCATCTAGAAGACAACCGGATATTTGGACTAATTCATCCAAATGTAGCAAACATATCGAAACTTACACTTCTGAATTTGTCAAGCAACCTTTTAAATGGAACAATTCCAAGAGAGATCGGTCGATTGGAGAAATTAGAACAGCTCATCTTATCTAATAACTCATTAACTGGTACAATTCCAGCAACTTTAGGACAGATTACTTCCATGGGTCTGCTTGATTTGTCGAAGAACGGATTGTTTGGAAACATCCCAACAAATCTGGGGAATCTAAGTCGAATGAATTATTTGTTCCTTAATAACAACCTCCTCTCAGGAGAAATACCTCCTAGCATTGGGCAGTGTAAGGACCTGCACAAGCTAGATTTATCTTATAACAGATTAACAGGGATGATCCCTCCAGAAATATCAGGTCTTAGTGAAATCAGGATATTCTTGAATCTTTCACACAATCTTCTTCATGGGCCTTTGCCGATTGAGCTTAGTAAGATGGAATCGATACTAGAGATTGATCTGTCATCGAACAATCTCACTGGAAGCATCTTCCCTCAGTTATCAAGCTGCATTGCTGTGACACTGATCAATCTCTCACACAATTCTATTCAAGGACAACTTCCAGAATCCTTAGGTGAGCTTCGGAACCTCGAATCATTCGATGTTTCTGGAAACTCCATATCCGGGATGATCCCTATAAGCCTTAGTAAATGCTCTAGTCTGTCCTTCTTGAATCTTTCATTTAATGACTTCAATGGACTGATCCCCACTGGTGGTATCTTCAATTCAGTCACATACCTTTCATTTTTAGGAAATCGGCATCTATGCGGATCAGTTTCTGGCATAAACATTTGTGAGAAACAGAGACACTGGTTTCATTCACACATGTTCCTCATCTTGATTACTGCTATCCCATCTGCAGCATCAGTCCTATTGACAATTTGATGTGTGATTGGATTCCAATGCATTAAAGGAGTAGTTTCACCCAGGAAAGATGACGTGCTCAATGACTCCATGCCAGAATTGAAGGAATTGAAGCACAAATTCCCAAGAATTACTTATAAAGAACTATCAGAGGCCACTGGGGGATTCGACGAGGACAGGCTGATTGGGTCAGGTAGCTATGGACAAGTCTACAAAGGAGTTATAGGGAATGGTACTCTTGTTGCAGTGAAAGTGTTGAAACTGCAAACTGGAAACTCGACAAAAAGTTTCAACAGGGAATGCCAAGTCTTAAAGAGGATTCGTCACAGGAACCTAATAAGGATTATAACAGCTTGTAGTCTTCCAGAATTTAAAGCTATTGTTCTTCCTTATATGGCAAATGGGAGCTTGGAGAGTCATCTCTATCAACACTCAGAAACAAGCTTGGCTTCGCGTTCGTCGGATTTAAACTTGATCCAGAGGATCAACATCTGCAGTGACATAGCAGAAGGCATGGCTTATTTGCACCACCACTCTCCAGTTAGAGTCATACATTGTGATTTGAAGCCGAGCAATGTTCTTCTAAATGATGACATGACAGCTTTGGTTTCTGATTTTGGTATTGCAAGGTTGGTGATGACTGTTGGAGTGGGGAATGCTGTGCTTGAAAACATGGGGAACTCTACTGCAAATATGTTATGTGGGTCTATTGGATATATTGCACCAGGTACAGCTTTTCTTCTTTTCTATTAATCTTATAAGGTATCTTCTATAGAAAAACATAATATAAATAGATTTTTTGAGTCATCTATTCACTATATATTTTCAGAGTTCAATTGAAAGTACTAAACTTAAAATTTTGGATCCTGATGCTGGTAGGGATTCTTAATCTTAAGATCTGATTTTTATACATATTCATACAAGAATCATATGTATCTGGCCCCTTATGTCATGATGATTCACTTAATTTATTAAATTTTTTTTTTTCTGGAAGGATATTCTAGTTCCTCACATGTTGGCCATGACTAAACCTGTGGTTTAAAAAGTAGATTTAGCATATATTAATGGACCATATGACTAAAGTTCTTTGCCTATCAACAATTTTGTCTTTTTAGAGTACGGGTTTGGCTCGGGTACATCCACAAAGGGAGACGTTTACAGCTTTGGCATCCTAGTGCTTGAGATGGTCACTAGAAAGAGACCAACGGATGATATGTTTGTTGGAGGGCTAAGCCTTCACAGATGGGTGAAAAGCCACCACCATGGAAGAGTAGAGAAGGTGATCGACTCATCCTTGATTAGAGCGGCTAGAGACCAGTCTTCTGAAATCAAGAAGACGTGGGAAGTTGCAATAGGAGAACTGATTGAATTAGGCCTCCTTTGTACCCAGGAGTCCCCCTCAACTAGGCCCACCATGCTTGATGCTGCAGATGACTTGGATCGCCTGAAGAGATACCTCGAAGGTGATACTACGGCGACGTTTGCCTCTTCACTTGGGATATCGTCTTCCACACTTGAGGATTATTAAAGCTTGGCTGTTATCTTGTGCACACAGAAATGGCATCATTGTTTGGAGTTACTGTGTTGATCCACTCTCCCATTTATCTCATTCTTTTGGACAATTAGGAGACTTGTGGCAAAAGGCCTAAAAGTGTCCTGCAATCAGTATATCATGTTGAATTTTAATCCCAACAGATTTCCCTTGCAGGAAACCCAAATGGGGGATCCTTCTGCCCTGTATATGTTGCCATTTGATTTCCATCTTGTGTATATGGCGTACCTCTGATGTGTCAAATGCAGGTTTGCACCAAATTGACATGATTGGATGATCTTAGCCATCTTATCAGTCAAATACTTTTCATAGTATAAGAGAAATAAGGCAGACTAAGTGGAGGTCCCAGGTTCCAATCCCCGGGCTTACCTGATATATGGTCCTTGTGGGTGGGGTCATGCATCCGGGGTTTACCCTGTGCCCACTAAGTGGGGTCGGGGGTTCCATGACACAAAAAAAAAAATTAATAAAAATATTTGGGTGGTTGTTTCACCAAGAAACTGTACTTGGTGAGACCTATTGCAAGATGTATCTTTCAATCTATTACATATTTCAATCAGGTATACGGTTTATATGATATGGAACACAAATCAAAAGGATCGAGGTACACAAGGACCAACTAGCCATAATGGATTTAATGAATTGTCAGCAACTTTAAAATTGACTATTTGGGTTCTGAAGGTGCAATTGGTTCCAAATCACAGTCCTCCTTCCACTTGGGGTAGATTGATTGTTTCATCTCTTCTTTGTGTAGAAGGACCACAAAACTCAGTGGATGATGGTGCGCCATTATAGTGACTACCATCAAACATATGGACTTGATCAAGTCTAATTTTCTATAAATAGGCAATCAGAAGAAGTGACTAGAAAAACTGCAATAAGTTGTTTTTGTTTTTTTTTTTTTGGATGGGGGGGTTGACCGACAGAGGATGATCCTGTTCAAGTAAGCACTATCACCATTTCACATGTGAAAATGATTCAACAAAGCATATATTCAAACTTGGAGAGATTAATTAGAAAGAATGTTGGCAAATATTAGATTTTTTTTGATCCAACAATTGCAAGGTAGAAAAGAAATAGATGTGCAGTGCCCCAACCAGTCTTATCTTCTCAATAATGGCTTCAGCTTCAACACAAATGGGACCAATCTTGAGGTCAAAAGTTCTGTTCCATCATTTCATCCCAAGTGCAAAAAATAAAACTGATGGAAAATCCACTCTAATGAATACATTGCAATTTCTAGTTGGCATCCAACACTATTTGTTGGTTGGAAAAATTCCATTCCCTTTATACATGCTGGTAAGTGGGAGGATCTGGAAATGTGTGCAGATTATGTTCCCACGGGTTTTGTGTAGTGAACTCTAGGTGTAATTTTGCTCAATGTTACTGTAACATCTAGATCTTTGAAGTGGCATGCAAAAAAAAAAAAGTCAGACCTCACAAACACCATCCAAAAGTGTAAAGTATAAATTCCTTCGCTAAGCTTTTACTCTACTCATAAGTGCATCCAAGTCCCAAAGTAAAAAGAAAAAAACACAGACACACACACACACAACGCCTCGTGACTCAGGGGTTGGCATACGCGTATCACCATTCATTGGTTCAAGTTATCAACCGTTGACTGGAATATAGCAATTCATTAATGCATCTAAGTTGAGGCATTCAGTATTGCAAGGAAGTTTTATCTAAAATTCTAAAGCACCACCAGTTAGCAGCCAACCTAGGGTTTGGGTTGATTGGGTTCATTGCTCCAAGTATCAATTTTTATTTCTCAATATGACCCGGAATGAAGTTCATATGGACTTTCAAAACTTCTTCCATATTATTAGTTCTACCCTGTAAAGTAAGGTTAGCACTTGACACGATATTAATGGAATTGTTATTTGGAGTGACATACGTACGTCTCTCCCTCCCTCCCTCCCTCCCTCCCTGTGTGTGTGTGTGTGTGTGTGTATGCTTATAGTACTACTTGCTTGTATTTAAGATATGGTAAGAGTCATGCATGTTTATACCAAGAATGAATATTAATTCTGTTTTGAGATTTTCGCATAAAAGGTGACGAGCAATGAAAACATGTCCCATGAGACAGTATAAACTTTCCTACAGATCTGTGCAGATGGATATTGATCCTTTTCTTATGAAACTTTGCCGGTATGGTATGTGGAGAGTCACATCCCTCAAATTAATTGAACTAGGTCTCTATGCACGAAGGGTTCTCCTTCTCATCATAATTTATGCTGCTGATGACCTTGATCATCTGAAAAAGATATTCCTTCTGGTACCAAGACCACAACAACTAAAATCCCATTAAGAATTAAGTCTCTTACAGTAAGAGGAAGAAGTATAATTAGGTTGTCGAAGAACTGGTCTGACAAGAAAACTTTCCCTGATCCCTTTTCAATTATAATGCGATTACATTGTGTTCTGCTACATATTACCTGTTTTATGAACTACAAGAACAACATGCCAACTAATTGGGCTTGGCAAGACGAATCCTGATCCGACATTCAAAATCTGTCAGATACCATATCTTCAGTCAGATTATGTGTATTTAAATCATTTCTAACCAACTTCATCCAGGTCCTTTTTGGTCTTCCTCTCGCCCTATTATCATTTATGGACTAAAAGGCATAATTATAATCTCCATGAGTCAAGTGGATCTTACAGGTAGAAACTGAGAAAAGATTTAGAAGACAGAAAATTAATTCCATATGCCTATCTTTTGTATAAATGTACAACAGTATATAGTTCTATGTATTTAGAGAAGCCAGTTTAAAGTTACAACCTCAAGATTGAACACATAGCACTATCCAACTAAATGGGAAACAGAGGAGTTACAAAAAGTATGCCGATTTTCAGATAAACAACTATAAAGGCATGTATCGGTGTAGAATACTGTAGAAACACACTTTATATGGTATATTATAAATTAATATACAGTATCTTACTCTTACATGTTATACACTCTATGAAACAAAGGTATTGTCCATTTGCTCATGCCATTTAATAGAAGCCAAATATGCTCTTCTGCAGATTCTTATGCTCAGAAGTCATGATAACAGCGTATGAACCAGTGATGCATGCATTTTCATGGATGTTAACTGAGGCCCTACTAGTTTGATATCTGGACTAAAGCCAAAAGGAGAGCATTGCCTGTCAAATAAAGAAACCATATCACATAATTTTCCATTCCAAGAAAATATACTGTATCCATGTGCACGAAGCCTCACAGTGTCAATTATAAAAGTCCGCTCGAAGAAATATTTAGAGAATTAAACAAGAAAGTTTAGATGGTTTTGAATAGTTTTGAAACATAAATCTTGAAAAGGGAAACGAATAGGGCATACCTCCTTGAGTATAAGTAGGGAAGTCTCGTCTGCTGGGGGCGACTGCGTATATTTTAAATTTCTTATGTCAGACTTTATTGCTCTAAGCTGCTCATGTATCTCTCTCAACAATTTCAATCCCTCTTCCCTGCTAACAGCAGCTTCTTTTATAATAATCCTTCTATCATCCTCAAGCATCTCCAACCTATTAGTCAGCTGTTGAATCTCAGGTTGATATGGTGCATCACAAACTTTAGGACCCATAAGAGCCAAATGGCAGTCAACAGTAACCCCATCTCTTGATTTTGAGAATCCCTTTTCGCAGGGTGCATATTGGAGCATTTTCTTGATCCAGTCAGTCTCATCTTTAACATAGTAATCAAAAGTTCCCTGATTGATAGAATCTGGCTTTCCGAGCATGTTCTGACTTTCCAAGACCAGCGTATTATTTTCTTGCTCATGTGGTTCGCAAAATTTGTAATTTTCATGAATTTGTGGGACTTCAAAGACATCGTAGACATTTGTGGGATGTGTTGTATTTCTGCTTGCATCTAAATTCCCATGACATTCAGCTTTGGGATTTGAATGCGAGTATTTCCATACGGTATCCATATCAGTCTCTATGGTTCTTCCTGTTGGATTGTCCAATGGGTTTCTGCTCACTTGTGAATGTAAAGAACATGTTGCCTTGGGCTCAGCCTTCAACTTCATGGAGGATTCCCTGTTAGTTGATTGAAGCCCTTGATTTGGTAAAATGCAATCAGACTCAACTCTTATATCAACATCTCTACTATGTGATAACTGTTTCACTCGTTCATCTAATTCTTTGATCTGTTCCCAATATGAATTGATGTGCCCAGTTGCAGGTTCCTTGCACTTTTTGTGCAAATTCGCATTCTGAACATTAAATTCACAGACCATGTCTTCATCAATTTTCATTA
>JAUPMG010000003.1:7112862-7125993 GCA_031762675.1 Pachysandra terminalis
TGGTTACTGTAGCTATGAACCTTAAGGGATTTCAAGACAAACTCTTCTTTACAGGGACTATTGATCATGAAAACGAGATCCCTGATGAGACACTCATCTTCGAGTTCTCTTTATGGGTAATGCGAGAATACATTGATCACCTTGTAAGTATATAATTGTTCTTGATTTCCTTCAAAGGAAGAGAGCTGCCAAAGGGAGTTTTCCTTCGAAATATACGAATTCAGAAAAGTACTTATACATTGAATTGTCCCCTACAAAGTTGATTGAGACGAATTCTCAGAATAGAAAGCACATGGTAAAAATCTCATCTACTTATAAATAATATATGCTTTCTAACTTATCTAAAGGGGGTTTTATCTTTTCTGGAATGTCGGCAAGAATGGTGACGTTGCTCTTGGGATTTGTGTAAAAGTGACACGCATCTCCTGATCCGTGTTGCTCAAGTTCCAAAGCGACCTATCACAGAGTAGGTTTTTAATGTTTGAAATGATTACCTCTCTTTCTCTGGAAGTAACTTAGGCGTGTTAAAGAATACGTGTCCTTCAAGATATGTTTTAGGATCACTTGTCACTCAGGATATGCTTAGCGCATGAGAGTCCCTCTCTGAACGCTTAGTCGAGTGACACTTGTCATATTTGGAGTGGAAAACTCTCTACAAATAGCAGAACCCATCCTCCATTGAAGAGGATCGGAAGATCCAATTATCTGATCAGAGAAACAAAAGCTTGGAAAATATAGAATTTCTCTGAACTTGGGAATTAACAGTGAGTAAAGACATTGAAAGAGAAAGAGAGTAGTCTTCAACTCTCAGGTTTTACTGCTCTGAGATTGCATTCTAACTGTCTTATTCAATTATTGCAATATTCCCTTCTCTCTTGTAAGAGAGTAGTCTTCAACTCTCAGGTTTTACTGCTCTGAGATTGCATTCTAACTGTCTTATTCAATTATTGCAATATTCCCTTCTCTCTTGTCTCTTCTCCTTGTCTTATTTACAGGTCAAAGTTGACAAGGAATGCTCTTGACAGAACGGATGCGCGACGTTTTAGGTTGTCTTGAGACAGACTTCCCTACCCTTTTCTCTGGAAGACTGATTGTATTGATCCCTTTATATTAGTTGTCTTTTATCCCTAATATATTTGGTCTTTTACAAACCCGTCATCACCAATATCAGTAAAATATTTTCTAGAATTTGAAATTTTCCTTTGAAACAAACATGAGAACAATCCATCTAAAATTCATGAAAAATATTTTTTTTTCCTCCAATTTCGGGTAAAATAAACACAGCCTAGCTTAACCACTAATTCCTACCTAAATGGAGAAGACCTTCCACCAATCTATAGCAACCCTTTCTTTTGGTCCTCCCAATGGGTAACTAAGTTGGGAATCTACTCATCAAGGTCTCAGAACAAATCATAGCCCATATTGAATTTTCCCTTGTAAGAAATTCCCCCTCCCACCACCGTAGACCACCTACATTACCTCCATAACCCTCTTTCAAACTCTGTCATTTCTCCACACAATTCTCTCAGTCTCTCTTCTCTCTTTCCCTCTCGCAATTAACTTCTAACTCTTCTCCTTTTATTATTTTATTGTGTAGCAAGATCATGAACACAGAAGAGAGGAGGATCTCAGAAAAGAAAACCATAATTAGGCACTATCGATTTCTTTAACATGGTCTTCAAGAAACCCATGCTTCTACTACTATTACAACATATGTTTTTATTTATTGGTCAGTCATTTTCTGTTGATCATCACCACCACCACCGCCACTCCTTGCTTGCGGACAAAGCTGCTCTTCTGGAATTCAGAAGAACCATAGTATCGGACCCAAGATTGACACTTGCTAACTGGAATGAAGCTTCAGATGTGTGCAACTTCACCGCTGTCAGATGCGACAGGTTGCATCATCGCGTGGTTCAACTCAGATTCAATGGAACAGACATATGTGGGCCGCTTTCCCCCTTCATTGCAAATCTCACGGGTCTTCGTATCCTTTCTCTCTTTAATAATCACTTCAGTGGCTTCATTCCACCTGAATTTGGCTTCCTACGACATCTGAAACACCTTAGGCTTGATGGGAACATGTTACAAGGTCAGATACCAGACTCTCTCTCCCATCTCTCCAAGCTTAAGTATTTTAACCTTGAATCAAACAACTTTACGGGCACCATTCCACCGTCCATATTCAGAAACTGCACTTCTTTGCTCTATATCGACTTCTCCAACAATTCACTAACTGATAAAATTCCGGCAGAAGTTGGATATCTAACAGATATGTGGGGCCTCAATTTATTTCTTAATCACTTGACTGGAAATCTTCCAGAGTCTCTGTCCAATTGTTCATCATTATCGGTTTTGGATGTGGAGTACAACACTCTTTCCGGTGAATTGCCATCGGAGATTGTAGAGAATCTGCCGGGTCTTCAGTTTCTTCATTTATCATATAACAATATGGTAAGCCATGATAACAACACTAACCTTGATTCATTCTTTACCTCCCTTAGTAACTGCACCGATCTAGAGGAGCTTGAGTTGGCAGGTATGGGCCTTGGAGGAAGATTGCCAATAACCATTGATCAGCTACGAATTCCTCTGTCCATTATCCATCTAGAAGAAAACCGGATATTTGGACCGATCCATCCAAATGTAGCAAACCTTTCGAATCTTACACTGCTGAATTTGTCGAGCAACCTTTTAAATGGAACAATTCCAAGAGAGATCGGTCAGTTGAAGAATTTAGTACAGCTCATCTTATCTAACAACTCATTAACCGGTACAATTCCAGCAACTTTAGGACAGATTACTTCCATGGGTCTACTTGATTTGTCGAAGAACAGTTTGTTTGGCAAGATCCCAACAAATCTGGGGAATCTAATTCGAATGAATTATTTGTTCCTTAATAACAATCTCCTCTCAGGAGAAATACCTCCTAGCATTGGGCAGTGTAAGGACCTGCACAAGCTAGATTTATCTTATAACAGATTAACAGGGATGATCCCTCCAGAAATATCAGGTCTTAGTGAAATCAGGATATTCTTGAATCTTTCACACAATCTTCTTCATGGGCCTTTGCCGATTGAGCTTAGTAAGATGGAATCGATACTAGAGATTGATCTGTCATCGAACAATCTCACTGGAAGCATCTTCCCTCAGTTATCAAGCTGCGTTGCCGTGACACTGATCAATCTCTCACACAATTCTATTCAGGGACAACTTCCAGATTCCTTAGGTGAGCTTCAGAACCTCGAATCATTCGATGTTTCTGGAAACTCCATATCCGGGAAGATCCCTATAAGCCTTTGTAAATGCCCTAGTCTATCCTTTTTGAATCTTTCATTTAATGACTTCAATGGAATGATCCCCACTGGTGGTATCTTCAATTCAGTCACATATCTTTCATTTTTAGGAAATCGGAATCTATGCGGATCAGTTTCTGGCATAAACATTTGTGAGAAACGGCAACACTGGTTTCGTTCACATATGTTCATCATCTTGATTACTACCATCCCATCTGTGGCAGCAGTCCTATTGACAATTTGGTGTGTGATTGGATTCCGATGCATTAAAGGAGTATTTTCACCCAAGAAAGATGACGTGCTCAATGACTCCATGCCGGAATTGAAGGAATTGAAGCACAAATTCCCAAGAATTACTTATAAAGAACTATCAGACACCACTGGAGGATTCGACCAGGACAGGCTGATTGGGTCAGGTAGCTATGGACAAGTCTACAAAGGAGTTATAGGGAATGGTACTCTTGTTGCAGTGAAAGTGTTGAAACTGCAAACTGGAAACTCCACAAAAAGTTTCAACAGAGAATGCCAAGTCTTAAAGAGGATTCGTCACAGGAACCTAATAAGGATTATAACAGCCTGTAGTCTTCCAGATTTTAAAGCTATTGTTCTTCCTTATATGGCAAATGGGAGCTTGGAGAGTCATCTCTATCCACACTCAGAAACAGGCTTGGCTTCGCGTTCTTCGGATTTAAGCTTGATCCAGAGGGTCAACATCTGCAGTGACATAGCAGAAGGCATGGCTTATTTGCACCACCATTCTCCAGTTAAAGTCATACATTGTGATTTGAAGCCGAGCAATGTTCTTCTAAATGATGACATGACAGCTTTGGTTTCTGATTTTGGGATTGCAAGGTTGGTGATGACTGTTGGAGTGGGGAATGCTGTGCTTGAAAACATGGGGAACTCTACTGCAAATATGTTATGTGGGTCTATTGGATATATTGCACCAGGTACAGCTTTTCTTCTTTCCTATTAATCTTATAAGGTATCTATCTTCTTAAAGAAAAACATAATATAAATAGATTTCTTGAGTCATCTATTCACTTTTTTCAGAGTTTAATTGAAAGTACTATACTTAAAATTTTGGATCCTGATGCTGGTAGGGATTCTTAATCTTAAGATCTGATTTTTATACATATTCATACAACAATCATATGTATCTAACCCCTTATGTCATGATGATTCACTTAATTTTTTTCCTGGAAGGATGTTCTAGTTCCTCACATGTGTGCCATGACTAAACCTGCAGTTTAAAAAGTAGATTTAGCATATATTAATGGACCATATGACTAAAGTTCTTTTCCTACCAACAATTTTGTCTTTTTAGAGTATGGGTTTGGCTCGAGTACATCCACAAAGGGAGACGTTTACAGCTTTGGCATCCTAGTGCTTGAGATGGTCACTAGAAAGAGACCAACCGATGATATGTTTGTTGGAGGTCTAAGCCTTCACCGATGGGTGAAAAGCCACCACCATGGAAGAGTAGAGAAGGTGATCGACCCATCCTTGATTAGAGCGGCTAGAGATCAGTCATCTGAAGTCAAGAAGGCGTGGGAAGTCGCAATAGGAGAACTGATTGAATTAGGCCTGCTTTGTACCCAGGAGTCCCCCTCAACTAGGCCCACCATGCTTGATGCTGCAGATGACTTGGATCGCCTGAAGAGATACCTCGACGGTGATACTACGGCCACATTTGCCTCTTCACTTGGGATATCATCTTCCACACTTGAGGATGATTAAAGCCTGGCTGCTATCTTGTGCACATAAAAATGGCATCATTGATTGGAGTTACTGTGTTGATCCTTCAAAAGTTTGATCCACTCTCCCATTTATCTCATTCTTTTGGACAATTAGGAGACTTGTCGCAAATGGCCTAAAAGTGTCCTGCAATCACTGTATCATGTTTGCTTTTAATCCCAATAGATTTCCCTTGCAGGAGACCCAAATGGGGGATCCTTCTGCCCTGTATATGTTGCCATTTGATTTCCATCTTGATGATAACCCATGACTCTGCTCTATGAGAATCAAAACATAAATTCCCCTGGGAATCTAAATTTCAAGTCTTGTGTAGATGACATACCTCTGATGTGTCAAATGCAGGTTTGCACAAAATTGACATGATTGGATGATCTTAGCCATCTTATAGGTCAAATACTTTTCGCAGTATAAGAGAAATAAGGCAGACTATGTAGAGGTCCCAGGTTTGAGTCCTGGGGCTTACTTGATATATGGTCCTTGTGGGTGGGGTCATGTATCCGGGGTTTTACCCTGCCCCACTAAGTGGGGTCGGGGGTTCTACGTCAAAAATAAATAAATAAATTAACAATAATAGGGCAGACTAATATCCATTTAGGTGGTTGTTTCACCAAGAAACTGTACTTGGTGAGACCCATTGCAAGATGGATCTTGCAATTGACATATTTCAATCAGGTACATGGTCTATATGATATGGAACACATACCAAAAGGGATCGAGGTACACGAAGACCAACTATCCATAATGGTTTTAATGAATTGTCAGCAACTTTAAAGTTGACTATTTGGGTTCTGAAGGTGCAATTGATTCCAAAGTACAGTGCTCCTTCCACTTGGGGTAGATTGATTGTATCACCTCTTCTTCATATAGAAGGACCACATAATTCAGTGGATGATGGTGCGCCATTATAGTGACTACCATCAAATATATGGACCGGCTGCGTTTGGTAATGCTTTTTAGAAGCACTTTTTTTGTTTTTTGAAGCAAAAGTTTGCTTTTGAAAGCAAAACCAGTGTTTGATAACGTGTTTTGTAGCAATTTTAAAATAGCAAAAAAGTAAATTATTTTCTTTAATTAAGAAGCAATATTTCGTTGCTTTCAAAAAAAATTTATTTGCTTTCAGAAAAATAGAAGGAAACGTTAGGAAAAAAATAAATTTCAAAAAATTAATTATAAAAAACCTTTTGAACAACCACCACCATACCACGACAACCACCACCACCACCACACCACCACCATCACCACTACCACAACCCCACCACCACCTCACTACAACTACAACCACAACCACCAACCCTTTTTTGCTTTTCAACAGTACAACAAAGGTTTACCAAACAATTTTGTTTCATGAAAAGAAATTTCAAAAGCAGAGAATTTTCTTATGATTTCTTGCTTCAGATAGCAAGAAAGCAAAAGCATAACCAAACGCAGCCTTAATCAAGTCTAATTTTCTATAAATACGCTATGAAGTGACTAGAAAAACTGCAATAAGCAGTTTTTTTTTTTTAATTTTTGTGTGTGTCGTATTGAAAGGTTGACCAACAGAGGATGATCCTTTTGAAGTAAGTGCTATACTATTGTCGGTCTGTAACAAGCAAGAATGTCATAACCTCTTTCACCTCAAAGAAAATGGCTAACTTAATTCTGTTGATAAACCGTACTGACACAAAATCACTTGTTATGGCAATAAATTTACCAGCCTTGGGGGCAGCTTACCCTTGTACTCCTGTGATCCATTTCCTCACTTATATATATATATATATATATCATCTCTATTCGTAAAAAAAAAAAAAAAAAATTAAATAGTCAAATGGATAGGAAAGGACGTACATACTGTTATACCTATATATTTGTTCTTCCTATTATACGGAACATCCCTAATCCACCAGACCTTTGTTACATAGTTGTTATCACAATACAAATACAAAGTTTTCTCAAAATATCCATCTCCTTAATCAGCACAGGAGTTCTTAAGCTAATGATATCCACATGTTGATATCAGATATTATATGGGACAAAATGTCAATGAAGATATTTGTACTTCCTTCCCAAGCACTTGTACAAGTTTCAATGTTAAATGGGTTCCAACAGATGGTCCATATGACCATTTCACATGTGAAAATATGCAACAAAGCAAATATTCAAGCATGGAGTGATTAATTAGAAAGAATATTGGCAATGTAGAAAAGAAATAGATGTGCAGTGCCGTAACCACAAGCTTATCTTCTCAATAATGGCTTCAGCTTCTACACAAATGGGACCAATCTTGAGATCAAAACTTCTGTTCCACCATTTCATCCCAAGTGCAAAAAAAAAAATTGATGGAAAATCCACTATTTCATATACATTGCAATTTATAGTTGACATTCAACTACTATTTGTTGGTTGGAAAATTTCAACTATGTTCCCTTTCTACATGCTGGTAAGTGGGAGGATCTGGAAATGTGTGCAGATTATGTTCCCACGGGTTTTGTGTAGTGAACTCCAGGTGTAATTTTGTTCAGTGTTACTGTAACATTTAGATCTTTAAAGTGGCATGCAAAAAAAAAAAAAGTTGCAGAGCTCTCCCAGACACCAGCCGAAAGTGTCAAGTTATAAATTCCGCCGCTAAGCTTTTACTCGACGCATAAGCACATCCAATCTCCCAAAATTAAGAAAAAAAAAAGTATCACCATTCATTGTTGGGGCCATATGGTCTGGACACAGATGTGTGGGACATTTGCTGGTCCCTGTATGGATGCTCGTCATGTGTCCATAATAGTTTTGTGAGTCTCACGAGACCACTTAACAGATCCTTCCTATGACGAACATCAGTGGAGAGACCAGCAGATGTTCCACACATCTGGGTCCAGACAATACGGGGGCTTCATTGGTTATCCACCGTTGACTGGAACATAGCAATCACCCTTAGCAATTCATTACTGCATTTAAGTTGAGGCATTCAGTATTGCAAGGAAGCTTTATCTGAAATTCAAAAGCATCACCAGTTAGCAGCCAACATAGAGTTTGGGTTGATTGGGTTCATTACTCCAAGTATCAATTTTTTTCCTCTCAATATGATCCAGAATGAAGTTTATATGGACTTTTGAAACTACACTATATTCTTAGTTCTACCCTGTTAAGTAAGGTTAGCACTTGCACCGATCTTAATGAAATTGATTTTTGGAATGACATTCAGTGAACTTTGAATGGAGCTCAAATGCTAGATAACATGCCCTACGTGCAGGTAAACCGCGCATATGTAAGTATGCGCATACACACCTTCTCTCTCTCTCTCTCTGGCTGTGTTTGGAACCTTGGATCTAGAAGAAAAGAAAAGAAATGGTTAGTGCTTCGTTTCAAGTGCGTGGTTAAGATGAGATATATAGAGAAAAGAAAATCAGATTCTGGCAAATTTCGACAATTTTTCGGTGAGTTCTCATATGTTAACTAACTACTAAGGTAATACAAGAGATGTCATGGGTTAGGTTGGAGTCTTGGAGAGTACTCAGTCTTTCTTTTCTTTTCTTTCAAAATCTCTACCTTTTTGAGGAGAAAGGTTTTGATCCTCAAAGGGAAATTTTTTTAACTTATTTTCTGTATCCTCATCTATTTCTTTCTTCAGCCAAACAGAAGAAAGTGATTTCTCTAGCATTTTCTTCTCTCTCGAAATCCAAGTTTCTAAACACAACCCCTCTCTCTCTCTCTCTCTCTCTCTCTCTCTCTCTCTCTCTCTCTCTCTCTCAATATATATATATATATATATATGCTATGGTACCACTTGCTTGTATTTAAGAGATGGTAAGAGTCATGTATGTTTGTACAAAGAATGTTAGTTCTGTTTTGAGATTTTCGCTATATTCTAATATTTTAAGCTATTTCTTAGAAAAAATACTTATACAAAGTACTACAACATCTTGGAATTCTTGTGCTACAAAAGGTGAAGAACAATGAAAAAATGTCCCATAAGAGAGTAAAAAGTTTCCTACAGGTCTGTGCAGAAGGTTATTGATCCTTTTCTTAGAAAACTTTGCCAGTATGGTATGTGTAGTCACATTCCTCAAATTAATTGAACTAGATCTCTATGCACAAAGGGTTCTACTTCTCACCATAATTTATGCTACTGATGACCTTGATCATCTGAAAAAGATATTCCTTCTGGTACCAAGACCACAACAACTAAAATCCCATTAAGAATTAAATCTCTTACAGTAAAAGGAAGAAGTACAATTAGGTTGTCAAAAAACTGGTCTGACAAGTTTTAAAAACTCTAAACTGTTGTTGGTTTTCTAAGTTGTTGATGAGTTTCTTGATAAAGATTAACAAAATATCTCTTAGGTTTCATCTAGAAGTGGCAGTTACTGTTTTAACTTTAAAGTAAAAAAATAGTCAAAGGCATATGCAATTAACTTTGAGAAAAACTATTAGAGACTAAGAGAAGTCACTGATCCCTTTTCAATTAAAATGCCATTGTTTAACAATTCATTTCCAGCTTTAGATCTTAAAAATAATGGAGTACACTGTGATCTGGTACATATTACCCCTTTTTATTTTTATGAACTCAAGAACAACATGCCAACTAATTGGATTCAACAAGACGAATCCTAATTCGACATTCTAATCTGGCAAACACCATATCTTCAGTCAGATTATGTCTATTTAAAGCATTTCTAACCAACTTTTTTTTTGGTGACATGGAATCCCCGACCCCACTTAGTGGAAACAGGGTAAAACCCCGGATACATGACCCCACCAACAAGGACCATACATAAGGTAAGCCCGGGGACTCGAACCTGTGACCTCCAGTTCCGGAGAGCCTGCCAGTTGAGTTTACCCGTGTGGGTTTCTAACCAACTTCATCCAGGCCCTTTTTGGTCGTCCTGTTGCCCTATTATCTTTTATGAACTAAAAGGCATAATTATAAGGGGTGGAAACAAGATACAGATATAGACGTTATAACTTCAATGGTAAGATTAATTATACCATATTAATTGCTAGTCTCAATTTCTTTCCAGAAATTAACTATGAGTCAAGTGGATCTTAAAGGTGGAAACTGAGAAAATATTTAGGAGAGAAAATAATTCCATATACCAATCTTCTGTAAAAATGTACAGTAGTATATAGCTCTATGTATATAGAGAAGCCATTTTAAAGTTACAACCTCAAGATTGAACACATAGGACTATCCAACTAAATGGGAAACAGAGGAGTTACAAAGAGTATGCCTATTTTCAGATAAACAAGTATAAATGCGTGTATTGGTGTAGAATACTGTAGAAACACACTTTACATGGTATATGATAAATTAATATACAGTATCTTACTCTTACATGGTATGCACTCTATGAAACAGAGGTATTGTCCATTTTCTCATGCCATTTAATAGCCATATATGCTCTTCTGCAGATTCTTATGCTCAGAAGTCATGATAACTGAGGCCCTACTAGTTTGAAATCCGAACTAAAGCCAAAAGGAGAGCATTGCCTGTCAAATAAAGAAGCCATATCACATAATTTTCCATTCCAAGAAAAGTATACGGTATCCATGTGCACGAAGCCTCACATTGCCAAAATTATAAAAGTCTGCTTGAAAGAATATTTAGAAAATTAGACAAGAAAGTTTAAATGGTTTTGAATTGTTTCGGATCATAAATCACGAAAATAGGGCATACCTCCTGGAATATAAGTAGGGAAGTCTCGTCTACTAGGGGCGACTGCGTATATTTTAAATTTCTTATGTCAGACTTTATTGTTCTAAGCTGCTCATGTATCTCCCTCAACAACTTCAATCCCTCTTCCCTACTAACAGCAGCTTCTTTTATAATAATCCTTCTTTCATCCTCAAGCATCTCCAACCTATTATTCAGCTGTTGAATCTCAGGTTGATATGGTGCATCACAAACTTTAGGACCCATAAGAGCCAAATGGCAGTCAACAGTAACCCCATCTCTTGATTTTGAGAATCCCTTTTCGCAGGGTGCATATTGTAGCATTTTCTTGATCCAGTCAGTCTCATCTTTAACATAGTAATCCAAAGTTACTGGATTGACAGAATCTGGCTTTCCGAGCGAGTTCTGACTTTCCACCATCAGTGTATTATGTTCTTGCTCATGTGGTTCGCAAAATTTGTAATTTTCATGAATTTGTGGGACTTCAAAGACATCATAGACATTTGTGGGATTTGTTGTATTTCTGCTTGCATCTAAATTCCCAATGCATTCAGCTTTGGGATTTGAATGCGAGTATTTCCATACGGAATCCACATCAGTCCCTATGGCTCTTCCTGTTGGATTGTCCAATGGGTTTCTGCTCACTTGTGAATGTAAAGAATAGTTTGCCTTGGGCTCATCCTTCAACTTCATGGAGGATGATTCCCTGCTAGTTGATTGAAGCCCTTGATTTGGTAAAATGCAATCAGACTCAACTCTTACATCAACGTCTTTACTATGCGATAACTGTTTCACTCGTTCATCTAATTCTTTGATCTGTTCCCAATATGAATCGAAGTGTCCAGTTGAAGGTTCCTTGCACTTTTTGTGCAAATTCGCATTCTGAACATTAAATTCACAGACCATGTCTTCATCAATTTTCATTAGAGTCATTGCTGAACCTTCTCTTTCGATCATTCCATTCTTATAATAAGAATCCTTAAATCGAATTGGAGGCAGAGAGTTATTTCTTCTTAAAGTTCCAGACACACCTATGTCCCCAAAGTGAGCTTCGTTTTGTTGCTCAAGAAAATTTTCTGGATATCTAGTTTCCCCTATACTCAGATCACCAAAGCCCATGCTCAACAACTTGCACCTATACGCCTGAACTTGGAACCCAAGAGAGGAAATCTCCATTTCTTTCTGATACATGAATTCCTCAAAGTCTAAAAGTGTTTGCTCAACATGATGCATCCTTTCCTCAGCCATTCTCTTGTATTGACTTGCTTCCATCTTCTCAGCAGCCTTTTCCCCTTGTAGACGCAAAATCATGGATAAAGTTTCGGTAGCTGCCGTAGCCGAGGATTCTCTTTCCTCATCTAATTCGAAATAAAGTTTTTGGAGAAGTTGTTGTTGGGTACGAAGCGCGTCTTTTAGAACTGCAATCTCACTTTCATCCATCCCAGAACATAAACTAGTTTCGGCCATTTCATATATACTACAAACAGAAGCAATGAAACCTAAAGCTTTTCTCCATATGATGATTAGATATTTCCATTCTGCATGAGAAACCCAATTAAGAAACAACAAAATTCATATCAATTCTCAAGAAATTATTGAATAACTAATAATAAATTAAAAGCATTTAGATATCATCTCTCAAATTATACTGCTCAAGAAAAGAAGTAAAAACAGTTCGCTGACTAAGTGATCAGAAGTAATAAAATGAACCTTGTAAGCATCACGAAGACGAAATTAGGAAAAATATGATCAAGTATAAAATAGGTAATCTTACCATGTAGAACGAGGGAACACTCGAATTGATCCAAGGAGCAAGATCCCCAATTGAGAAGAAAGCCAAGTGTGATAAAGATTAATCTCCCACCAAACAATAAAAAAATGGAGAAAACAACTCAAGAGTACAAATCCGACTTTACGCCAAATCAATCCCAGTGAACAATCAAGAAATCTTACCCAACAAACCAGAAGCAAGAAAGAATAAAAAGAAGAAACAGAAAAAGAAGAAGAAGAAGAAGAAGAAGAAGACTGTGGATATACCTAATCACAGAACCAAAGAAGAACCAGAAGAAGATGAAGAAGAAGAAGAAGAAGAAGCCTGTGGAGATACCTAATCACAGAACCAACATTTCACTTCCTGATTTTCTGCATAGAGATCAGAATCTTCAAAAAAAAAGGAAAAAGAACCGACTGAAACCCCATCAAATACAAAACATGATCTTTTCAAATCTGCTTTTTCTGTCAAAATCAGGTAATGGGGTTTTCAAACTCTCTCCACCCCAAAAATTAAAATAAAACAAAATAAAAGAATAAAAATAAATATAAAAAACTGCATTTCTGTCAAAATCAGGTAATGGGGTTTTCAAACCTCTTCTTGTGTGAGAGTACTCTCTCTCTCTCTCTCCATCCCAAACATTAAAATAAAATAAAAGAACG
>JAUPMG010000003.1:7126093-7159347 GCA_031762675.1 Pachysandra terminalis
TTGCTGTGAAACTGAATTGAAGCACCAAGAATCAAACTAAATCGACAATGTAGAAACCCTAACAAGCTCAAATAAACTCGAGATCTACAAATGTTAAAGTGATGAAAGCTTACAGGTGTGGTTACAGTGCTCCTGAACTTCTTCGATGTCGTATTGAGTGAGCATAGACGACGTGCTTCCCATCGTTTCAGGAAAAGAAAAAAAAAACGAAGAAACCAACGAAAGCTCAAACAGACCAAATTTCCCGAGAAAAAAACAGAAACAGAATCAAGTCAGTAGGAGCAGAACAAACCCTAATTCCGCCATTAAAGATCCAAATCGAAAATGCAGAAGAACTGACTTCCTACAGAAGAAAGCAATAGCAGCTCGAACGTAATCGTACCTGGAAGGGGCGCACTGCGCACCCTTTCTCTTCTCCACGTCAATCAACTGCAACTGTTCTGAGCAAGAATGGGAAAGAAAGCATGAAATGGTTCAAAGTCTTGTTCGTCATTATTAAAGAAGTAGAGTACATTTCGTCAGTGTATAATCGTATTTTTATACAAAAAGGGTAAGATGGGAACATGCTCTTTTCCTCACAATTTCATTTTTTTTTTTCATAAATTATTTTCATTTGTTTTTGAAAAATAAAAAGGATTATTTCTGTGTGATCAAACGAGTTTCACTGAAATATTTTCTATGGACTCAGACTTTGAGTATCCAAATACGCAAATTATGCAAAAAAACCGTCTTTTCTTTATTTTCTCATAAAATCCGACTTTCCAAACCTAAGTTTCATAATCCGTTACATATAAGTGGCACTCTGGCACTCAGAACACGAATCCGTGTTCTAAGTGCAAGAACATGACCAATCCACGGATTTGAAAAGTCAATCTAGGGATTAGAGTGAATGCATAAAAATTGTGAAATTTAGGATATTTTTATAATATTTAGGGATTAAAGTTAAAAAAAAAATAGATACTTTTATTATTTTAAAGTATATTTTAGAAAAATACAAAAATAAATGAATTATATTTTAAAAAAATGTTAAATTAGATTGATAAATATCCATCATGAACTATATCTTTATAAATAAGTACAGTTTGTATATATATACAAACGCTCTATAGGGCTCTAGACCATAAATAAGTACAATTTGTATATATATATACAAACGCTCTATAGGGCTCTAGACCACCCGTTATTTTTAAGTTTGACGCTCTCGCTCCCCACTTTCACTCCTGCACCCGTCAGTGCTCTGGTGACTTAGATCCAAACAGAGCCTTTATGTTATAAAATTCTTTGTTATTACTTGGCCAGACTGAAATACCTTGCTTAAGTTCCAATGGCTTGATGAACAATTTGCCTTACCAATTAGTGTAGTGAATTTAGCTACTTATGTATTGTAGACTCCATCTATGATATGAATTTGTATCTATCTTTCATGTAGGCTATGCATATCAGTGTTAAGCGTGTTAAGTCAACCTATTTTCTGCAACGTATTCAAAACGGGATTTCGCTTTTTGAAAGAACACTCCTCCCCTGCTTCATTCATGACATGTTCCAACAGTTTCAGTTTGATAAAAATGTGTGAGATGCATACTCTTGCTTACATTTCTCAAATCAAAAGAAAGAAAAGGCAGAAAGAAAAGCCACTTCACATATTTATCTCACAAACCCATTTGGAGAGAAGCCGAACATAACGTTTCTGTCGTCACAAATTCCTTTCCATGTGGCTTAGTTCTTGTTTGGAGTTATGAATCCAATACATCAACCTACTTCAACATGTTTGATCTTCATGCTGCAAGTAGCTTCTGAATGTCCTTCTGCATCATATAAAACTAGAGTTTCAAAAGTGAAACAAAAGAAAAAACCTTACAATGACTTTCAATTTCTAAGTTTTGTTGTTGACTAGACTAGAAATAGATGGTTCGCTAGCTACATGAGCCCTACAAAGATTTCGAAAATAACTGTTTGATGGACCCTTTGACAAATCATTGGCTCCATTGTTGGAAGTTCGATAGCACATTAACATACCTCAATTTGGAAAGGAGACGTCGTTGGTGGATATCTTTCCACAACCTTGCCATTTTTGTCCACCAAGAACTTCTCAAAGTTCCATTTGATCAAGTCACCCAAAAATCCTCCTGCACTTGACTTCAGAAACTGGTAAACTGGAGCAGTACTTGGTCCATTAACATCAACCTGTCATGCACAAAATTAGACTTTGTTTTATATCCCATGACTATGGGTGTGTGTGTGTCTGAGCAAAAGGAAGACAATTGTCAAACCTTATCAAAAATAGGGAATTCTGCTTTGAACCTTGTACAAGCAAACTGTTTAATTTCTGGATTTGATCCAGGCTCTTGCCCCCCAAACTGATTGCAAGGAAAAGCTAGAATCTCAAATCCTGCAATTCAGATTGTGTAAACATCTTTAAACATGCTATCGTATTTGACATGTTCTAACTATAGTTAGCATCAGCTAACTATACGTAGTTATTAGAATGTTTGGCACCATAACTATTAAACATGTACTCGTATTTGACATGTGACATTATAGACTCCATTAATATTTCAAGACTGATCTAGAATTGATTTTCATCTTCTTGCTTTATATACTTACTGCTGTAATGACGAAATAGATCAAACAAATGATGCAGTAGATCAACAGGTTTGAAGCTCACAGGCATATACAATAACATGTGTATTAGGAAGCAAGCCGGACTTAAAAACGCAAGATCATGGTTGCAATGCTCTATGAACTGTTGAGCTACAGGCTTAGGACCATCAATCAATAAGACAATCAGATCTTCAACAATGATATGTATCACAGTATCACGAGAATAGATGACGCATCTCACAAACACTAGATTATCTAAGTCAGCAAGTCACTGTAGAATATCAGCATCATAAGTCATGCAATACCATAAAAGAAACTTATTTGCAGTGCTTGGGGTAGGATTGTTTTGAAAAAAATTATTTTTATTAGCTTCAAGTTAACTCTCAAATATTGCCTACTCTTCACTGCAACTGCTTCAAGTTAACTCTCAGATATTCTCTACGCCATATACAAGCATGGTCTAAAGGATCGACTGATCCCGAGTTGGATCGTCCGATACAACTGGGATCGGCTCAATCCGAGACATGATTCATGTATCAGTCAAACTCGGTAAATCTTGGTCAAACTCGTTTGGATCGTTCGATCCAACTCGACTGAGTCAAAACAAATCTGTTGAGACAAGTAATTTATCAATTTTTTTGTTCTTTTGACTCATTGTTTGACTCGGCCGATCCTGATACGGATCGCCAATCCAACTCGGAATCGACCAAGAACGATCCCGATCCAATCCCCGAGTTAAAACAATATGTATACAAGACCTGCAGCCATGGAAAAGTAGAACCATACAGAATATCTACTAGCTTGATCACTTCTGAGTATTCTGTTTCGTTTGGTTGGCTACTAGGAAAACCATTACGGCCACTTTGGACATATGCCAGACTAATGGTGCAAAACGAAACATGCAGGAAAGCATTGACAAAGAAAACACTCTAAACCAAATTTGTGGAGGCTAGCTTGGTATCCTTTTGGGAAGTGAGAACTGTAGGATCCCAATAACGAAGTTGGTGCTTACACAAATTTATTACCAACTTGGTTAATCAAAACGGTAATAGGATGTTCGTCTTGTGAAGAACATGATGACTAACACGAAAGTGAAGCAGATACAATGAAGGATTGACGCTTAAGAGTCGTTATAAAATTAATGGCAGCAAATTATAATCAGGAACAGAGATTCGACTAGGAGAAGGCGTATATATTCATTGCAACAACATGCAGGCTTGATAGTAATTTAGAAAACAGAATATAAATTCCACACCACAACTTTTGAGTGTTTCTATCTCTAAACTTATCAGCAGTGAATCTAAAATAAATAGAGGAAAACCAGGCTCCAACTTCCTAACAGTATATTAGCTCACCTTGTGTTTTGTACTTCTCATACAGGTGTGAGAGTTCCGAGTAATTTGAAGGTGTCAAACCACTGACATTCAAAATAAAAGCCTTCGATAAGAACATGAGGGCCTCAATATAATCAAGTTTATATCATTGTGAGGAAAGGATAGTCCTATGTAGCTAATTAATTATGAAGAGCGACAAAATAAACCTCATGTCAAACAAACATAACTAACTACCAACAAAACAGGATAAAGTATATGAGGGATTACCATTTTGAAGCAACATTAACAATCAAGAGAGCTTTCCCCTTAAATTTGCTAAGAGAAACATCCTTTCCATCAATATCCTGCACCAAAATGACCTCCATCTGTCAGTGTAAAACAAACCATCCACATATTATTTGTTTTAAGTGTGGTTGATTGGGCCCATAGTGCTTAAACTCGGTATCGGATCGGGGATTGTCCCAGTCCGATACCGAGTTGGCTCAACAATTATTATTTTTTTTTAAATTCATAAATTTTTTTAGGGGTGTCGGACGATCCATATTGGATCATCCAATCTGACTCGTCTGAAAGCGAGTCAGATTGTCTGGTTCGGACGATCTGACTTGGTTTCAAACTGAGTCAGAGAACTTTAGCAATTTTCAGGATCAGCTTGGGATTGTGTCCTGAGTTGTATTGGCCAATCCAACTCGGGATTGACCGATACTTAAAACTATGGTTGGGCCCATTTCGATAATAGAGACATCCCTCAACTTAACTAGTAGCTAGGCACTCCTATAAAAGAAACAACAAGAACAGTTATTTATTATGTTATGAACTGTGGATACGTTCAAAATATATCAAGCAATGTTAGAGCAGTCTATGGTAGACCCTTACAGAGGGGAGGTTCCGGGTTCCACTTAAATGATCTCAGACGACTCCCTAGTGTGAGCTACCAAAACAATTTCAGCAATTCTAACAAATAAAACCAGGTACGGACATAATGCATTTAATCAAATATTTTTCTACCAATTAAACAAAACTAACAATTGGGATGTTCTTAATTACACAGAAATAATTCTAACAAATAAAACCAGGTATGGACATGATGCATTTAATCAAATATTTTTGTACCAATTAAACAAAACAAACAATTGGGATGTTTTAAATTACACAGACAAATTCATACCAAATTGGATTCTGAGAATCATACAAGCAGAACAACAGTTGGGTGCCATTAAATATCAGGATGTTTCAATCTCATATTTTCTGGGAAAACTCAAACAAACCCACATAAATCCAATAGTGATTCTCAGTTATGAGTTATACGGTAACAACATGGAATCTTCCAAAAGTTTTTGTCAATTACGTATTACCCGGAATAATTAAAAAGAAAACCCAACAGTAAACGATGAAGTAAGGAGAAGATCTTATACCTTGACAGTAAAATCATGGACGCTCTTCTCCGTCGCTGCTCTTGCATAAACGACGCTTGTCATTCTCGGACGTTTCAAGACAAACCCAGGAAATTCTGAAGATCGAATTGAAAACCCATTATGTACAAAGGTGGATTTTGAAAACCCAGATGAGATTTTGTTGGAAAAGCTAAAGAAAGCTACAGCAGGAGAAGTTGATGAAGGGTTTGTTTGGGTTTGGGTGAAACCCTGGAAAGAAGAAGCAGTAAAGAAAGTGGAGGATAATCCCATGGAGGCCATTTGAGTTTGGATTTGGAGATGCAGAGTGTCCTTGAGATGTTGAAAAAGGTTGAGTTTGGGACTAATAGGTGGTGGGTTTTGGAGTGGAAGCCATGGATCCACGTGGTTTTGTTTGGTACTTGCCACAATTCTTAACCTTGTGATGTAAAGAATTCATTTCACAGGACTTATTGGTCCTCGTTTTTCTGTCCTTCTGATCCGGAACGCATTTCAGGAACCAATTAATGCATTGTGGGAACTAATTTTGAAGGAATTTTTGTCATGTTTGGTTAGCATGTAACAAAATGAATTCTCCCGGTTTGTGCTTTTGGTAAATATATTTCTTTAAGTGCTTATGAAAGTTAAAGGGTAATATTGGTATTATGAAAATATTATTAAAGTTGAAAAATAATATTTATTTAAGTGCTTATAAAAGTTCAAGGGTAAAATAGGTATTATAAAAATATTACTAAAGTTTAAGAAATAGCTTCCCGCATAAGTGATAAGAGAAGCTGCTAAGAGCATCTTCTCCTTATGGGTAGCCTTCTATTGTTTATGGGTAAGCACTTATCCATTAGGTATTGATGACCCCTCAATTTGAAAATTCAAAATGGGACCAATAAGGTAAAGCCATCTGGCACCTCCAAGGCAAAAATCCGTTTTCCCGCTTTCGAAATACGTATCCGAATGTAAGGAGGCATGTACAATTCGAGAATAGACTTTATGATCTAATCTCGAGATCGGTTAAGGACAATTTGATCCTATCCAAGATCCGATAATAGACTTTATGATCTAATCTCGAGATCGGTTAAGGACAATTTGATCCCATCCCAAATCCGATAGACTTTATGATCTAATCTCGAGATCGGTTAAGGACAATTTGATCATATCCCAGATCCGAGAATAGACTTTATGATCTAATCTTGAGATCGGTTAAGAACAATTTGATCCTATCCCAGATCCGAGAATAGACTTTATGATCTAATCTCGAGATCGATTAAAGACAATACGATCTTATCCGAGAATAGACTTTTATGATCTATGCTAGAGATCGGTTAAAGGCAAATCAAGCCTATGATCCGATCACCGAAACCGATAACAATCTTACCAATAAAGTCTTATGATCTCACAAGCAATATCGCTCCCACACAAGACTGTGTTGGGATAGTCATATCTCGGGTATAAGAACACCCAAGATCGCATGTCGAGTTACGCTATAACATCAAATTATGACTGACTCAATAATGCAAAGCATTACACTCGTAATCGAGTTAAAATCGTTTTATCAAAGGAATTATCTTTAGGATATCTCACTCGAGGACAACGTCCCGAGCTTCTTAAGTCATTAATACAATAAGACAAAAAATGGGGGGATCGAGATACCTAAAGGAATGGTGGCCCAGAGAAACGTCCCATCAGACCTATGGCGGTTGCTGGCAGTCGACCAGACCCACGTGGGCGATGTCATATCAGAGGGACTGAGCACAAGGCAGAGATTGCTTGCACACTTGTACAAAGTGATAGGAGGCAGTCGAGGTATGGGCCTGAACACGCGGGAACATCCTACCGTGTCTAACCCTCGATGACCGCCACCTGTCACTTAACCCTTGTCTGAGGATTTTTGGCTATAAAAGCCCTCATTCTCATTCAAACAAAGGATGACACTTGGTGCAACAAGGAACCAGCTGAAAGATTTGAAATCTCTGACTTAGGAGTTTTCTCTATCATTGTGTTGTTTCTGGATCCATTCCTTGAGATTTTCAAACCTTCTCCTTAAGTCTGTTGTGACTTAACCTAACAATATAAGGAAACCTCGTATTGGAACGACTGTCAAGTTTAGGCCAATACGAGACAGGCTTTTGAACCGATATTCTCCCTTTGGTTAACCATTCACAAGGTGACACCTGCCATCTTATTAATCTCGTTTTGTTAGCCAATTTCGGGGATCAACAGTATTACCAAATACACTTTTAATTTTAAAAAGTGCTTTAATAAGCTATAAGCTGAAATAAGCAGTTCTATAAGTCGGGCCAAACGCAACCTTAACATGAATTCTGACTTGATATTGATGATCCAGTGACCTATTTAAGAAGCCACGTGTTACCTGCTTAACCTGCTTGACCTATGGACCATGGGTCTAATGGGTCACTCGACCCGGGTTGACCCGGTCTAACCCGGCCAACCGGTCCAATTCGGTCCAACTTGGTTCAATTCGGTTCGACCCGACCCCAACCGGTCCAACTTGGTCTGACCCGGTCCAATCCGGTCTAATTGGTCCGACCCGATCTTACCTGGTCCGACCCGACTGTTATGAGACCACCATCCACATGTCACACTCTCACTCAAGACTTCTAAGCCAAGTTTACTTAGAGACCAAGTAGAGACAAGGCTATATAAAGACCACTTCAACACAAAAAGGAGGGATGGGAAAAATCTGGAGGATGAGAAAGGCTCTGAACATCAGAAAAAAGGGAAGAAGAACACTACAGAAGAAAACATCTCTTTCCTTCCATCTCTCTACATCTTCCTCTCCCTCATTTATTTCTTATTTCCTTTATCCTCATATGATTGGGATGTTCATTGTATTCCATGTATTTTTAAATAGTGGAAAAAGACTTCCTACGAGATGACCCCCGTGGACTAGGCATATTACCGAACCACGTAAAACTTTTGTGTACATCTCTACAATGGCTCTCTCCCTTCTCCCTCTTCTTTTTTATTTTTGTCGAGCATAGGCATAGTGCCGTCCGAATGGCTGCACGACGGTTTAGGAAGACGGTTGGGACGTCCGGCGTGCCCAGACAAGACCTTATCCAACCCCGAACAGTGCGGAAGTGATTGACACACGACGTCGTCACGTGCTCGCACAGTTTATGTCCCGTTAAGCAGCTCGATCTTGATCGGCGACTTAAAGCAGGTCAAGCAGCACAAATTCCGCATCAACAATATAAATGAATTTTGATCAAATTCTCTAATTTTTTTTTTTTAGTTATAATTATTTTCATATAATCCCATAGCTGCACATAAGCTTTGCACAGGTATATCTTTTTAAATGTGATAATAATGCTTCAAAATTATCCATAATAAAAATAGTATATTTACAAAGTTTGCTTTAAGAGTTGAAGAAGGATCTACCTTTGCTTCAAAGTATATCGTTCTTATTACAAAAACAAAGAAGCAGGTAAAGTGCGTGAAAAAGATGCATGTTTAGTAAGCCTGCTTCCTCCACTAACTAATTAAAATGAAATTAACTACTCCTATCCTAAAGAAGCTTTCGCTCCATTGGATAATTTTGTCATAAAAGCTTTTAGTGATTGAAAGTCCTCCAATTTGATGCAAGTCCCACAAAGAAATAAAAAGTTAACCCAACGATGTGTGAAGGGTATTAGTAGCTGAGCATTATGACTCACATAAAGTTCTAATCATATAAGCATTGGGGTCATATATAAAAAATGACGCGTACAAGACGTCATGTAAATCGAGCGTTAAATACTGAAGATAATATCCCTTACTCTATCATGTCTTACAAATCAATATGCCTAAATTTTCTGTGGACCATCTAGAGAGCCCGAAACTAAGTAATTTTTGAAGGTACGAAGCCATCTATTAGGAACTCGCTTTCTTTTTTGTGCTTCAATAGAACACTATGACTATGCTAAAGAGGAAAGGCAATGAAAAAATGGAAACATATCAGATGGAAGCTGCCAAAGGACGATTTTATCAAACTTAATGTCGATGGGGTTTCACGAGGCAACCCAAGACTAGCTTTTGCTTGTGCGATCTGTTGCGATGCAAGAGGACATTTTCTTGGAGCTATTTCCCAGAATTTGGGTGCTACAAATGCTGCTATACCTGAGGCAATGGCTCTTATGACTATTAGTTTAAGCGTACTAAAATCAATATGATTAAGATAATTTTTTACCATTTGATCACACCACATTTCCTTTTAATGGTGAAAATTTATTATTCAAGACAGTAAATACAAAATCAGATAATTAACAAATAAACCAATTAAGATAACTTTAATTAGATGTCTTCATAAAGAAATTTCTTGAAAGCTTCCATGTGAGCTACCTGAAGGCGCAGCATGATGATCATTGACCCATCATCATCCCGACCCGAGAGGATGAAAGACTTCCCATCAAACCCGAGAGATCCGGGACCCATATGGATCTCCTTTCCCCAACCAAAATTCACACCGTAGAGTGGTAGACCAATCCAGCTCGTGACCTCTAGATTCGGGTTTCCATAGAATGCCCCTCGGGTACAACCCACTGTGTGGAAAGTCCGATTCATCGAAATATCTGGTTTACCTTTCAAAAAGCCAAACGCTGATCTCACGTAATCGTTGTTCATCATATCCACCGACTCTCTTATCAAACCCGAAACCCAACCTAACGGCTCCGACATAATCTCACCGGCACGGCTCATCGGTGTCACCGGAAAAATCGCATTTCCAAAGTATGCGTTGGTAGAGGTGGTTCCAGTCGTTTACGAAAGTCAACTGCGACTCGTACCTTGGTTAGCTGCTCAGCTTCATGGCCACGTGCCTTACATGCAGACCTCCAAATATGTGCAGCCACCGATTCATACCGACTGTACGGTCGAATATGACTACCGTCCGGTCTACCGACGTTAGCCGTGTTCTTTAGTTTCAAGACTTGTTCTTTCGTCAGCTTCAACATACCCACCGTGGTTTCCTTGTTTCTCTCTTCCTTCTCGTCGTTTCTTCCGATCAGTAAAGGTGGTTGACTGAACTCGACGTGATCGAATCTTCTAGGTGGAGTTGTAATGATGAGATCATCACAAGCTTTTAAAGTTGTTCGATCAAGGAACGGTGGGTTCTCTATTTCCTCACCGCGAGCTATCCTTGCCCACTCCTTAATGAAATGAAGAGCGCTTTGTCCGTCTACGACGATATGTGATATTCCGATGCCGACACTAACGCCACCACAGCGGAACTTAGTGAGCTGCACCAAGAGCAATGGCAAGTCGTCAACTGGGGTGGTGGTGTAATCCACGCGAGGGATGAGCTCTCTGATTTCTGGGGTTGGTTTAAAGTCTCCAAAGTCATCGACTCTTGCATCGGATTCTGCTTCGAAGAGCTGAGCCCCCATGGAATTGCAATGGAGCTCGAACCGTCCTCCGTCTAGAGAGTTCAAACGTCCCGCTAGTGGGTAGAAGTGAACCAACGTTCGACTCAGTGAGTCTCTCAAGATTTCGATTGCAGATGCAGCTGAGTCACCGACTGGACGGTAGAAGTAGATTGTGGGTGCATGAGTGATGGGTTTAACTTGATCGACCTCTGGAAGACATAGCCGGTATATCGGCGTCGGAGTTGCAGGCTTGACTGTGTAAGAACCCTTTAACCAGCTCACCATTTTCTGGTTTCTCTAGTTATACGGGCAAGGAAAGAGCCGGATCTTCTTCTTCTTCTTTTTTTTTTGGGTAATACTATCTATCTTCTACACATGCACTTTTATGGGAAGCGGATCCTCTGTTAGGAACACTATGCGGCAATTAATTATACTGCTCCTGAAAAAGACATCCGGCGACCCCCAGGACCATTGAAGGATCACAACTACACGCTTGAGAGATCATAACGAGTTTTAAAGTGTTTTAAAACTCGTGAGTAACTCGAAAAATTCAATCAAGTTACTCTTATAGGTGATTTTGCTGGTTAATTCGTCCCACAAATCAGGGAGTGGTTAACCAACTAGTCCCAGAAAACTCGATCGAGTTACTCGTAAAACTCGATCGAGTTTTCTATTGACTCGTCCGATTAACTAGGTTATAGATTAAACTACCTCTCTAATTAATCTTAATTTCACATTAATAAAAAACTTAAAAACAAATTTTCTTTAAAATATACCCCAACTTAAACTTACCAATATGACTCTTTATATTCTTAAAATTAATAGAGTTGGCACGTCAATAACAACAATTCCTTATAACTTGGGCCTAGTTTCCAAGTTTCTTGGATAGGTCGACTTTCGATTTACCCCTATCCGAGTTTTAAAACAACGAGTTTAAATGATTTTACCTCTTTAATAAAATTCTTTTTAAATAGATAATAATCTTTTTAAAATAATAATGAATAAAAAGATGAATTTGACTTTTAGAATTAATTTCATCTTTTTAAGTTTGTCGTGGGGTGACCTAACCATGATTCAAAGATAAATGTTATCAATATCATTATGTTTCACACATTGATTAGTCTTTGAACGTGGCATACAAAATAACCACTTTTTATTTTATTGTATGTAATACCCTTACAACCAAGTGAATATATATATTCATCTTAATCTATAGTTGATGAGTACAACCTGTCATCCCTTGGTTCACTTGGTTGTAAGGATGGTATTAGGAATCTTAGCAGAAAAATTGATCTCACACTAATACATCCTAGCGAAAGCCCCAATCCCAAAAAAATTATTTTATGCCCAGTAACTAGGTTTGTTAGCGAGTCAGGTTCGTATTGAATTATGTTATATTCAAATCCGATCCGATAACAAAATCCAAGTATTTGAATTCGATCCGATAAGCTTTTGGCTTTTACACTTAGCCTTTTTATACTCTTAGTTTTTAAATATTTATATTTAACTTATTTAAGAGTTATTAGATAATTAAAAAATTGTATGCATTCAAGACTTTATAATTTATATCATGTACCTTTTAAATTACTTTTACTCATTACTCATATGTGAAAGCTTAGAGAACCCTGCTTTTAGTCTTAACGACATTTGTCATGTGCCATAAGACTCATCCAAATGTATTAACATATTTATTTTTATTTTTTTTTTTGTGTAAAACTTAAAATACATTAAAAAAAAATTAGATGGTTGTTAATACAAATGGCAAAACCTAATATACATGTAATAGTGGAACTTATATAGAATAAAATATCATACATATGACTAATCTAGATGATCTCTTATAAAATAAAAGGTTTGGATTGATCAGATCATTCTATCATGTAACAATCAATAAAATAAAAGCTATTGTGATAGAGCAAAATACATTTAGCCTTAAATATTATATATATATATTTATATATGTTTTTTTTTTTATATCAAATAAAATTTTATAGAACAAGGAGATTAAAATGATTAAGTTGATTATTTGGGTTGAGGTGCTCTAGGAATAGGTTTGTATTTTTGAACCGGTTTACTAAAAGAACAAGTTGAGGTTGAGCATCAGCTTCTTAGTATTTAATACCAACTACCAAACCATCCAACCCTGTTATTGCCAACTTTACTTGTGGCTTCTGCATTTGGCATGCATTTATGATGTTAGTTGCATGAGTCCATCAAAGGCAATTGGTCCCGAATGAACGTTATGACAAAAACTTTCTAAACTTAGTGGTCGATTGTAGGTCCATGTTTGTGTGAATATATCCAATCTTTCTTTCACCTTCATTATCTCCTTATCTTTAAAGGGATGGACGAATGGTACCAATACAGTACAGACAGAAATCTTGTAACTATTCCAACTTATTATCCTTTATAATTTGGCTTACAAATTGCTTCTTATCTTATTGTTCCCTTTCTTTGTAATAATGTGAGAGACTGAAGTTAAATGCGATTGAATACAACTGCTGTTAGTAGGGGTGTCAATTGGTTCAGTCTAAACTAAAAACCGAACAAATCAAATCAAAAAAAGTTGATTTGCTTTTGGTTTTTTTCTTTTGAAAAATGAAAAATCAAATTAATTCAATTTGATTTTCAGTTAAGGCTTTGATTAAACCAAATCAAATTGAGAACCGAGTGAAACTAAGATTAGAATTCTCTCTCTCTCTATGCATATATATTATAACTAAGGGAACTCGAATTTTATAATTTCGAGATATAATTTTTGTTAACGTAAAAATTTGTTCTCATTACAAAGGTGTATGTAATTTACGGCGACCACCAGTAAAGCTTGTATTTAATTTTTTTGTTTTTAAATAATACAATAGATTTAAGTCTCGGGCAGGTGAAGGGCACATGGCCATAACATCGGGTAAAGGATGTATTTAATTTTTTTTTTTTTTAAAAATAATACTCAAGTCTCGGGCAGGTGAAGGGCACATGGCCATAACATCGGGCTTCTGTGGACAGTAAGTTTCACTGTCGGCTCTTCTTCAAGACAATCGTTATGTGACAGGTGGCAATAAAAAAGCAATCCCAAAAAGCAATGGAAATATTTGTCACAGAATCCAAATAGTAAACAGAAGTATCAATCAGCTTTCTATGTCTACATCTATACCCTTATGTAAAAGAGAGAGAATGCCGTTTTTATCTTTTTTCCTTCTTATCCGTGTGTCCTGATATTGTTAGGCTATTTTAGCCTTGTCAAAACCATTAATTTCGGCCTTCATATTATTCGTAGCGTTCTGCTATTAAACGCATTCAAACGCAGCAATGCTACGTAACAACAATTTTAATTTTCAAACGCAACAACGCTACATAACAACAATTTTAATTTTTTTTTCCCAACCTTTTTTTTTTGCCTCTGTTTTCTATAGACAAATCTTCTTCTTCTCAAGTCATTTTGGCTGCTCCATTCCAATCTCGTAAAAGCCATCAACATCTAGTAATTTCTTCCTCTCTGTCATCATTTTTTCTTCTTCGTCTCTCTCTCTCTCTCTCTCTCTCTCTCTCTCTCTCTCTGCGTCTCTCTTTATTTACTGCTTCTGAAAAATGTTTTTGAATGAATCCGTTTATTATCCAATTGAATCAGTATACTGACATTGTTCGCTAACTGTTTGACCCAGTACCTAAAAGAATTCGAGGGTGAATTACGCTACGCGTACACTACGGGTGGTGTAAGTAATTCAGCCATATGGATTTTTTGGATCCATATTTAAGTTTAACTCAACTTTATATGGTTTATTTCTTGCTTTTGTAATGATTATCAAATAAATTAAAAATAACTTACGAAATTCCTCTTAAAGTCCTATTACCTATTCACCCGGTTGCATTTCACAAATTGACGGAGAAGTCTGTTTTTCTACTTTGGGAAAGTATTTTTGTGAAAGAGTAACAAACAAGTATTGGATCACATACCATTCTTGAAGCCTTGCCTTACATAATCTTCTTGTTTCTTACTGAGAAGGAAAATGACTTCTTCCTGAGGCATGGATGTCTAGTTTCCGTGGACTAGCTATTTATTTAGAGGGTTTTGGTTGTTTGATTTTCAATTTCCCATCTGAATTTGATTCAAATTGTAGTTTTGTTCTTTTCATTGAATTGGAGAATCATTTTTTTTTTCAGTTGAGCATGAAAAGTCTGGCATTTGCAACCTGGCCTTTTTCTTTTGCTTTATAAAGTTGTCAAAACTCAAAGTAATGAAGCTTGATTTAATATTATACAAGAATGATTTTGGTCATATAATTTAGAATGTTAAGCATCACCATTGGTTGGATCGTCCTTAAAGATAACTTCCATGGAAGATGATTCAATTGGATTTGGCTCATGGAAGCAAAAAGGAAATCCGCATTAAGTTTCAACCCTTTATTAGATGGATGCCAAAACATCTGCATTAAACGGTTGGTCAGCAAATGATGGATGACATATTCTACATCATCTGTTTAAAGCATCAAACAAATATGCAAAGCATTAAATCACAGTTACAAGATTTACCGGTTCTGTTTGCACAGGTATTAGGGGCGACTTAGTTATCTAGTTCTGAATTTATTAGATTAACACAATTCACCATACTTGCCTTGCTGAAATTCATCTTGAAGTTTGATGATAATATTATACACCATATGCAAGATTTTGTTTCCAACTTGACAAATAGGTGATAATACCTGAGATTTTTGTTATGAAATATAGTCTCAATAAAGCTATATAAAGTATGTTAGACAGATAAAATGGACTGGTATCCTGTTGATAACCCTTAAGATTTTATTTGAATCTCAACGCCTCATAAAACACTGTTTGCAAGTAATATTTGAACCTGGCTACTTGTCATTTTATTTTACATTTTCTTTTTCTAATTATAGTGATTGAAAAGATATTATTGTTTTCTGGCAGAACTCTAATGTGTTCAGAATTTTGTTACATAAAGAATTTTTTTTTTATTTGGCTTGCTGGTTGACTTCTACAAAAGGATTTCATTTTTTTCCCCATCTTCTTATCCCAGCATTCGTAGTGTCTGTTTTTGGCTGTCTTTTGTTTTAGTGTCTTGATGTTTCATGTCTCATTTGATGCTTAACACAGTCATTATACTCGTATCATTTTATTGTGTTGGTGACAAGAATGTTTGTATTTTCCTTATAAGGAAGAATATGAAATGTTATTATGGTAAAATTTAGTATATATGTTCTGCATATTGAACATTCAGAGTGTAGAAAAACAAGAGATTATATTTCTCTGCAGAATCTCACTTACAGTTCTATAATATTTATCTACCTCTAGTTCTATGGTATATAGGGCCATTTTATCCCTTGCTTATGCTTGCTTTTTGCTTTCCCCTCTGTCAACTATATTTACCAGATGGTGATTGGGGCTACAATGCTGCTCGATGATGGTTTTTTTGGAATTTCTTTAACCATTAGGGACCCTCCACTGCGACGACTACATGCAGTCCTATGCTCCAACTAGCCACTATACATACTTTCTAGAGCTTGCTTTTTTGCTTACTATTTTGTACACCTTCATTTCATAGTTCGGACACCAACAAATTCCAACCATAGAATTTCTCATTCAGAACACAACACAGGTGTGATTAAAAATATGATTGGCGTATTACAAGCAATACACCTGACTATCTAATTAGTCAGATTCTCTTTGAGCTTTATATGGTGTCAAATTGAAATTTGCTTTCACTATGGAAGTGATTGCAATGCAGTAGTAAAATTATGAATTTTTTTTCCTCTGAGACATTTTAGCTCTATAATTAGCTTGAATTTTTCTTAAAGAGAAGAATTATTTAGAGTTCAAAAAATACAATATTGAATTCAAATCTTTATTCTTCATGAGTTATGTAAATGGATCTTGTTAGATCTCACGTGTGTATTGGCATTATTGACAAGATTTGATTTGGCAAATAACACACTTTCTAATTAACTTCATTCAGGTGTGTATTGGCATTATTGGCAAGATTGGATTTGGCAAATAACACTTTCTAATTAACTCCATTCTTGGTCGTATCCAATTTGTTTCTAATTTCAAATTAAGTAAGTACTAACATCATGTGCATTTGATTTCATTCTAATATGTTTGTTATGTCTTAGGAAAGAATCTCTAAAAGAATATGTTACAACCAGCTGTAAATATTCTAAGAGATTGAATTAAGATGCATACCGATTCAGTAACAAGATTGTATGGATCGTGCTAAGGATGGAACAGTTGGCTTATTCGAGAGAAACTTCTAATCTCAGAAGATCTCTCAAATAAATAGAAGGTTGCAGATTGTGTAAGATACTACAGCTAGTGGTTTGAAGAGGAGCCTCTGAAAACAGTAGATCACGCAAATCTAAACCGCTATTCAGTTGAAGGCAATTTTCTGGATTAAGCAAGTAACCAACCAAACAAGATATTCGTCATTATATTGTTGCTAATTAACAGCAAGGGTTGGTTATCTATTGGGGAATATTCTGAGAAGATTCGTGATAGAGATCATGAAGATTTGAAGGTGAATTTGAATAAGATCGTGATCTGATTTCAAATCTCGTTTTGAAGATCTGTTGTAACAAAGTGTTGCAATAGTCTGTCATCCGAGAATCTAAAAAGATCTGTTTACCTTCTTTATAAATACACATTGAACTACGTTAAGAAGGTGAACTCTCCAAGTGATTGAAGAAGATCATATCAGTATTTTTATACTGCTTCGGGAGAAGTACTTTGAGTCTTCGGGAGAAGGCGACTGCAGATTGAAGGGAGTTCAATCATGCGTTACAGCTCTTCGGGAGAAGAACTTTGAAGTCTTCGGGAGAAGGCATCTGCAGATTGAAGGAAGTTCAATCATGCATGCATAAGTCGAGGGGAGCTCGCTGAACAAGTCCATGGAGATGATTCTACACAATGGCGACAGAATTCAAGAGGGAGTCTTTAATTTGTGTAATATCCAATTGGTGTATGTAATATCTTTTACTTTAGTGGATTGTTCATCATCTGGATATGGTCCCGAGGAGTAGGTGTATACCGAACCTCGTTAAAATTGCCTGTGTTATTGTCATGATTTTTATTAGATAACACTAATTAATCTAACACTTGCTAGATCTTAGATTAATTTATACAACCGGTTCGAAAAATTGGTATCAGAGTGGGTCACTAACAAGTTTAGTGAGATCCAAGAAAAAGATCTGTGTTTTGCAGGCAATGGATACTATGAGAGAAGGAGGCTCAGTCGCACGTCCACCACTACTAGATAGAACAAATTATTCATACTAGAAAGCTAGAATAAGAGCTTTCATCAAAGCCATTGATGAAAAAGCCTGGCGTGCAATACTAACTGGATGGATTCCTCCCACCACAACAGATGCAGAAAAGAATGTCATTATCAAACCAGAGGAAACATGGACCAGAGAAGAAGATCGTTTGGCAAACGAAAATTCAAAGGCTCTGAATGCTATTTTCAACAGTGTCAATGCAAACCAATTCAAATTGATCTCAACATGTGAATCTGCTAAGAGTGCATGGGATGTCTTACAAACTGCCCATGAAGGCACCACTTCTGTCAAGCAATCAAAACTCCAGATGTTGGCATCCCGGTTCGAAGATCTAAGGATGCATGAAGATGAACAGATTGCTGACTTCAATTCCAAGCTATGTGATATAGCCAACGAAGCATTTGCACTTGGAGAAAAGTACTCTAACTCAAAACTAGTAAGAAAAACTCTTAAGGTCACTACTTGAGAGATTTTCACACAAAGTCACGGCAATTGAAGAAGCTTGTGATCTAAGCAACATGAGGCTAGATGAACTAATGGGTTCTCTACAAATCTTTAAGATGAATATCAAGCAAAGAAAGAAGGAGAAAAGCATTGATTTTCAAACTGAGGTCCATTCCCCAACCAAACAAGGTGAGTTTGATGAAACTGATGATTTGAATGAATTTTTTGCTTTACTAACCAAGAATTTTGTTAAGTTTTTGAAAAAGATAAACAGGAGGAATCCCCCTACCAGATCTGGTAGTTTCAATAATGTACAAAGGAACATGTCAGATGCTAATCCCACTGAAGTAAAGAAGAAAAGCAAAGAAATACAGTCTTATGAGTGTGAGGGTTTTGGGCATATCCAATCGGAATGTGCAAATACTCTTAAGAAGAAGGGAAAATCATTGAACATCAACTGGAGTGATGATGAATCTGATGAAAGTCAAAGAGATGATGAACACATCAGCAACAATGTTGCATTCACAAGCAGAAAGCTGGAACAAACTGTTATTCACACTAGTGCAACAGATGTTGCAACAACTACTGGAACAGTTTGTGAAGAAAGTGAAGATTCTGATTCTGAGACAAACTACAGCAGTGATGATGAAGTTCCAAACATTGATGACATTCAGAAGATGTACAAGAAGATGTATGAGAAGTGGGTCTCGGTTTGCTAAGTAAACAAATCACTAAAAGACCAAGTAACCAAACTCTTCAAAGAGAAAGAGACTCTAAAGAGGGCTGCAATAAACTTCGAAGCTCTTGCTACTGAAAAAAACAGAAAGTACAGGAACTCAGAATCGAGTTAGAAGGAACTCATAAGAATCTTCAGATGCTGAACTCCAGTACGGAAAAGCTCAATTATTTGTTATCTCTTGGAAAGGCTAATGGTGATCATCATGGGATTGGTTTCCTAGGAGAAAGTTCATCTTCAAAGATAACCTTTGTGAAGTCCTCTTCAATATCAAAATCACCCAAAGAATCTGGTAAGAAAACTGATCTTTCATTCTTTAGAAATAAGTGAAGAAGATTTGTTCTTATTTGTCACTTTTGCAGCATGCCTGGTCACATTCAACCTAGATGCTTCAAATTCTTGAATGCAATTAAGAACGGCGTGAGTTTCAATATCCCAAAAAGGACACCCAAATTGAAGCTTGACTTGAAACCTGTTGTTTCTAGAAAACTTTGGGTAAGAAAATCTGATTTAAGATGTTTTGTTGCATATACTTCTTTAAAAAATTGTGCTACTGATTCATGGCATTTTGATAGTGGATGCTATAGACACATGACAGGTGATGGAGACATTCTTGCAGAGTACCGAAATTCCTCTTCAGGACTAGTAACCTTTGGTGATGGTGTGAAAGGATGAGTAATTGGCAAATGAACACTATATGTAGAGGGTTTTCCAAGACTAAAGAATATGCTTCATGTGGAAGGGCTAAAAGCAAATTTGATAAACATTAGCCAACTATGTGATCAGAATTTGTTTGTAATATTCACAAAAGACAAATGTCTAGTCTTTGATAAGACTGAAACATGTGTTCTGAAGTGATCGAGATCTCCTGACAACTGTTATCTTTTGCCACAACCACATACTTGTCACAAAACCTCTTTAGATGAAACTGAAGTCTGGCATCAAAAGCTTTGACATTTGAATTATAAGAATTTAATTAAGATTGTTAATACATGTGTTGTTCGAGGAGTGCTAAAGCTTGACAAGAAACAGCCTGGAATTTGTAGTTCATGTCAGGTTTGTAAACAGCAGAGTCTGTTCATAAGGTGTTACAACAGATTTCCACAACTAAAGTACTGGAACTACTTCACATAGATCTTATGGGCCCAGTACAGGTAGAAAGTATATTTGGGAAAAGGTATGTGTTTGTATGTGTTGATGATCTGTCTAGATTTACTTGGGTTGACTTTATTAGAGAAAAGCCAGAAACCTTTGAGGTGTTCAAAAATCTGTGTCTAAAATTGCATAATGAAAAGTGTTGTAACATTGGCAAAATTGTTCGAATAAGAAGTGATTATGGAAGAGAGTTTGAAAACTCTATCTTTGCCAATTTCTGCAACAAGCATGACATAGCCTATGAATTTTCAGCCCCTAAAACACCCCAACAGAATGGGGTAGTTGAGAGGAAAAATAGGACCCTTCAAGAAATGGCCTGAGTCATGCTAAACTCAAAAAGACTTTCTAAGGGACTTTGGACTGAGGCAATTAACACTGCATGCTATACTGTTAATAGGGTTTATCTCAGATCAGGCACAACCAAAACACCGTATGAAGTGTAGAAAGGCAAGAAACCCAATCTCAACTACTTTCATGTGTTTGGTTGTACTTGGTACATTTTGAATGACCGTGAGCAATTAGGTAAGTTTGATGCCAAAAGTGATGGGGGAGTTTTTCTTGGATATTCTACAAATAGTCGTGCTTACAGTTTATAATATGAGAACCCAAACTATTATGGAATCCATTAATGTTGTGATTGATGATTGTAAAGATTTTGCAGATTACTCCAAGGAAGAAGTCATAACAAGCCTCATGAATGAAGCTGAAGTTCAGAAAAGTCAGGAGGAAGTCACTGTTCATGAGACTTCAGATAAAACTCCAATATTTTCTGAAACAGAAGAAACTGTTACAACAGATTCTGTAACAGAGTCTACAACAGCTTCAAGTACAGAACATACAGAAACTGATTATGTTTCTTTTGACATTGCAGATCCAGCTACTCGATGACCTTCTTCCAGAACCCAGAAAAATCATCCCAGTAATAATATCATTGAAAATCTAGATTATGGAATTCGTACAAGAGGCAAGCCAAAGGTAAACTACCAAGACATAGTCAGGTATGCTTGTTACACATCTCAAACAGAATCTAAAAATGTTATGGAAGCTCTCTTTGATGAATTCTGAGTAAATGTCAAACATTTGAGGACTTCAATGGAGACAAATATGATAATAGCTAGAGATGCTTGTTACACATCTCAAACAGAATCTAAAAATCTTATGGAAGCTCTCTTTGATGAATTCTAAGTAAATGTCAAACATTTGAAGACTTCAATGAAGACAAATATGAGAGTAGCTAGAGAGGAAAGTGGGACTTCTGTGGATCCCAGTTTATATAGGAGCGTGATTAGTAGACTACTTTATTAACTACTAGTCGGCTTGATATTTGCTTTAGTGTTAGAATTTGTGCTAGGCACTAAGCAAACCCCAAAGAGTCTCACTTATCTGTTGTTAAGAGGATCATAAGATATGTCAATGGAACAGTTGCCTATGGGATTTGGTATTCTAAAGACACTAACTCTAATCTTGTTGGTTTTAGTGATGCTAACTGAGCAAGTAATGCTGATGACAGGAAAAGCACCACTGGAGGGTGTTTTTACCTTGGGAACAATCCGGTGTCCTGGTACAGTAAGAAACAGAACTCCATCTCTTTGTCCACTACAAAAGCCAAATACATTACAGCCGATAGTTGTTGTACCCAACTAATTCGGATAAAACAAATACTCAAGGACTATGGTATTGTACATGATAGTTTACCTGTCTATTGTGATAATACTAATGCTATTAATATCTCTAAGAACCCAGTCCAACACTCTAGGACCAAACATATTGACATAAGACATCATTTTATTAGAGAGTTGATTGAGCACAGAACTGTTGTTCTAGAACATGTTGCAACAAATAAACAACATGCATATATTTTTACTAAAGCTCTTGATGCAATGCATTTTGAATCTTTGAGAAAGACCTTAGGGCTTTGCATGATGTAATTTACATATTTTTTATGATTTGGTATGTTTTTCAGGTTTACAATCTTTGAAGTTTAACACTTTAATCTGATAAACTGAGCTTTTGATACATGTTGATTTAGAATTTAGAACCAATCTTTTCCGCACAACAACATGCATATTCTGGACTGAATACTTGAAGTATGTACAACTGTTGTTAAGAATATTTTCTTTGAAAGATTTTGTTAATAATCTCTATCTTGACATGTGTGTAATGATATTTATGAGTAATCTGGGCTTGTATATCACCAATATGTAGAGGAAGATGTACAATGAGATACTCATGTGAAAATCTTCATTGGAAAGAGTTACCTACACTATTGTGTGAAGTTATCCATGAGTAATCTGCTCCTATGTATTACCAATATGTAGATAAAGATCTACCATGAGAAAAGAACTACTTTAGTGATATGTGTGAAAGCTACCAAATGAATTAAAAAATGGGGGGATCAAGGACTTGTTTTAACAGATCTTTCAAAAAGATGATTTGAAACATCAAGTTGGAAATATGATGGATTCTTCAAGAATGTAATTTACTGAGCACACACACACAATTGGTTCAAAATTCTTATCAGTTTACATCTAAATCTGAGAATTTTCAGTTAAAGTATTAAAAGTTAAACCTTGTGACGTTGATAAATTTTACTGATCTGAAAAACGTGATTTTATTTCTTTGGCACTATTTAAAAAAAAAATGAACTATGGGTATTTTTGTCTGTCTTGTTCTCAATTTGTAACATGTGCTACAGGAGTTTTGGCTCTTCAACTGTCAATTTTTCCTAACTGATTTTTGAAATTTTGATATCTTGAGAAATTGCAGCATTCTTGAGTGTTAAAATCTTTTGATTAGGGATTCAACCTAAAAACCCAAAAGAGGACTTTTTCTTTCATTCGTGGAGTTCAAAGCTTCTTATATTCATCTTCTTCTCAAGAACCCTAACCCGTCTGTTTTGTAGAATCTTCTTCGTGGCTTCTGATATTCTTGAGTACCCTAGGAAACCTATTCAGGTTTCTAGGAAACTTTTTAAGGGCAGGCATATGGCTGACATTGAGGGGGAGTCCTCACAGCTGGCACAACCTTCTCCTGTTCCAACAGGTCCTGGAACTGTTTCACCAGATGAGCTGCAACAGTTTTTGACATCTGAGCTAGCAGCTGTCAAGGGGGAGCTTCAGGGATTGGCTGATCGGGCTCGAATGCTGCATACCAAGGAGCAGCAACTGGACAGGCTACTCACTCTGCATAGATGCTCAGATCCTCCCTCTGCCTCAGCTCCTTCATCCTCTTGATGCGGCTGTCCTGGTCTTTGGCCATCTTTTTGACAAAAAGGATGAGTATTATAATACTGTTTATGCTGCTTTGCTGATGTTCGTTTGACTCTACTTGATCTCTGATACTGTCTGATCACATTAGTACTTTCTGTGGATATTAATGAATTAGTTCTTACTTTGAATGTGTTTGGATCTGATATGGATGCTTTGGTACTCACCTTGTTTTAATGGTTTTAATTGTGAGTTAGTTCTCTTGACAAACATTAGAGGTTTTGCCAAAAATGCCAAAAGGAGAGATTGTTAGATCTCACGTGTATTGGCATTATTGGCAAGATTTGATTTGGCAAATAACACACTTTCTAATTAACTTCATTCACGTGTGTATTGGCATTATTGGCAAGATTTCATTTGGCAAATAACACACTTTCTAATTAACTCCATTCTTGGTCGTATCCAGTTTGTTCCTAATTTCAAATTAAGTAAGTACTAACATCATGTTCATTTGATTTCATTCTAATATGTTTGTTATGTCTTAGGAAATAATCTCTAAAAGAATATGTTACAACCAGCTGTAAATATTCTACGAGATTGAATTAAGATGCATACCGATTCAGTAACAAGATTGTATGGATCGTGCGAATGATGGAACAGCTGGCGTATTGGAGAGTAACTTCTAATCTCAAAAGATAGAAGGTTGCAGATTTTGTAAGATACTACAGCTGGTGGTTTGAAGAGGAGCCTCTGAAAACAATAAATCACGCAAATCTAAACCATCATTCAGTTGAAGGCAATTTTCTGGATTAAGCAAGTAACCAACCAAACAAGATATTCGTCATTATATTGTTGCTAATTAACAGCAAGGGTTAGCTATCTATTAGGGAATATTCTGAGAAGATTCGTGATAGAGATCATGAAGATTTGAAGGGGAATTTGAATAAGATCGCGATCTGATTTCAAATCTTGTTTTGAAGATCTGTTGTAACAAAGTGTTGCAACAGTCTGTCATCCGAGAATTTGAAAAGATCTGTTTACCTTCTTTAATCTAACACTTGCTAGATCTTAGATTAATTTATACAACCAGATCTAACAGATCTAAAGGTTTGCTACGTTCAGTTCTACTCAATTTCAAGTACATCAGCTACAAAACTACAAATTCAACGTACACAACTTGGGCACGTGCTAACTAGTAATATAAAACAGAAGGAAATCATTAACAAGCATGCAAAATGCTGAATGAGAAATACTGAGTTTAAAAAAATGCTTGTTTGTAAAGTGAATCCTTTCCTTAGAGTAAGTCTATAAAATTGAGGAAGCCAGAAGAACTCTGTTAACATTCTACTTCCCAAATATAGGATTCATTGCAGTTCACAACATCCATGACCCCACTAATTTGCTCTAGGAAGGCCTGAATCTCATCACCATCCTCCAGTCCAAGTTACACAACAAAGTCAAAACAATGAGAATAGAGAATCAGAAAAAGGCAAAACCTTACACTTCTTAAGAATGAATTGCTACAATCATCTAAGAAAATTCAAGATGGGATTGTTATAATCAGATTGACATCATTTGTTTTCAGTGAAAATCATAAAAATGAATGCATAAAAGTTTTCTCTATTATTTAAGAAATAAAATAACAAAAAACTATACCTCTGCCAGTGTTTGATCTCCACGTATCCGCTTACCGTCATCTAAGAACCGAAAGAATTTTATATCCAATGACTTGTGAAGAGCGAAAGCATTGAAGAGGGACTGCAAGCGCACATTGCGTCTCGTCCACAGTCATCCTAAGAACAAACAGCAACAATAATAAGACAATAAATATGTCTATAAGCTTAAAAGATTGAGAGAGAAGAAAACAAGAGATCTAGATCAAGTTAGAAGGAATATATCCATAGAGTGTTCTGAGAGAAGGATATTGAGATGGATGTGTGAAAAATTAGAAAATATAAGGTAAGGAATAAACAATTCTGAGGGTGTCTAGGTATGGAAATCTCTGACAACCCCACCAGTTTATAGAACAATCTAGCACCCAAAATATATAGAATATTCGTGATTGAGGTGAGAAACATTAGATATATGCGAAATAAAAATGTCACCATAATTATCAAGTTTACAAAGATTTTAGTTATCGTGTCTAAGTACCTTCTGTGGACAGAGTTACTTCCAGTTGAATCTCAATGGATGACCAACAAGAGGGGCCTTGTCGTGTTATAAGGGATTTGGGAGATCTGCTGTCAATCCAAGCAGTACCAGCAAATTAAAACCCTGAAAACAGAACTTGAGAATAAAATTTGGGAGATGTGATGTCAATCAAACCACTTCATCAAACAATCAGAATGGACTCCAAAACATCATTAAAACTATAAAAATGAAAAGGACTCCCCTAAAATGGCCAAAATTACCTCACCACTTATTAATAAGGGATTTCTTCCTCCATCTATAAGGACTGAATCACCTTCATCAACTATTGCAAAATGAAATGGTTTTGGTCTGTGTTGAATAGAGAACACTATTAAGTCCAAAAAAACAGAATATCAGGTTCACATGGCTTTCGACTTTACCATCTCATAACAAGTCAATGTTTTAATAATTCTAAAGGTTATTACATTTAATAACATGTGTTTTTAATTTTAATAGGATTTTTCATATTTATATACAATAAGTATATTTTAGTATAAATTGCCATATAAAAGTTTGTTTAGAAGGAAATTTTCCTATAGAATGCAGTTATCAGCTTATGAAGAAGGCTTTACAAGCATTTCCAGACATCGACAGAGATGTATCAGGATATGACTTCAGAAAAAATGGGGATTTCCCACAAGGAGATTACTGTTCAAGAGTTTGTAAGCTTCATGGAAGTGTGATTCGAAACCAAACCTTGTGAAACTAAAATAGTTCACAAGGAAAATGAGAGACACACATGTGATGAGACATTGGAACAGATTCAACAAATAGAAATGAGAATATGGATTAAATACCATGAGAAACAAAATTTAACATGTTTGTAGGATCAAGACAAACTGTGTTGCTATAAACATGCTACTAATGAGAAATGTAATCTCATTTACCGGCAAATCAAGAAAGTTTTTTCTGAGTAAGAGTTTCATAAAAGAGCAGCATATAGCAAACACATTCACAATTCCAAAACAGAGAAGGTTTTTCCACACTGCAAAGTGGAAAAAAAAAACTGATCTAAAGTGGCTGCACTTATATTCTCTGTGATAAATAATAATAGCATATCTACACATCAACCTTCATAAACCATGCAAACCAAACCATGACCTCTTTCCTGCATTTTGTATATGAAGACAATAACTAAGTTTGCAATCAGATACAGCCTTGGTATAGACTACCTACAGAACACCATTCACCATTTAATTCTACTAACTTTTTGAATTTCCAGCTCTTTACTTGTGCTCATTTTCAATTGAATCATTTAATTGTCTGCTTACATTTCATAGTTTTCTAATTATCAGATGAACTAGCCTTCCCAACAATATACCAAGATAATTCACATTAAGATTGAAAAGAAATGAACTAACAGTATAAAGATCATTAAGCAAAGAAATATAATAATCAAACAAAAAAAAAATAACCTGTTGAAAATACCGATTGATTCTTCCTAGAATCGATGGGAAAGAACCACACAGTCAACGACTTGGATGGACCTCTTCAACGATGCTGGAACTCTCAGAGTCACCGAAGGTCATGCGATTACGGAGCCGAAGATGAACTCTCCGACATTCTTCAATCTTCTCTCCTTCCGATCGTGTATCTTACTTCCACGCAAAGAATCTGTAGATTTGACCTAAAAAGAGCACCAAAACGCAATGAATCTCTGCAAAATTTCTCAAATAAAACCACAATGCAAGAACGAAATCGAGTTCCACAAAACGAAAAATCACGAGATAACAAGAAGATTCGAAGATCTAAGAAGAATACCTGAAGAGAAAATCTCAGAGAATGAAGAGGGACCTCTTCGTCTTCCTAAGAGAATACCAAGTGTTAACAAAGGGCGCGCGCGCGCGAGAGAGAGAGAGAGAGAGAGAGAGAGAGAGAGAGAGAGAGAGGAAAGTTGATGCAGAAGAGAGAACCAAACCTGTCTTATAGAGCTAAATCGATAGCAGCCTAAGCTTCCAGCAGTGATGTCGGGATCTGATAGAGCTAAATTGACAGCAGCTTCACCAAACTGTTAACCATCGACTTGCTGCAAGTTCTAACCGTCGAGGTTTAGCAGTGAAGCATCCCTAGGGATTTTGAAGATGGTTTTAGGACAAAAGCTCGGTTCGCGGGAAGAAATGCTACCAAAAAACAGAGTTCACGGGATAGAAGAACAAATTGAGGGGCGGTCTTACAAGACCGTCGGAATAGTAGTGATTGAGTGGCGGTCTTACATAACCCCCCGATAAATTTAGCTGGTAAAACCTCCTTTTTTTGTACTGTCTCTCGAAACATAGTAATTCGTAGCATCAAATTGGTTATTTCGAATAATGATTCTTAATACCAAATTGATAATTTAGAAATGACAAATTGGCCATCTTGAGGTGACTATTCTTTAATTTATTCTTTCGAAGTGATTGATAACAATAAAATGATCTATTACTCTTTCGGTGCGCCCTTATTGGTAAATGATTTGTTAGAATATACTGGGATTGAGGGGATGTCCCATCAGACGGGGCCCTCGAAAGGGTAAGCTCGAGGGGATGTCCCCGGTAAAACCATTACGGCCACTCTGGACAGATGCCAGACTAATAGTGCAAAACTAAACATGCAGGAAAGCATTGACAAAGAAAACACTCTAAGCCAAATTTGTGGAGGCTAGCTTAGTATCCTTTTGGGAAGTGAAAACTGTAGGTTGTAACGCACAAAGTAGAGCCGTATCATCGTCTTGTGAAGAACATGATGACTAACACGAAAGTGAAACAGATACAAAGAAGGATTGACACTTAAGAGTCATTATAAAATTAATGGCCGCAAATTATAAGCAGGGACAGAGATTTGACTAGGAGAAGACGTATATATTCCTTATAACAACATGCAGGCTTGATAGTAATTTGGAAAACAGAATATAAATTCCAAACCACAACTTTTGAGTGTTTCTATCTCTAAACTTACCAGCAGTGCATCTAAAATAAATAGAGGAAAACCAGGCTCCAACTTCCTAATATTATATTAACTCACCTTGTGTTTTGTACTTCTCATACAGGTGTGAGAGTTCCGAGTAATTTGAAGGTGTCAAACCACTGACATTCAAAATAAAAGCCTTTGATAAGAACATGAGGGCCTCAATATAATCAAGTTTATACCATTGTGAGGAAAGGATAGTCCTATATGGCTAATTAATTATGTAGAACGACCAAATAAACCTCATGCCAAACAAACATAACTAACTACCCACAAGACAGGATAAAAGTATATGGGGGATTACCATTTTGAAGCAACATTGACAGTCAAGAGAGCTTTCCCCTTAAATTTGCTATGAGAAACACCCTTTCCATCAACATCCTGCACCAAAACTACCTCCATCTAAAAGTGTAAAACAACCCATCCATATATTATTTGTTTTAAACGTGGTTGATTGGGCCCACAGTGTTTAAACTCAGTATCGTATCGAGGATTGTCGCAGTCCGATACCGAGTTCGCTCACCAATTTATCTTTTTTTAAAAAATCATAAATTTTTTTAGGGGTGTCGGACTATCCATATTGGATCATCCGATCTGACTCGTTCGAAAGCGAGTAAGATTGTCTGGACCGGACGATCTGACTCGGTTTCAGACTGAGTGAGAGAACTTTAGCAATTTTCGGGATCAGCTTGGGATTGTGACTTGTCCCGAGTTGTATCGACCAATCCGACTCGGGATCGGCCAATACTTAAAACTATGGTTGGGCCCATTTTGATAAGAGAGACATCCCTCTAACTTATCTAGTAGGCACTCCCATAAAAGAAACAACAAGAACAGTTATCTATTATGTTATGAACTGTGGATACGTTCAAAATATATCAAGCAATTCACCAAAGCCACTTTGTTAGAGTAGTCTATGGTAGACCCTTACAGAGGGGAGGTTCCAGGTTCCACTTAAATGATCTCAGAAGACTCCCTAGTGTGAGCTACCAAAACAATTTCAGCAATTCTAACAAATAAAACCAGGAACGGACATGATGCATTTAATCAAATATTTTTCTACCAATTAAACAATTGGGATGTTCTTAATTACACAGACAATTCTAACAAATAAAACCAGGTATGGACATGATGCATTTAATCAAATATTTTTCTACCAATTGAACAAAACAAACAATTGGGATGTTCTAAATTACACAGAAAAATTCATACCAAATTGGATTCTGAGAACCATACAAGCAGAACAACAGTTGGATGCCATTAAAAATCAGGATGTTTCAATCTCATCTTTTCTGGGAAAACTCAAACAAACCCACATAAATCCAATAGCGATTCTCAGCTATGAGTTATAAGGTAACAACATGGAATCTTCCAAAAGTTTTTGTCAATTACGTATTACCCAGAATAATTAAAAAGAAAACCCAACAGTAAAAGATGAAGTAGGGAGAAGATCTTATACCTTGACAGTAAAATCATGGATGCTCTTCTCCGTCGCTGCTCTTGCATAAACAAACGCTTGTCGTTTTCGGAGGTTTCAAGACAAACCCAGGAAATTCTGAAGATCGAATTGAAAACCCACTATGTACAAAGGTGGATTTTGAAAACCCAGATGAGATTTTGTTGGAAAAGCTAAAGAAAGCTACGGCAGGAAAAGTTGATGAAGGGTTTGTTTGGGATTGAGTGAAACCTAGGAAAGTAGCAGCAGTAAAGAAAGTGGAGGATAATCCCATAGATGTTTCTTAGCAACTTAATTACTGGTTCTTCCATGGAACCGACCTCCTTAATAGTTCTTCGAAGAATCACTCTTTGGAATAAGAGTCGATTAAAAATCTGCTTGTTCACTCTCATTACTAAAAGAGATTTAAATACACTCTTCGACTTTCAACTTACTCTGATTGCTTATTGCTAACAAACTAATTCTTCATTATCTTATTGAAGCTAAAAGACTATTCAAGATAAACACGAAATAACAGCTAAAATAACAAACTAAAAAATAACAATAAATAAGTAAAAAAATATACCAGTAAATAAGTTGTTGGTTACGTGCTTGAGTAGGCACATAACATTCTTTTTCCCTTTGAATGATCTTGTCCTTAAGGTCAAAAATTGCAGACCTCCCGGATCCCAAACAGCATCACAACCACCTATTCCCAACAAGTAGAAGTCTACTGAAATTAGAACTCCTTGGATCACCATCTTCATATTGAAGCAACGTCCTTTACATGGCAATCTCTTCTCATTATCCACTACTACTTCAAAGTGATCATTGTGATTCACCTTTAGTACCGTCTTTCAAGCAACATGCAGATCCAAGAAATTATGTGTACTTCTTGAATCCATCAAGACTAGTATGTTAATTTTGCCCATTCTTCCATTTACTCTCGTTGTTTGTGGTGTATTGCTTCCAACGATAACATGGAGAGAAATTTCAAGATGAAGATTTTCTTCTACATAACCTCCTTCAAGAACTTACATCTCCATCTCTAGTTCGTTAGCAATATTATCGGGCAAGTCACTGGTTTGACTGGTAAACCTTTGGTTTGGACTCTCTCCTTTCTTCTTGCCGGCGCCAAGGGACAAGCTCTCCATTTTTGCGTTAATGGCAACCACCTGCTGCATTAGCTCCTTCAAGATTTTCCCTTGTGCTTCTGTCTTCTCCTTAAGCAACCCCATCATCTCATCGATCTTTGCATTTATCATCTTTTCCGCCATTTTCAGAACTGACCGCTCTGATACCAATGTTAAGAACCTGCAGGTTCTTAGCAATTTTATTACTAGTTCTTCGAAGAAACCGACCTCCTTAATGGTTCTTCGAGGGAACCGACCTCCTTAGAATAAAAGTTGATTAAAAATCTGTTTTTTCATTCTCATTACTAAAAAAGATTTAAATACAAACTCCTTGATTTTCAACGAACTGACTCGATTGCCTATACATGACTAACTAATTCTTCAAGACCTTATTGAAGCTAAAAGACTCTTCAAGATAAACACGAAATAACTACTGGAATAACAAACTAAAAGATAACAGTAAATAAGTAAAAAAAGATAACAGTAAATAAGTTGTTGGTTATGTGCTTGAGTAGGCACGTAACAATGGATGCCATTTGAGTTTGGATTTGGAGATGCAGATAATCCTTGAGATGTTGAAAAAGGTGGAGTTTGGGACTAATAGGTGGTGGGTTTTGGAGTGGAAGCCATGGATCCACGTGGTTTTGTTTGGTACTTGCCACTATTCTTGAATAACCTTGATGTAAAGAATTCATTTTACAGGACTTTTTGGTCCTCGTTTGGCTGTCATTCTGATCCGTAACTCATTTCAGGAACCAGGTTCCTAAATACATTGTGGGAACTAATTTTGAAGGAATTTTAGTCATGTTTAGCATGTAACAAAATGAATTCTAACTTAATATAGATGTTTTGGCTGTTTTCTCCCGACTTGTGCTTTTGGTAAATACATTTAAGTGCTTATGAAAGTTTAAGGGTAATATAGGTATTATGAAAATATTATTAAAGTTTAAAAATAATATTTATTTAAGTGCTTATAAAAGTTCAGGGGTAAAATAAGTATTATAAAAATATTACTAAAGTTTAAGAAATAGTTTCCCGCATAAATGATAAGAGAAGCTGCTCTTAGCAGCTTCTCCTTACGGGTAGCCTTCTATTGTTTATGGGTAAGCACTTACCCATTAGGTATTACCAAACACACTTTTAATTTTAAAAAAGTGCTTTAATAAGCTATAAGCTGAAATAAGCAGTTATATAAACCGGGTCAAACGCAACCTTAACATGAATTCTGACTTGATATAAATGAATTTTGATCAAATTCTCTAATTTTTTTTTTCTTTTAGGCTCTGTTTGAATCACCGAAAATTGGGGAAAAAAAATATTTTTCTGAATTTTAAAATTCTCTGCATGTTTGTTGTAATGAAAAATATAAAATTTAGGAAAATATTTTTCTAATTATTGGAAAATCGGAAGAAAACAACTTCCGCCCATTTTTGGCGGAAGTTATTTTTCGGAACAAAAGAAAAAGGGTTTCGTTCAACAAACGCCATCTCAAAATCCACGACTACTTTTCTGTGTCAAAGCTCAACTGCTCGAATGCTTGGATGCTCTTCCGTCTTTTTTAAAGCTCAACAATCTTTTTCGTTTCTTCTCTCTTGATCGAATGCAAGAAAGATACTTATCATAGAATTGGAGAAGTGGGTTTTGGTTGGGTTTCTGTTTCAAATTGGATTTCGTGTTTGAATTTGTTGTTTCTGTTTGGAATCAACAGAAAGGGGATTTTCGTGGGGTTTTGTTTTTGGGCTTTTTGGTTAGAGCTTGAAGACCTTTGTGATTAACGAATGAAGCTATGGCGTGTTCTATTAGGAATGGTTTCTTCGTTTATGGGTTGAATGAGATTGAGCTCAAAACGAAGGGGGTTATTGGGTTTTGTCCTGTGGGTTCTCTGCAGTCTTACAGAATCGAAATCCACCGATCATCTACTTTTGAAAAGCGAATTCAAAGGAAGGAGTGTTGTTGTTTCAGATCAGATGAGTTCAGGCTATTGGAGTGTCAATGGCCCTGCGAATTTCTATGTTCATGTATGTG
>JAUPMG010000003.1:7163425-7187194 GCA_031762675.1 Pachysandra terminalis
GAGTTGATCTCTTTCAAAGATGCTACAACTTGACTATAATCAATAACACCTTCAGACCTATTAGGACCACTTGAAGCTCCTTGCTCAGCCCTTGCGTAACACCATTCAAAAAAGTCACACCTGCCAGAATTTGGACCCTACATTTTGGAGAATACTTCAGTTGATATTTCATTCCATATAATTCAATCTAATACATCTAATACCAATCATCCAAATAGCATAGTTGCATGCTTTCCAGCACAAGAATAAAACAACCTATTCGGGTTGTGTCTAGTTTCAGAGACCCGAACTATAGCCTTCCTTCCACAGTAGCATTTCTTGCTATTGAATTTCCATTGATTAGGTGAAATTTCACTACAAGATATCACATCCTATATAAGAGTGCAACAGTAATTAGTGATAGTTAGGCCCTAGTGGAAAACATAGACAGACCAATCCAAGAATAGAAGCAGCAAAAGTTTCATTTTGAATGTGATGTAGAGAAGCCGGTGGAGTAGACATTCTTGGGTGGAGAAGTTGGTTGATTGTCAGAGAATGTGCTGCGGAGAAGGAAGCTTAGGGCGGTGCGAGCACAGAGAAAGAAGCTTGGCATTACAAACGTGGGAAAGAAAGCTTCAGGTGGAGTGCGTTGTGTGAAGGAACAAGGTGTTATAACAGGGATAAAACAAGGGTACAATTGGAATAGAAGATGAGGTCAAAATCGTCTTTACCTCCTCATTAACTCAATTGGGGCTAATTTTGTCATTTCACATAAAAAAGTGCTGACATCAGCACTTTTCGTTTGAGAGACTAACGGAGGGGTGTTTAGTGTATTGACATGCAAATGTGAGGGGATGCTAGAGTAATTTGTCAAACCTCAGAGGGTCTGACTGTATTTGCCATATACCTCAGGGGAGGTAAGTGCAATTTTCCCTATAGTTTTTTTGCAAAAAGTCCTTGTGGATTAGATAATTATTTTTGAAAGGTTTTTAGGATATATTTTTCATAAAATGTTGGGTAAATTGCACTTACACCCCCTCAATTAACTGACACTGGCAGATAGACCCCCTGTGTTTTCTGAAATGGCAATGACACCCCCTGAGTTTTGAACTTAATGGTAGAGACACCCCTTCCAGCCAAAATAATTGATAATGAGACAATTTTATCCTTTAAAACACAAAATGACTTTTACCACCCTATCACCCTCACTCCACCACCACCCCCAACCACCACCACCACCACCCTCACCCCACTATCACCACCACCATCACCACCTCACTACCACCATCACCATCACCATTCCACCACCACCATCACCCCACTACCACCACCACCACCACCCCACAACCACCACTACCACCACCACCCCACTGCCACCACCACTACTATCACCACCACCATGACCACTTCCAATACCACCACCCCACAACCACCACCCAAGTGTGCATCCCTTGCACACTTAGGTGGTGGTCGTGGTGGTGATGGTGGTAGTGGTGGTGGTGGTAGTGGTAGTGGGGTGGTGGTGGTGGTGGGGTGATGGTGGTGGGGTGGTGATAGTGGCGGTGGTGGGGCGATGTTGGTGGTGGTGGTGGTGGGGTGAGGGCGGTGGTGGGGTGGTAGTGGTGGTGGTGGTGGTGGTGGAGTGGTGAAGGTCATTTTGTGTTTAATGGGTAAATTCGTTTTTTTATCAATTATTTTGGCTGGAAGGGGTGTCTTTACCATTAAGTTCAAAACTCAGGGGTGTCATTGCCATTTCAAAAACACAGGGGGCCTGTCTGCCAGTGTCAGATAACTGAGGGGATGTAAGTGCAATTTACCCTAAAACGTTTTATTGCAAGGGCGCACTCACGTGATCACCACACTCTTATTTAAATATTGCTTTTTTTGTTTTTTTTTTTGTTCAAATTTAAATATATACTACTTGGCCTTTCAAAAGCCTATCCGAAACTCTCTTTCTGCAACTCCCACCATGGCTATGCTGGTCAAATTCGTGCCCTTGCACCTCGGTTCTTCAAGCTCCAGTCCCAGATGGAGAACTCCTGATCTTAAACCCCCATTAAATCATCTTAAAAACTCGAGCATTCGATGTGCTAAGAGGTCACAGAGGACTGGGAAGCAGAGGTACCCATCCGAGAAGAAGAAGCTTAAGATGAAATGCAAAACCCTAGCTGATGTTAAGAACAAAGACGAAGGTTTCTGGAGGCTCTGTAAGCTTGGGGTTCCGGTTCACAAGGATCCCGGAAAAGACTATCTTGGTGTCTCCGACGGTTTGCTTGAAGCGATTGCTAAGGTTCTCGAATTCCCGGTAACTCTCTATTCTCATTACTTGTTTCTTCATGAAATTCATATATGTGGATTCTGTTTCGGATGTATCAAATATTTAGCTTGTCTCAGACTCGCTCAAGTAATTCCTTATTGTAGCTTAAATTGGTGTGAATAGGGTTTTTCCTCTTCATTAGCTCCCTTTTACATATTTGGCTACTCTGGTATACAATTTCAGATTGAGGATACCTTAATACGAGAGAAAGTTATAATATGGATTTCTGGGATTAGTACTAATGTGGGTTGAGTTTAAAAACATGACTTGTTGTTTTGTATCAGTGAATTTGTGTACAGTTTGAAAGGAATCAATTCTTTATTTTAGTACTCTGTTTGTGTTGTGATGAATTAATACATGAATTATTTTTCTCATTCCAGGTCGCTTCCATGTTACCACCAGAAGCTTTTTCCGTGATTAGAAAATCTTTTGATGCAAGGAAGGTTCGTGGGAAATTGGGTTTCCCTTTTTCTTTTCCTTTCATTCTTCTCGCTATTATATATGGATATGCATAGTGAAGTTGAGTTTCATTTTCTGAATGTTGTTGCAATTGACAATCACCAATTTACAGATTTTTCATCTAAAGACATAACATTTTTAGAAATCCCACCTCGTTGCTTATCTAGCATCTCTCTCTCTCTCTCTCTCTCTATATATATATATATATATATATGTTTTTTTCATTTTCATTTTGGCAAAAGGTTTTCTGCAATGTGGCAACAACATTTATTGGCTGTTGCAACGAGGCCAATTTTTGCCACGTGGGGGAATGATCTGGCCAATCCAGACCGTCCATTTGACAGGGACCTCCTGGATTAGCCATGTTTATAATATTTTAACCTACATAAGCCCCAAAAGTACACATGCATTAGATTTTTCCACCTGTATCAACGACCATTCAATTTTTAATTTCTTAAGTTTTACACAAAGTAAAATGTTAGTTTTAGGTGAGCCTTTATGCTCATTGTTTAAAATATCATGCCATATCGGTCGATATGGTTAATACGTATCGTGTAACGACCGATACGGCACAATACACAACAATAAGATACAATACACATCTTTCTATAGCGTATCAGTTGATTCATTATCGATACAATCTCGATACGCTCGATATTGTCTTGATTTGTTTGATACTAATAGAAAAAAATATAATGAAAACTAAAGAAGGATCAAAAAAAGAAAAAAAACATGATTAAAAAACCTTTAAATTACTAACCTAATTTCAGAAAAGAAAAAAGAAAAAGAAAATGGAAGGAGAGAGAGAGAGAGAGAGAGAGAGAGAATTTGTTTGACTGGCTAATATTCTTTTTCTTCTACTTCTCCTTATCCTTTTTCTTCTCTTTTCATTGTTATTTTCCTTCTCTGAAGATTTTCAAATAAGAAGGCTTTTTGTTTAAATATGCAGCTATATGTAATAAAACTTATTCTTTTTTGTTTTAACATATTCCTAATAGATTTTGAGTTTGTTTATTAATGTTTGAAAGTAGGCTTATTTGTCTTAAAACTATTTACATCTTGTTACTTATAGGTAATTGATTCCACTAGATATGCATGATTTTCTTTTTGTTTTATTAGTTTATGACTTTCCTTTACACTTATTGAATTTATTTATTTATTTTTTTTTTCTTTTCAAGTTTCTATGTGCATATGGGAATAGCGGTTGGTTTTCACGTTAATATATATAATATGTGTGAGTGTATCATATAAAAAACATGTTAATTTATCATATTTTTACCTTAGCTTTGCATATAAGTAGGTATTGTTTTATGTATCTACCAGTTTCCTTGTGTATCCACCGTATCTATGCTTTTTACAGTATATCCATGTGTGTCCGATACGGTAGTCGATACTTATCCGTTTTTGAGCTAACCGATACGCTACCTTGATACGATATTTTGAGCCATGGTTATGCCACGTGGAAATACCTTTTGGGAGTGAAACTTGGTATGTGACCTAGAGTTGGCACGCGTATCCGATACGGTATTCGATACTTATCCGTTTTTGAGCTATCCGATACGCTACCTTGATACGATATTTTGAGCCATGTTTATGCCACGTGGAAATACCTTTTGGGAGTGAAACTTGGTATGTGACCTAGGGTTGGCAGAATGTACATGTGGAGAAGTGTTGTATAGGCTTTCATACGTGAGATAATTGTCACGACAGGCATCTCTTTCTGCAGTGTTTATTTTTGATATATGTTCCTTAATCTTTGTTGGGTAGAGCTTAGAAGGGTTATGGGGGAATTGGATCTTGTTCTAGATTGATCGTTTAGCACTACTAATGAAATAAATGCTATAATATGTGGACATGGACATGAGTGTTGTGCTTCAACACAAATACGAATTGCGTGGACATGGCCTTAAATGTAAATATATTGCATATAAAAACATATATACATATACATATGTGTGTGTGTGCACGCTCACTTTTTGTTCAATATATATGTGCATATTTATATAATAAATCTAAAAAGTTGTTTTGTCAAAAAAAATTGGTTATATATTACTAGAGCCACAAAATATTTGTTTATATATGTATGTATGCAGGCATATATGCATGTATATATGTTTATAATTATATATCCTACATCTCATAAAGTTATCAAATAGTATGAATAAGTGATAATTACATATTAAGTCATACAATCTAAACTGTGTAGCTCACATGTAATACATATTCAAAAGCACTTAACATATAGGATCGTAACATTCCACCACGCGTCCGCAGCCGTCGTCTGCGGCGGCCCACTGGCAACAGGTTCCTTTTTTTTCTCTATTTTTGAGGCTCTGCTCCAATTTGCTCTCACCGTGACTTGAATCCGAGACGTGGTACTAGCTCTGATACCAATTGATACGTGCCTAACCGTTGTTCCAAAAGCCCCAGGACTTATGGAAACTTTGTTGGTTAAGCACTTAACATATAGGATCGTAACATTCCACCACTCTTCCGCAGCCGACGTCCACGGCGTCCCACTGACAACAGGTCCCTTTTTTTTCTCTATTTTTAAGACTGCTCCAGTTTGCTCTCACCGTGACTTGAACCCGAGATGTGGTGCTAGCTGTGATACCAATTTGATACGTGCCTAACCGTTGTTCCAAAAGCCCCAGGACTTGTGGAAACTTTGTTAGTTAAGCACTTAACATATAGGATCGTAACAGTATCCTCGGATGCTTTGAATTGATTTGTAGTGATCCCTCTGACCTCGGGTAGTTCATGGAGATTCTATGTTGTAAGCTCAAGAAATGGTCCTTGAAATCTTGAATTCTTGTAGGAGATCTAATTACGGAAAGGTGGGCAGGAAGAATAAACTACACTTCTTTAGGAGGAAGGGATGTAAGGCCTCATTAGCTATTCTTCTTGTCTATCACTTGCCATTGTTCAACATCCTAATGGAAGTGGGCAATAAAATTGAGAAAGTTAATTGAGATTTCCTTTCGGAGGGTGTGGGTGGGAACGAAGACCATCTTGTCAATTGCAGAAAGGTTTGTCAATATAAAAGGGAAGAAGGACCGAACATGAAAAGAAAAGCTACTAGTAATGCAGCTTTGCATGGGAATATTTTGGCAGTTTGCATATATTAAATATTAAGAGATCTTATGGAGGTCAATGATCAGGAGTTCATATTGTCTAATCAAAATGGACGGCAAGTCAATACTAGGGGGAAAATATATGGCTCGAATCCTCGAAAATACATTGCAGATATCACTCGTTTATTTTATCCTCTTCTTATTGTGGTCTTGCTGTCGACACCAATATTTGATTTTGGAAGGATTTTGATGGGTTTATTCTTGCCTAATTGTCAAATTTCCTTGGTTTTTTAATCTTTCTTTGTCTAAGGATACCTTGATGGTTAATACTCTTTCTTGGTTAGATTCCAAACTTGTATGGAGCTTGCCCCTTCTTAGATATCCAATACCATCTCTCTCTCTCTCTCTCTCTCTCTTTTGTTTTTTATGTTGTTATCTGTTTCTCTCTTCAATATTCTAAACACTTTTCCTTTCTGTTCTGACTTGGAAACTGGCTATAATGTGTACATGGGAGGAGGAATCTCTTAAGCAGTTGTATCTACACTGCAAATGAACTTGGACCATTGGGAATCGGTTGGTTCAGATACTGGTGTAGCCTGGGATTTGCCGTTAGATATTATTAACATGCTTCATTAGTGGAATGTTAAGGTTATTGGTGACTTGGGAAACTTAATGATTGTATATTTTTGGTTGTTTAGGGAGATTGGAATGTTAGAATTAATCATAGACTCGGGTTTGTTCAAGCTGCTTAGTTGTTAGCAAGGAAGATTATGTTGGAGCATTGGGCCTTTGTCTCAATGGAGTTTCATTGTATGTTGTCGGAGTTTTGGAGGGACTGAAGATCTGCTATGTTTCATTTTTCAGTGTCCAAGAGGTACACTATTGATTAGAAGCCCCTAAAGAAAGGAGATCTAAAGTTAAATCTTGATGGTTCTTCTTTTCATAATCTAGGCCTATTGGGCATTGGGGGTGGGGAGGTGTTCAGAGATGACTAGAGGGATATTGTTCATTCTTATTTAGGTCCACTTAGGTTGGGAAAACTCTAATAGGGCTAAGGCATTAGTCTGCTTGTTGAGAGTAAGGGGAACCTTGAATTTGAATGTCTCATGTATCAAAGTGGAATAGGCAAGGTTTAAGGTATCAATTCTTATTGGGTATCGGCTTGAGAAAAGTTGAATCGTGTTGGCCGATGTTGACTGATATGAACCCAACCCCATCCTAAAAAATCCGAAAAAAGATAGATAAAATTCAAAAAAATTTAGATTTTTGTTTTCATTAAAAAGGATGAAAAATGAACATTAAAATAAAATAAAGCATAAATAATGTGCAAGTGCAACCTCTATCGAAACGAACCTTAAGTAATATTCAAGAAGCAAAGAATGATCACACATTACATATAGAGTATCATGATGACGAAACTAAATGCATTTACAAGTCAAATAACATGTGAACAAAAAACAATGCAATAGGGATATGAAAAATTCAAAGAAAATCACCTAGAAATGGAAATATCCCGAATATTTTGTTAGTTTGTCGATCAATTCCATATATATGGAGGAAAATAGTGATATGAAGCAATAGGGAGAAGGGGAGAAGTCAGGGTCTTATTTGTGCTTGAAATGGTGAGAAAACACCCTTAAAAATGCGTCTACAAAATGAGGGTCCCGAATGTTACGACTCAGTCCATACGTATCGGAGATACAACTAAATTTTTTTTATGTATTAGCTGATACGACCTATACGAGGTGGATGCATTTTTAAAGTATCAGATGATATGACTAATACGAGGCTGATATGAGTCGAGTTGTAGAGGCGTATTGGCCGATACATAGCCACCTCTAATATTTTATAATATCAGGAGAAGGTATCATATTGGCCACCTTAAAAGCCGATTATTTATCCGGTACTTGAAACCTTCGGAAGAGGATTACTATATAATCATAATTTGGTTCAGCAATTGTACAGTGCTTCTTGGAGACTTTCTCACATTGTTTTGTTATCCTGGTTCTTGGAACCAAACATAAACATCTCATTCTCCAGGTGCCAAGATTGGCTAATGCTCTAGTGGGAAGCAACATCTTTGAGGGTAGTTTGGAGTTTGGGGTGATGCCATTAACTTAAACCGTGTACTGAAGCATTAGAAAAGAAGGAAAATATCGGAATGCACCAAACACTTAAATGCCTTCCTAGGAATATAAAAATTGAAAACAGTTTAAAGTCTCACTTGGTAGTAGTAAGAGTCCGCAATTTTTTTTTTTTTTGTTTTTTGAATCAGCTGTTTTCAGTTACATTTACCATTGGATATCTAACCAATCAAGTCAAGTGCTTGAATTTATCTCAAGAAGATAGTTAGAAGAGCTAGGAAGTTATCTGATCTCTTAATACTCTCACGTGCCTAGGTATGACTGTTAAGGAATTAAGCTTTTCTTTTTGAGATGATTCTCTCTGATTTAATGGAGCATAGCATGAACTCCTGTCAGTAACTATTACTTGATATAAGCTTCTAGTTATGATGCATCATGCATGATTGAATATCAAACACTTTGACTCTAGCTTGCAGCTCGTAGAAGCATTCTGACATCCAGGATAATGGGTAGCCTTGATCATTTACTATTTGTTTTTTCTTATCAGTTTTATATCATGTTCTGAGAACCTTGTTCAAAATGTCTGCTGAAAGTTTATAAACCTTGCTAGATGGATTTGTGGTTTAATATTTATACCTCAATATGCATTCACTTAATGCACATGTTGATGATTTTCAGTTGTTGAAGGAGCCCAAATTTGTGTATACTGTGGACATGGATGTCAAAAAACTCCTGAGTTTGGAGCCTCGTATGTGGGACTTCATTTCTCAATTAGAGCCTAAAGTGGGGCTTATAGAGCATATGCCTCATGAAAGAGATTCTGGTGATTTAATCAGCATAATACGTGATTACAAAAGGATTCATGAAGATATAGGTTCAAGGGAAGGCGGATGTAGCATTCACCCCAAGAAATCAAACAAGACCCCGACTATGAAAAGACCGAAAATTGCCATTGTGGGCAGTGGACCATCAGGCTTGTTTGCTTCGCTCGTGCTTGCAGAACTTGGTGCAGAGGTTACTATAATAGAGAGAGGTCAAGCAGTTGAACAAAGGGGGCGTGATCTTGGCGCGTTGGTAGTTCGTCGGATTTTACAATCGGAAAGCAACTTTTGCTTTGGGGAGGTTATATCTTGAATCACTTAGTAAATCTGATTAAAACTTGATTTAACATATCGGTATCATACCTGATAATATTCACCCTGGCTCTATAACTTATGGCCTTGACTATTTCTTATTCGTCTTTTTTTCTGTTAGTTTTGGATCTTATGATCAATCACCATCTTTTTTCCCCCCTCTATAGGTTTGATATTCTGTCCTACTTACTGCCAATAAGAAATCTCTATATGGTTTCTGTACAATGTTTTCAAAAGCTATGGTGTGAAGCAAGACTTTGCATGACCATGTCATGAGGCATGCATTTATATTGAATTAACAAGACAGAATCTCTAGTATATCAATACATATAAAAAGTTCATAAAAATAAGTAAAAGAGTTGTGAAAAGGATATAAAAATTAGTTTTCAAATCCTTTGAACTTTTACAAGGCACCATTTAATGTGATATAGAGCATTAAAATAGTTTAAGAAACTTAAATACATTCAACTCAATTATGAAGTGTCAACTAAAACATAAAAATGAAATAGGTTTTTCTCTATTTTGGTAAAGTTAACCTGAAATTTACTTACTGATTGAGATGCAAGCCTTAGCTATAAAACGAACTCAAGACATGAAGCCCCCTCATGTAAGCGTTATAATTGAAGACTTGAGCATCATGAAATAAGCCTTAATTGAGCATCATGGATTAAGCCCTAGTTGAGCGTCATGGGATGAGCGTCTAAGGCATAAGGCTCATAGTTCAGTCTCTAGGTGTATGCCTCATACGCCTTTTAAAACACTATAACCCGGGTCTTCATATTGCTGCGCTTGTAGCTAATTGCATTTCTTATTTAAAATGGGTCTATCTGTTTTATCCGTTGATTGTACTAGCTGGAGTTTAATGGTTAGGTTTTGATTTTGTTCTTAAGCATACCATTCTTAGGCTGATGGGCAATGAAGTACTGGAAATATGGACAATGTGGCAGCACGGGCAGGTTCAGAAAACGTGGCTGACACTGAATCATATTTTATGAGAAAGGAAAAGAAAAAAGAAAGATGTTGTCTACTAGGGTGGAAAGAGACATAAGACCCAAAATTTAGGCCTTGTATCAGTTACAAAATGCATTCTTTCACATGTTTTCCAACTTGGGCAACTTGCTGCCTTTCCAGTAAACTTTAGGGCAGCCTCTGATTCCTAAATTCTTGCATTTTAATTTCTGGACTGTTGTATAGCTGATAGAGAGGCCAGTAGATGGCCTATTGCTGACATGTATATTAAGTGCTTTATATTCTTTTTGATCAGTGAATGACTAGTTAGGTGTGCCAAGATAGGTGCATTGATTTGGGACAACTCATACTGCTCGCCATTTTGCTCATTCAAAATTGTTAAAGTCAACTTTGTCCTCTTGTCATCAGATCTCCTACAAGTGTCTCCTGCAAGACGTGCATAGAAGAAATGATTCAAGTAGTTAAATGGTGCAACTCTAGGAAAACACTATGCAGCCACTAGTGTGACACGTGGTTGATCAATACTATAAATAAAATCTGCATTTCCCTATCAGTTACTCTCTTGCATGGCTCTTATGCAGTTGAACCTTGTTTTGATATTAATCAAAATTTGGATTCTACAGTTGGCCTTAAATTCATACAGGCATCATTCTCAATAAATTTATATAAATTCTTCAATTTTCATTGCTCTTGATACCATTGTAGTATATCTTGAGTTATAGGTTTTAGTTTAATATTATGCGCATGCATGCAAAAAAGATACTGCAACTCAAAATGCTTTTCTGTGGTATTGATTACATTCTTTGCACTCTTGTGTTGCACCTGAGGATTTTGACATTTATTGTTCAGTATATTCTTTTGTTATGATTCTGCTCTATTTGTTTCTTGTTGCATCTTTTATTAAGGACTTATGCATGGCAGGGTGGTGCAGGTACCTGGAGTGATGGAAAGCTTGTAACTAGAATTGGAAGGAACAGCGACAGTGTTCTAGCAGTGAGAATCATTTTCCAATCCTAGTGATTTTCATATTTTCTTGTGTATTTTAAGAAATGGTTTCAAACATATGTTTCATGTTCTATTTTTGTGAACATTAGTTCTCCTTGCATGTGAAGATATACTTTATTATTTATTCATATTGATATATTTCCTAGTCATTTATTTGGATAGCTACAACTATTCATCATAGTGCGAATCTGGAACCAGACATATTTTATGGTTCTGGATAGTTTCTGGTTCGAGTATTAATTTATTATTTGATATTACATATTGTTAATTCTATGGTGCTCAGATTTGAGATCCGTTGCTTGCGTGATGACTATTATGTTGTAATCTTTATCACTGGAACAAGGTGCTCTTTCTCTCTGTCTCTCTCTCTCTCTTTCCCCAAATTTTCTCCCAGAGTTCATCATTTTCAGCATATAGTGGCTAACCAAGTATCTATGAGTGGCCACGTTTCATATAATACATACTCATCACCAGTGCTTCTGTGCCCTCCTCATTAAATAACCTCTTTTACATCATGGAAGGTGTCATACATGCCCAATGTGTTGGTCAACAATATGTACCTAACTGAGCCATTTCTTTGGCCTCAAACCAGTTTACCGGCTCCACTTATTCAAAATAAAGCAGAGTCTTGAGGGACTAACTACTCCCATGTTTATTTCTTATGCTCTTGGCCTAAGATCTTGTATTCCTTCCTGATCCCTTATCTGAATATCCAACTCCATTTCTTACCCCTTGCTTGTCCCTGTCCTCATTGATTGCTGAAACCTCAATGTCAGCCAAAGATATGAATGCCAGCTTGCAGGATTGCACCCATATGTATTTTCTGGTACAGAACCTCTTGTTTCATGAAGCGATCAAGGGCCCATCTCAGTTGGTTGACAATCTGCAATGATTTGGGCCATATCCCAGCTTACCCACCGGAGAGGAAAGAAAAAGAAGTATTAATGCACCAGAAAGTACATTTAAGAGGGAAAAAGCGGGAGCAAAAAATTCATTGTTGGCATCTCTAAAACACACATTATGTATAGTGTATTATAGTGTATATATAACACAAATGCATGCACCGCACACATGTGCATAGAGGGTGTGTCTGTGTTGTGTTTGTGTGTGACCGTGAGTGTGTGTATGTATATGATGTATGTGTGTATATATGCATCTGCATTCTTCTGTCACTTGTTACTTCTCTAATTTATGAATTTTTTATTTCTAATAGGTCATGAAAACTTTAGTTCACTTTGGAGCTCCAGAAAACATTTTGGTTGATGGGAAGCCTCATCTAGGAACAGATAGGTTGGTTCCGTTGCTGCGAAACTTTCGACAACATCTACAAAGGCTGGGTGTGAGTTATATGTTTAACATCTCGTGACTAGGAACAAATGCATACTGTTTAATCACTGATCATGTTTCCTTGCTTGATTTTTGCTGACAGATTTTACTTCAATTTCTTGATTCCATATGTCTAGGTCACAATCAAGTTTGGGACAAGGGTAGATGATCTAGTTGTAGAGCATGAACAGGTTGTGGGAGTCAAAGTTTCTGATACAAGAAATGCATTTCATGCTGACAGTCAGAAATTGGAATGTGATGCAAGTGTTCTCGCAGTTGGGCACTCTGCACGCGATATATATCAAATGCTTCTTGCTCATGGTGTGAACTTGGTCCCAAAAGATTTTGCTGTAAGTTCTTAATAATATCATTGTGCCAAAACAATACGGCATTTCTTTTGTTCACTCTTGCAGGGATGTTATGGAAAATTATAATTTTTCTTTTACTATTTTAATTGGAAAGATTTTACATGATCTTACTTTTCATGCATGGTTTCAAGGATCGGTCGATCCGGATCGGGATCGGCCAGGAACGGTCCGATCCTAAGCCACGATACAACTATTGTACCAAGTGGCTTTGGATCGGACTGATCCAACCGATACCGATATGAATCGGCCGATCCGGTCTGATCCAATGATTGGATCGGACCGATCTGACCAATCCAATTTTGTTTTTCAATTGGCTTTGGATCGGATCGATCCAACTGATACCGATATGGATTGGCCGATCCAAACTGATCCAATGACTGGATCGGACCGATCCAATTTTTTTTTTTTATTTCAAGGATGATCCAAAAGTTGGATCGGTTCGGATCGACCAAGCCAGTACCAGATCGGTGATCCGGATCGGGATCAGACCGGACCGGTTCGATCCAGGATCCCGAGAATAAAAACCTTGTTTTCATGAAGATGCAACATATAAGAGATTTATATACCAGCAATCAGCATGATTTGATAATTTCTAACCATAATTGGCATGCACTTTCATATAGTTTCCCCAAACTTTCAAAAGTTTTCTGTTGTCCAAAACAATATGAAATTGGCTAAAATCATTTGATCGAGCTGATTTTTGATACATTTGATCTCTTCAGTGGGATCCATTAAATTTGGGTTCCAATCCTTTGCAATAGCAAGCTATGTGTTCAAATTAGGGATAAGGACCCTTGTATGGTCCAATTTTCATAAGCCTTCGATCCTAGATTTTTCCTTTGAGTAATGCCTATAAATTATGATTTTAAATGTCGTGACATGTCACCAACATGTTGCTACCAAGGGATGCGGGACACGAAACTATGGTGAAAGTCGTGGCGTTTTCCACGATGTCGACGTTTTGGTGATATGATGAAAAATGTGGCACATGTGGCTTTAAAAGTTCATCATTAGTTGATAAATCGGACATGTCAAGTGAAATGTCGTCAATTTCAAAGACATTTCGTTCGAAATTTTGAGAAATGGCTATTCTTCTACTGTTTTTTCTTCCAAAAACCACTCTTCTCTTACCATTTTTGCATATTTTCACTTAGATTTGCTTCCTCTCCATTTTCCATTCAAAATCTAAAGGTTCTTCAAGCTGCGGGAAACCGATTTTTGAGATAAATACTGTTTAATTTATTTAATAATAAAAATATTAAAAAAGAAAATCAAAGAATAGTATACTTAATGGCCAAATTACTCATCAATGTAAGTGGTCATTTACTAAATATTATTTTAGCTTATTAAATAATAGAAAAAATAAAAAATTGAAACAATCTTAGAAAATCATAAAAATATTATAATATTTAATTCTCATTGACTCATCCATGTTGGTGGCTATTAATTAAATATGTTATCAATTTTCATATGAATGTGATTTACTGATGGGTTGGAGGTAATGGGGATGATATTGAGCCGGGACACCACTCTTTATGGATGTGACGTACTAATGTCTCCTTATTGTACTTCCTAGAGCTTAAGGTGCACAGACGAGTATTATAGTGGTTTCGTATTTATCTAATTGTATTATGCCATTTGGATAATACTATTGTGCTTAGTGTATTTAAATGTATTTATATCTTATTTAGGCTATCATTGTGAATGATATTTCCATTTTTTGCCATGTCAATACACAACCATACCTCTTCAAATATATGCCATTCATTATGTACGTATTTCCTTTGTCATATTTTGAGTTGTTTAAATGTATCAAGCTCCGACGCTTGCAAAGTTTCATCACAAAAAACCTATTTTCACCCATTTTTCTTTAATTATTTCTCCTTTTCCACCATGTTGACATGTCGTCAGAGATAACCGGCAACGTGTCTCGCAATAGTGACATTTTTAACCTTGCTATAAATAAGTAGTGCATTTATTGTACTTAAAGTCTCAAATATATTAAGGGGTCTATATTATTGAGATTTATTTTCAAAGCCATAGAGAGGAAATTAATGCCAGACAGATTATGGGCACTCATTTATTTAGTTTTGAAGACACTAGAATTTATGAAATGAGAAGCATTAGAACTTCTAATAAGTTTGGAGGGTGATTCTGTGACAGTGATTGCATGGGTGGCGGATCGTATCACAAGCTCTTGGAGGCTAGCACATTTAGTGGGGTTGGCTCATCTGATGACGCATGGTTTGACCATCTCCTTTAACCATGCGTTGAGATCTGCTAATGCAATGGCAGATACTTTAGCTCGTGGGTTAGGAGGGAGGGTTTATTTACAGGGCTTCCATCAGAGGAAATGGTAGAGAGCTTGATGTAAGGTTGGAGGTTTCGCTTTAGGATGTTGTGTTGGAGATACAACATCTTTGCCTTCATTAATATATTTATTTTTCACTCTTATAGTTTACCACCTTGGTAGGCACTTATACATTCCTTTCTATCTTATATACAATATCTGCGTTATTCATTACAAAAAAATGAAAAACCTTTGGCTAGCAGAATATGAGCTTAAAAGGATTACATGCAAGGGCTGTACTATAAATCAATTAGAAGAACATAAGAAGTAAACTTGTTGGAGTACAACTAGAAAAGTTCTACTTTATAGGGCTTGGAAGGAAATCTAGAATTAGGAGTTTAGGACTAGAATAAGAATTGATTAGATTAATGATTTGAACTAGAAATTAAGAAAATGGAAAAGAGGAAGTAGAAATCAAGCAAACAAAACTAAAAAAGGATATAGATGGAGTTGCTAATGGTGATATAGTTCCATTACTATAGGTGTATGGTTTTGTAGTGTCTCATCAACTTGACACACACACATATATAAGTGAGAGAGAGAGAGAGGGAGGGAGGGAGGGAGGGAGAACTCGTATTCCTTTTCCCTTTGTAACTTTTAGTTAAATACTTCTCCATTCATAAATTTTAAAGAAAACAAGAAATTTCCTATTTCTACTATGCCTTGAAAGTAGAAACTCTTACATCTGATCATATTTTGAAAGGCATTAGATTAAGTACTAAATTCTAAACTCAAATCTAAAGTGGCAATCCATTGTGGAACTAGAACCAATCCGTCTTCTTACCATAAATCTCTAAAGTACATCCTAATAAAGAAAAATTAAGCTCATTAGATAGATAACTGAAAAGATGTCAAACGACATCAAATCAAAACTCTTAAAAACTTCTTGACGATATAAACTTTGGCCAACATGATGGGATTCGTATCATATACCATGGATTTTGCTTTGATGCTTCTCAAGCAGGGTGATCCATGCTCAGCACACGAGTACACCGAAACTTTAACAAGTATGATATGTCAAATACTGTCCTGGTTGGAGAAAACTTGATCATGAGCTTTGAAGTGTTGAAAGGATCATGAGTTAATTAACAGAAAGTTGAAATCATCTTTTTGAGTTGATTTAATCGTCTTGGTATTTTTTTCCTTTACATCTTATTTTGACCCATACCAATTAATTGAATATTGATTACTATGTAACACTACTTGAAAACTGCTCTTCTGCTCAGAAACAAAATATTTCCAATGATCCTAGAGATTCTTCCTCCCTTTGGACCATTTGTACCTAGGGCAGTCCACGAGCCAAGCTAGCTCAGCTAGGTCTTGGGCTTGGCTCGTATGAGCCGATCTTGAGCTCTATAATTAGGCTCGTGAGCTGAGCTTGAGCACGAAAAAAACTCATTATCTTAACGAGTACGAGCCGAGCTTGAGCTTTATAATTAGGCTCGTGAGCTGAGCTTGAGCACGAAAAAAGCTCATTATCTTAATTCTTAACGAGTTTGAGCCGAGCTTGGGTAGGCTCAACTCGGTGAAATTAGACATCGATATTTCTTATATTATATAATATTTATATATTATTATATAATAATAATCATCAACTATAATATTTATGCATTTGGACTAAGCTAAGTTTTTTTGTGAGCCAAGCCTTTTACGAGCTGAGCTTTTTACGAGTCGAGCCTTATCCCAAATTCTTTTAATGAGCCTGAGCCCAAAACTTTTTAACGAGCCTAAGCCTTGCTCAAGGATTACGAGCCGAGCTGGCTAAATCTCGGCTCATTTACATCCCTATTTGTACCCATATGCATCAGGATCCCAATTCATGGATATCTCAGTTACGTTTTAGGCTATTTTTCTCTTGTTCCCTTGACCTTATTGATTTCTCAATAAGGTCATAGATCAGTTATGTTGATTGCATGGACTCCATTGAAAAATATCAGCACGTGTTTTGAGGTACTCTATCAACTGAGCTATTGCCCTTGTGCTTGCAATAGATATTATCATGTGGGTAATTTCTTGTCAGATGAATATTCCACATTCCAGCATGATATCTCTCCGATCTGCTTCCTTCCAAGGATTTGCATTGCTTAAAAGTAAGAGAGCTGCTTCCTTCCGAGAATTTGTATTACTTAAAAGTAATATTATATCTATACTCTATCGGCAATGTGTGCCATTTCTTTCCTTTTGTGATAGTAAGTGACCTACATCAACTACCTCCAACCGTATCCATATATGTGCTCTAGTGATTTCTATCAGTTCATACCAATTAATTGAGTTGTTGGAACATGATTTTCCACCCAAGTACACTTCTAAAGTCCTTCATTCAAGAATCTGAATAGCTAATGGATTTAGATTAATGATTGTAAAGTTGACAAATATCCAACCAATGATTGGAACAACGATTGTTCCATTCTCTCTTGATTACAAGTAGGTTTGGCTTGATTTATTTTCATCCTCCAAACTCTAGGTTAGGAGTCTATCGTTATCTTTAATAGAATCAGTGCTTCATTAAGAATCTTTGGATCAAATATTGCTTCTGACAATCTATGGTCCCTAGGCCGGAATATTGTTTTGACAACTTCTGTCATTTGTTCAAGTACACTAGGTACTTGGGACTATGTTTAATACGAATCTCCATCCTTTCATCATGGAAATGTAAGCATATATCTCTAGGTAGTAATTAGCTTTTTGTTTTTCCACCCAGGGTTTTCAAAGAAAATATGACACATTTCAGTTGAAAAGCTTCTAGCCATGCATCAAGTATCTATCTTTTAAGAAAATATTTGTGGACAAATTTTCGTTCCAGAATTTTGTTGTGCTTGTGTTGTATTCACTGTCATCAAGTCATTTACCACGACCTTTAAAATCAGATTATTTTCACTGTTTCCATCAATAGCAATACAGGTTACCTATCCGGAAAAAAAGACTTGTCCTGAACTCTTTTTCCACGTAGAAGACATTTGTTGGTGCCTGTAAGTACTGTTTAGTACGCATGCATGATGTAAGATGAGTTTCACATGGAGTCATGGCTGGTTTCTTCTCTTTTGAAGCATTCATCAAGAAATTTCTTGTGAGGCCATTAATTGTCTCATCCGGAACTTAACAGATTTGTCACCATGTCACAAGTTCGATCTCATTATCTGTCATCACCCATCAGTTGATGAGTTCATTAAGAAACTCATCCCATTGATCTTCTGCCATGCTGGGTAAAGGATCTGTAACTTCCAGTCGGCATTATGGCTGAACCCTCTGCTCTAATACCGAATATGATCTACAGGAATTTAGGAATTCTGTTTTTTTTTTTTTTTTTCCAAGTTCTTTAAGACTTTGAAGCTACGGTGATGGAATCAGAAGAGTTGGGACTTCTGGTAAAGTCTGCTAGTTTTGCTTGGCTTTTTGCAGAATTTGGACTTAAAAAATACTGTGGATTTGGAAGGGATTTACTAGAACAGCATTAATAAATCAAAATTCTGAAGTGCATTTCCGCCTAATTACCCTTGTTGAGAGTTTGTATAAAATTATAGCTAAAGTTTTATCCAATAGACTTAAGAAGGTGGTTGCAGGTCTTGTCAGTAAAACTCAAAGTGCCTTTGTGGGGGGGGGGGGGGGACAAAACTTAGACGGAGTGTTGATTGCTAATGAGTGCATCGATACAGTCTTGAAGAAGCAGGATAAGGCATTGTTGTGTAAGGTGGACATGGAGAAGGCATATGACCATGTGAACTGGAACTTTCTGCTATACATTTTGGGCATAATGGGTTTTGGTCCTAGGTGGATTTCTTGGATCAAGTACTGCATTTCTATTCCTGCATTATCAGTTTTGGTTAATGGTTCGTCAATGGGATTTTTTAATGGTTCCAGAGGGATTAGACAAGGCGATCTTTCCCCTTCTTGTTTCTTTTAGTAGTGGAGAGTCTTGGTAGAATGATTGAACGTTCGGAGGAGTTGGGCCTCATTAGCGGAGTTCAGGTGTCTGATTCTGCCCTTAGTATTACTCACCTCCAGTTTGCCGATGATACTTTAATTCTTTGCAGGGCCAAGCGTATGGATTTGAGATCGTTGAGATGTGTTTTTCTGTTCTTTGAAGCTGTTTCAGGTCTACAAATCAATCTGATCAAATCCGAATTGATTGGGATTTGGGAGATTGACAATCTGAATCAGTTAGCAGAGTGGTTGGGCTGCAAGGTGGGCTCTCTTCCCTCCACTTACCTGGGTTTACCTTTGGGCACATCTTACAAATCTGTCGGGGTATGGAATAAAGTAGTGGAGAGGTCAGAGAAGAAGTTAGCGGCGTGGAAGACTAGGTATTTATCGAAAGGCGGGAGACTGATTTTGATTATGAGCTCTCCTAATCTTCCTGCATACTATATGTCTTTGTTAAAGATTCCAACTTCTGTGGCAAAGAGATTAGAGAAGATTCAAAGAGATTTTTTATGGAGAGGGTTTGAGGAAGGTCAGAAGTATCATCTAATTAATTGGTCGCAAGTTTGTTTGGGGAAGGCGGAAGGGGATTTGGGATTAAAAAGTCTAACGAAATTCAATGGTGCCCTTTTGTCAAAATGGCTATGGAGGTTTGGGTCGGAGGAAGGAAGTCTTTGGAGGATAGTGATTAGTTGTAAATACGGTTTGGAGGAAGGGGGATGGAGTTCTAAAGCTTGTAGATCAACTCATGGGACTGAATTTTGGAAAGCTATTTGCAACAATAAAGTTATGTTCAGTAGAGGAGTCAGATTTAAGGTGGGAGTTGGAGATAGGATTAAGTTTTGGAACGATAAGTGGTGTGAGGAGGAGCCACTCTTAATCAGGTACCCCGAGATGGTGCCATAAGCGTCTAACGCGAATGCTTGGGTGAAAGATTATTTGACTGAAGAAGGAGATGGGTGGAGATGGGATCTGAAATTTAGGAGGAATGTCTTTGATTGAGAGGAGGAGGAGGTGTTCAGTTTATTGGGTCATATTAATACTGTCAATATCAACGGTGGGGACGATAGGAGTTCCTGGATATGGTCTGAAGATGGTCTGTTCTCAGTATGCACTATGTATAAATCGTTAGCGGATGTAGTGGTATGGAATAATCCGTGGAAGCTGATTTGGTTTATAGGGTTACCTTCTAAGGTGTCCTTTTTTATGTGGACTGCTGTGGAGGATAAAATCCTCACTTTAGACAATTTACAAAGAAAGAGGCTGGCACTTGGCATCTAGATGTTGCTTATGCAAGGAGGAGGAGGAGGAGGAGTCTCATATTTTTCTTCATTGTGAGTTTACCAGGTTTTTGTGGGATGCTATGAAGATTCAATCTGAATTGGGTGATGAAGAAGGGATTGAAAAAGGCTCTCTTGAGCTGGGGTTGGAAGAGGAGGAAGGAGGGAAGGAGGAGAAGTGTCATTCTATGGAACTTGTAACCGGCGGCTATTTTCTGGTCGATCTGGAAGGAGAGGAACAGCAAGATTTTTGAAGGAAAGGAGGCGTCTGTTCAGAGAGTTGCTGATATGGCCCTGTCCTAGATCTTTTTTCGGGCCTCCAACCACAGAGTATTTGACGAGATGAAATTTGAAGAATTTATTGCAAGTGGGTTTTTTTTTTGGGATATTTGAGTTTTACTTTCATAGGGGAATGTTTTACTTACATATATGTATATTTGTACAGATTATACTAGAATTAATATATAACTCACTTTTACCGATCAAAAAAAAAATCTGAAGTAATTCTGCTATGGGAACTACAATTAGAATGGTTTTAGAATTTAAGACATTGAATTAGAAGTTAAGAAACTTAAAATAAGATCTAGAAATTAGGAGAACAGGATTAGAAAAAGATTGAACTTGAGCTTAAAAATGGAAATCCATCACTAGAAATCTAAATATTTGAGAATGTGTCTCAGTGTCACCCATGGAATGCTGTAGTTGCAGAAAAGTTCTTCTCTATTCAGTATTCCATCTGTTCTACAATTGTAGTGTATGGCAACACTCTTATGCCCTTTCCCTTTATAGCTATGAAAAAAAGTTACTGATTTTGTTTGAACTAAAGAAAAAAAAATTGGCTCTCCTATTTGTAATATGATTTGAAACTACAAAAAAAAAAAAAAAAAACAAATATTGTACTACTCACTAAAAGACATCAAAGCAACTACTAAGTTTGGAACTTGAACTTAAACTGGGAACCCTGTTGTGGAACTATGCCTGTATATCTTAAATCGAGCATGGTGATCCATGCTTCTCATGTGAACATACACGAACTTCTAAATATATGAGATGCCATCTGTCAGGGGCATACCATAAAAATTTGATAATTTGTGTAAACATTTTTCAATAATGAATGGGATTATTCATACCTTTAATTTATGCTAACTTGTGCAATTTATATATGCTGATCTTGTAAATTGCTTCATGTTGTTTTCTCCTTTTAATTTTTCATGCATATAATAGAGATTTCATGGGGGATAAAGGAGTGTTTAGTAGAGATTATATATCATCACTTTCAGTTGGGAAGAGTGTTACAATGTTCAATCCATGACTATTATGATTTATTTGTTTCTTTTGTAAGGCAAGTAGCATCTTGTGTAATGATGACTGATGGTTGTGCTGTAAAGTTGGTTTACTCTGCTTCAGTTTTTTAAAATTCTCTCCCTCTCTTTCTCTTTTAATAATTATGTGGCTGAACAGGTTGGGTTGCGCGTTGAGCATCCTCAAGAGCTAATAAACAGCATACAGGTTAGTTATATATATTTAACATCTTATGGAGAAATCTATAGGTTATGGGTTTACCGTGGATTGATATGCATACTTAGACAAGCAAGAAGCATCAATAATATTTTTTTCCCTTAAACAGTCGTTATATTTTATTTGCAATTTTAATACTCTGATAACCTTTTATAGTTTTTCAATTATACCGAAATGTCATTTATTTTTACTGCAACATGCTTTGACAGCTAAATTTCTTTTCATGTGTGCTTCATGATAACATTATATGGATTTGATGGCATACAGTTAAGCCACCCAAAAGCAGTGGTGAATAAGAAATACAGCAATTGTCACTTCAAGTAAATAATAATTTTTAAGTCAATAATTCATTATATCTTTTAGATTTACTCTATTAGACTTGGTCTGCCAAAGATCGGAGGATTTAGTAATGTGAAGTTTGACTTATACCACCTAGATCCTTCAAGAATTAAAATATTCCCTAGGCTAGTCTCGGGCTACGAGACATTGCTATAGGTGCATATTCATGTTTAGAATTGAATGACTATAACGATTATTTTTTACTTAAAAGGAATTCATAACCAGACTACATAAACAAACCTGTTCAGCAGGTCTTGACCAAAGAATTGGTTGTTATGAATAATTAGGAAATCTCCAAAAGAAAAACAAAAAAAAGAAATATGACTTGCCATTCATCAATCAAATTGCGAATTTTACAGTTGATGTTTTGGCTTTGACATGCTCAACAATGACCAATTCCGATCTAGAGCTCCTAAGCCAAATCCAATTACTTGCTGAACTTTTTAGAATCCAAGGACAAAATAGGATGAATCTACCTAATCTGATATTCAGAACCCTATCCCACTTTCTATAAGTAGAAAATGTGATTTACTAATTACTATAAATATTAAACTCCGAATTCACTAAAAGTAGTAAAAACAGAATTTTACCATAAATAATAAAATCAAAATTCTGCTCCTTACCGATACCAATATTATTTCGTAATTAATAGTAGAACAAAAGAAACACACAAACCTAATGAGCAAACCGACCTCTTCAAAGATTCTCTTTTCTTTCTCATCTTGTAAGCCCACTTCTTTTGAGAAGAGGTTTGATTTGGTGTAGTTCACTTGTTGATCCTCATGGCTACATCGATTTTGAAGTTATTGAATGTAAAGATGAAGAATGAATATATTATATTCAGCTTACTTTTGAATAAAGAATACAAGGAGCTTATTTATAGGTTAGCACTTAACCTATCTTCTAACACTTAACCAATGTGGGACAACCATATAGGCACTTCACATATTTACCCTTTAACACTCCCCCTCAAGCTGGAGCATACATATCATATGCAACCCAGCTTGTCACAAATATATTTCACACGAGTTCCACCCAATGCTTTAGTAAACAATTCTGCTAATTGGTCTGCAGATTTTACATGATCCTCTTATGGAACACCGGATTAGAAGCAATATGAACAGCTGCTTGGTTGCCACAGAAAAAGTTAATAGGATTAGACTGAGTTAACCCAAGTTCTTCTAGCTAGTGTTTCATCCATGCTAACTCACAAGTAGTATGTGCCATCGCCCTGTACTCTGATTCAGCACTAGATCTGGCAACTAATGTTTGCTTCCTTCCATGACACAAGATTACCTCTAACAAGAACATAGTAGCCTGTAGTAGATCTCTTATCACCAGGAGATCCAAGCCAATCTGCATCAGTAGAGCTTTCAACACATATGTGACCATGATCCTTATACAATAAACCACGGTCCAGAGCCCCCTTGAGATATCTTAGAATACGTATCACTGCATCCTAATGAATAGTCCGAGGAGAATCCATAAATTGGCTAACCACACTAACTGCAAAGGCAACATCAGGCTTGGTGACAGTTAGGTAATTAAGCTTCCCAACTAGACGCATGTACTATCCTGGATCATCAAGTAGTTCCCCTTGATCTGGCAATAATTTGGAGTTGGGGTCCATAGGGGTATCTAAGGGCTTGG
>JAUPMG010000003.1:7187294-7202333 GCA_031762675.1 Pachysandra terminalis
TTACCTATCCTTAAAAAAAAAAAAAAAAAAAAAAAAAAAACTTGTCCTGAACTCTTTTTCCATGTAGAAGACAGACAGTTGTTGGTGCGTGTAAGTACTGTTTAGTACGCATACATGATGGAAGTCGGGTTTCACATGGAGTCATGGCTGGTTTCTTCTCTTTTAAAGCATTCATCAAGAAATTTCTTGATAAGGCCATTAATTGTCTAATCTGGAACTTGAGACGTCAACAGATTTGTTACCATGTCACAAGTCGATCTCATTATCTGTCATCACCCATGACCCATCAGTTGATAAGTTCATTAAGAAACTCATCACATTGATCTTCTGCCATGCTGGGATAAAGGATCTGTAACTTCTAGTCGGCATTATGGCTGAACCCTCAGCTTTAATACCAAATATGTTCTACAGGAATTTATGAATTCTTTTTTTTTTCCTCCAAGTTCTTGAAGACTTTGAAGATACGGTGCTGGGATCAAAAGAGTTGGGACTTCTGGGAAAGTCCGCTATTGTTTTGCTTGGCTTTTTGCAGAATTTGGACTTAAAAAATACTGTGGTTCTGGATGGGATTACTAGAACAGTATTAATAAGTCAAAATTCTGAAGTAATTCTGGTATGGGAACTACAATTAGAATGGTTTTAGAATTTAAGACGTTGATTTAGATGTTAAGAAACTTAAAATAAGATCTGGAAATTAGGAGAACAGGATTGGAAAAAGATTGAACTTGAGTTTACAAATGGAAATCCATCATTGGAAATCTAAATATTTGAGAATGTGTCTCAGTGTCACCCATGGAATTGCTGTAGTTGCAGAAAAGTTCTTCTCTATTCAATATTCCATCTGTTCTACAATTGTATTGTATGGCAGCATTCCTATGCTCTTTCCCTTTACAGCTTTGAAAAAGAGTTACTGATTTAATTTGAACTTAAGAAAAAAAAAAAAAAATAATGGCTCTCCTATTTTTAATATGATTTGAAACTAAAAAAGAAAAAACAAATATTGTACTACTCATTTTCGGTTTTCCTACTCTAAAAGACATCAATGCAACTACTAAGTTTGGAACTCGAAATTAAACTGGGAACCCTGTTGTGGAACTATGCCTGTATATCTTAAATCGAGCATGGTGATCCATGCTTCCCATGTGAACATACAAGAACTCCTAAATATATGAGATGCCATCTGTCAGGGGCATACCATAAAATCTGATAATTTGTGTAGACGTTCTTAAATAATGAATGGGATTATTCATACCTTTAATTTATGCTAACTTGTGCAATTTATGTATTCTGATCTTGTAAACTGCTTCATGTTGATTTCTCTTAATTTTTCATGCATATAATAGAGATTTCATGGGGGATAAAGGAGTGTTCACTTTCAGTTGGGAAGAATGTTACAATGTTCAATCCATGACTATTATGATTTATTTGGTATCTTTTTAAGGCAAGTAGCATCTTGTGTAATGATGACTGATGGTTGTGCTGTAAGGTTGGTTTATTCTGCTTCAGTTTTTTACAATTCTCTCCCTCTCTTTCTCTTTTAATAATTATGTGGCTGAACAGGTTGGGTTGCGCGTTGAGCATCCTCAAGAGCTAATAAACAGCATACAGGTTAGTTATATATTTAATATCTTATGGATAAATTTATTGGTTATGGGTTCACCATGGATTGATATGCGTACTTAGACAAGCAAGAAGCATCGATAATATTTTTTCCCCTTAACAGTCTTGATATTTTATTTACAATTTTAATACCCTGATCAGACTCCTACATGCTTTTTAATAGAATAAATGAGCAGTGTTCTCTGATTCAGCTTTACATCTAAGAATGTCCCACCCTCTACTAATTAAATGATCCTTGGTTAGAATCTTATTCAATGTTGCAGTCCACATGAAGAATTGGATTTTTGAAGGCACTAGTAACCAGCAAACAGCTTTGTCTAGATCAAAAACTTCCTCTGAATTCAGACCTGCATTATATAATGATCTTACAGAAAATATCCCTCCCACCATCTCCAAATTCTAGTGTCTGGTCCATCTTTGAACTGAAACTCTTGAATCTTTCCAAGCAACAATGAAATAGAAGCCAACTCCCTATCAAGCAGAGGCCTTCTAAAGTTCAGATTCCAAGAAATGCCGTTTTGGTCTCCATTTAACATCGCACTTGTCCATGCTCCTTGATTTTTGGACAGAACAAACAGGTACTGAAAACTATGTCCCAAAGATTCCTTCCCACACCAAGGGTCTAGCCAAAACATGACTCTAGTACCTTCTTTCACCTGAAAGCATATCCTTCCTTGGAATTTATCAACCATGCTAGCAATAGCTGCTATCACTTTTCTCCACAAGCTCCCACTCTCCTTGCCAAACCTCCACAACCATTTCCCCAAGAGGAGGGCATTATTAAAACTAGTAACACTTCGAATTCCCAGGCCTCCTTGGGATTTGGGCTTACAAACTCCTTCCAGCTCAACAAACTCCATTTTTTGTTTTCCCCTCTACCAGACCAAAGGAATGCTCTTTGAATTCTTTCCAATCTCTGGGCCACTGCCACTAGAATTTTGGTTGATAGAAAATAAGTAGGCAGGTTCGATAAGGAAGTTTTAATTAAAGTAAGCTTCCTCCCCCTTTGACAAATATTTAGCTTTCCATGAAGCTAGCTTCTTTTCAGATCTCTCTCTCCACTATCTTATCCCATACAGAAGAAGCCTTAAATCTTGCCCCTAATGGTAGACCGAGATATGTAGAAGGCAGCTTACCAACACGGCAACCCAAAATAACCTTCAACAAGTCCGTATTAGTTATATCCCCCACAGCAAATAACTCACTTTTGTTCAGATTAATTTTCAGCCCAGATAGCCTCATAGCGTAGGAAAATACATCTCAAAACCATAAGCTGATCCTGAGTTGCCACACAGAAAATCAGGGTTTTGTCAGCGAACTGTTGGTGAGAGATAGATGAGCTTAGATCATTGATTGTCACCCCTTCAAGCAGATTTCCAGTAACCTTTCCAATCAGTCTACTAAACGCCTCTGCAACTATTGTGAAGAGAAATGGGGGTAGAGGATCCCCTTGCCTAAGCCCTCTAGATGTTCCAAAAAAACCTGTTGCTGCACCATTCACCAATACTGAAAAAGAGGCTGGCGATATGCACCAACTGATCCACTCGCTAAACTTCACCCCAAAGCTCATTCTCCTAAGGAGATATGACAAAAAGGTCCAGCAAACATGGTCATAAGCTTTTTCAATGTCAAGCTTGCATACTACCCATTGCTCCCCCCTTCGAAGAATGGTATCCACGCACTCATTTGCAATAAGGTCTCCATCCAAAATTTGTCTGTCTCTCATGAACGCTCCTTGAGAGCTTGAGATGATGCTAGGAAGTGTCTTTCTCAATCTGTTTGCTAGTAACTTTGCTATTATTTTGTATAGGCTACCCACTAAGCTAATGGACCTAAAATCCTTCAGATTAACAGCTCCGTCCTTTTTTGGGATAAGGGTAATAAAGGTGGCATTTGCGCTCCTTTTAAAGTGACCTAAACCGTAGAATTCCTGTACACCATTTATGAGGTTTCCTTTAATGATGCTCCAGCATTTCTTAAAAAATGCCAATGTGAAATCATCAGGACCCGGAACCTTGTCTCCCTTCAATTCCTTTACAACCCCTCACACCTCTTCTTCCGAGAATGGGACTTCTAATCTGTCCCTATCCTTGGGATCTAGTATATCAAACTCCAGGCCATCGAGCAAGGGTCTAAAAGAGCATGACTCCCTAAGGAGCTTAGCATAGTACGATTCCACTGCTTTCTTAACTTCCCTCTCTTCCTCCAAGACCTGACTGTCCACTTCCACTATCCTAATGTTGTTTATACGTGACCTTGCGTTGGCCAATATTTGTGTTCTGGCCCCTTCTCTGAGCCATAATGCTTGTGATTTTTTACGCCAACTAATTTCCTCTAGGCTTGTCAACCTCCCAAGCTCTTTTTTCAGATTTTCCCTCTCCAATTTCCCGTCTAAACCGAGATCTCCACCTTCATCCGCCTCGTCCATCTTATGAATTTTATCAAGAATTCCTTTCTAAATCTACTCTACCAAAACTATCCATACTCCGTTGCACGACACCCCTATAAATTTACTGAAGTCGACAATTTTCTTCAGCATCCACTGAGAGACTTCTTCAGAGGACCCCGAAACATTCTCTTCGAATTCATCTCTCAAGTTTCTAGAAAGCTCTCCTCCTTTCTGATTTGATCATATCTGTCTCCACAGCCTCTGGGATCAACACTTTGAGAGGGTAAGCTGCATCGTTTCCATTCAAGTCTACAATCGATAATTCCTGCCCACATTCTCAGGAGTATCTTTTCAAGTACCCTCTCTAGTCTTATCCCCATTATATTGTCAGTCAGACCTTCCGCCCCATTACCTTCCTTTCCAGGTTCAATCGACCTATCGTCCATCTCCAGAATATCCAAAGAAAAGAGGGAGGAGCGATTAGAAGGGGAGGAGATGGGAGAAGGCAGAGAAGAGTCTTTAGAAGGGGAGAATCTGATCTCTGCTCACTTACCGTCGGAATCTGCCAATCTCTTGGATTTGGTAGACCTCTGACTGTGAACCCTACCCTTTCTCCCATCTTGAGCTTCACATTGATCGTCAAACCCTGCTGTGGGAAGTACTGCAGCCTCCTCTCTCTCACCCACTCTATCTCCGATGGGATCTATGAAGGCATGACTGGATCCATTTCTCATTGGGCTTTCATTGCCCCTAGATTCAAAAATAGGCTCGAGATGTGTACTATTATTAGAACAGGAATAGGACTGGTGCAGCTTATCTTTGTTCCAAGGATCATCCACTCTTAAATCGTTTGAGACCCTGATTGGGTTCCACGAGTATAGTATCCTCGGGATGGATCTATGATAGCTCCGCGATGGACCACCACTCAAAAGAGCCCCCCACCCCCCGCGATGGAGCCCCCCCCCCCCCTCGCCAAAAGGCCCATTTTATTAAACAAGGTTGGATTTGATGGGCGTGTCGGGCCCTCTTTATATCCCAGATGCCCCCTTTGCTTGTCCCAGGCAAATGCATTACCTCGGCTCGACGGAGTCTCGTCCCATTAGATACAATCTGCCTTGACGAGTCTAATGAGCCAAATCTATCAAACCAAATCCCCTGAAATTTGAATCAAGAATACTCTCTGCCCTACGATCGCCTTCCATCGAACGGCCTAGATTCCCTGACCTTCTGTTACACTCTACACCACTTCCATTATCTTCTCCGTCACCAGGAATTTTGTCTTCCACTCCCCCAATACCGGAAACTCTCAGAAGAGTATTTTCCCAACAGATCGGACAAGCGAAGCCTCGTTTCCTTTTCGTAGCCAAATGACAGTCGGTCATTTGTTTGAGTGAGGTCTTTTAATTAAAGTCCTGATCCACTGAAAATCTTCTTCCGACATAGCTTTGTCATCTACCCTGATAAATCCTCTACAGTAGTCTCCCAGCTTCTCGAATAAATCAGTGAACCCAAGATTAGCTGGGACCCCAACTATTCCTACCTATATCTTTGAGCATTGGAAATTGACTGAAGTACAACACACCTCCCGGGACCATCTAACTGCTTTAACAAACTTATTCCCATAACGCCATTCCCATCTTGCAGTGATCCGAAACGCCGCCTCTTTTGTAGGAATGAAGAGTAGAACTTTGCTCAGAGAGATTTGTTTTATCATCAGTCCATGTTGAATGCCCCATCCGCCTTTTGCCCATGCCACCAACTCTATCTTCTCAGGGATAGGTTCTTCAAACTACCACACACGATCTAAAAAACGCATGAGAGTTTGAGTTTGATTGTAAGCATTTAATGATTTTTCCTTCAGCCTCCCATGTCTCATCTTCCGGCCATTTAAAATGTCATATCCTCCCAAGTATCTCTGGTCTGGACTTGCGTTATTTTGAATTCCCAACGTAGGGGAGCTATGGGGTGTATCAGAGCTTCTAATCCCCAATCTCCAGTACAAGATGTTGTACACCACTTTCCACCATGATCCCTGCTTGCCTTCTGGGAAAATGATCATCCGACGGAAACCTTCTCTTGGTTTAACCATCATCAAGAGGTAACTTCCCTTGGTATTTCAACCAGACATCAGGGTTTCTCAGATTTTTGGAACCACAAAACCCTTCGTTCCCAATCACCTTACCCAACATCTTTAAGAGCCATTTGGTTTCTTCCTCATTTTAAAAAAGCCTTCGACGAAAATCCCCGAGATCTCTCATTGATTCTAAGAAATGTGTTAGGGGCTCACCATAAGTTAAACTCAAATGAATTTTGTTCGTTTTGACAAAACCTCCTCTCCATTCGATGAAACTTTCCTACTGCCGTTGACTTGCCATCGGTTCGACTTCACTGTGCAGTCACCTTCGTCGCCTTGCAGTCACTTTTTGATGATACTCATTTTATCTTTGAAGTGACATCTTGGATTTGCGGGTCGACCTGCTTACCCATTAACTTGTCTAAATTTCCTAGACCTTAGGTTGACGTGCTAGAGACCAATCTGACCGTCAATGACTCCCATGTCTATGGCCTGCACACCTTAAGGACTGTCCACAACCCCCCCTAAAGGACTCTCATCAGGGACAAGATTTCCTCTCTGGCAAACATATACAAATCTCACAAATAAATAATTAATAATTAATTAAGCAAGTTCTGCGAGTCATGTAGCACAACTCGCATTGGTCAACCACATGCATTATCATTCGTCAAAATTTTGCATTGGGTGCATTTGTGTTGATGGAATCAAATGCAATAAATCTCACAGTAAATGCAATAATAATCATCATCATCATATGCCTTATCCCAAATCAACCCGCATTTGTGTTGAAGTAAATACAATACTAAATTTCATGATAAATCTCTTGAGGTATGTCAAATCATATTACTTGATATTTAGTTTTGCTAGACATCCATATGACAATACCGAGGTCTGCAGGTCTCAATGGCACAAAGTGCTGAAAGTCCATGTGCTCAAATTACCAAAGGTCAGAATCTTAAGTGTGCAAGTTGGACACTTGCTAGATGTTATAAAGACCAATATACAAGTTTCATGGGTCCACGGCATTACTGTGCGTGCCGAAGACGTTGGAGGCAAAGTGCACAATTTGCCAAGACTCTGACAAAACCTGTGCCAGCCCTGCTGCTAGGTCCAGCAGGACGAGGCAGCTGCCGGATCCGATTTTGCCTTTTTTCTCGCTTCTCATGCAATTGTATTTCTTTCAGCATTCAGGGTTTTCTAGTATTTCCAGTATTCTGAATCCATCTACGGCACTTTTTGAAGGATTCGAAATGTCCAAAAAGTTACAGCGTTCTCCATGGTACACATACAGGAGCGCATACTGAAAATTGTGCCAAAGCACAGTTTGAACACATGTCTCTAAGTGAAGAAATTTTATGCCACGGGCATTATCAAGGTGATGACATAGCATGCCAGATAGCCCATCATCCAAGTCAGGCTGATGTGTCAAGTGATCAAAAAATGGCCATCAACAACAGATTACAACTAGCACCCAGATGAGTCCCCACAAAAAAAGTACAAATTACTGAAGGTTACAAATGACTGCTTTGTTAAGGGAAAGTCCAAGCTTTAGCTGTTATCTTGTTTGCGCTTCTGTGAAAATGACATTTGATCTGTTGTCATAACCAAACTTCCAAGCAATCTGCAACCTGATTTCCTTCTCTACGTACGTGAGATGTCTTTCAGCAGCCACTAGTGATTTCAACTCTTTCCACCACAGTCGAACTGTCAAAGGAGTTTTACGCTAGTTTTTGAATTTCACAAGAGTCATTGCATTAGATTCCACGTCCAAATTAACCATCTGCATTGCCTCTACTGTAAACCATCAACCAGTGCTCTTACTTCAGACACCATGTTGGATTTTTTACCATGGTAATGAGCAGATCCAAATAAAATTCCCCATTTGAATTTCTGAATGTCCCCCCTTCATAACTAACACAAGGTTATGTCTTGACATTATTCTCCAGCTTAATAAAATCAATGTGTCCTTACCATACAACTGAAACAAATTTTTTGTTCTCATGGTGAAAGTAGAAATTTTCAGCACAGACAGGGCTAGCTTTCAATAAGCGATATTGTTTTGATTTTATGAGCTGTGTTTGAATAATAGAACCAACATCATTGATTTTATCTTCAAAACACACCCATTGTGTTCAAGTTAGATTTCCTACACTATATTTGAGGCTTTTGTGAACCAGAGCTTCAATGAGTCATTAATTGAAAGACTAGGATTAAATAGAATATCAAAAAAGTGATTAAAATACACCAATACCTGATCTGCCATTATGCTCACACTAAAAAAGTGGTAAAAGTCTAGATTTATTAGAAGAAAAAACATTCATTTAGATGCTAAACAACTCCAGTCATAAACAACAACGGGTTTATAAAGGACCTTCCAGGCCAGAAAGGCTATTTTGGTTATGATAGCTGGATTTTGTACCCAATTGAGGAATTCCACTTTTGTTTCCTTGCTATTTTAATCGAAGCCAAATTAACAATGAAAAAAGCGGTTGTTTTTATCTAGGGCTTAATTTCATTTTGAGCATAAAGTATTGCATACCAGGTGTCTATCGAAACTCATAAAGCTAGGACAGATTCCATTGTTCTTTATTTAATGTCTTTGACCAGCATGCCTGTACATTACCCACATGAAAATTTGAACCTGGACACAAAGAGGGCCTGACCCAAGCCATGGATCTAGCCAAAACAGCATCCCAGATTTTATGCCCATTAAACTTCTTTAGGTTTTTCAGTGCTGCAGATTAGATTTACCATCGAGAAGGGCTTTTCATTGAGATATTTAGCTTAATTCCACATCTGGAAGCTCAAACCTCCCTTCTTTCTGGGTAGACAGATATCATGCCAAGCGCAATGGTTCCCAAGTTAGCTTCACTTTGATATCATCCTAAAAGGATAACTTGTGATTGTATCTACGCATATGTGTATTTATTGACTAATTGGCTGAGTATTATAATTGAATCATGTTACTAGTGACCTTGTGATGAAATATTTTCTAAGAAGCTCACTTGAATTTGTAGTATTCTGAATTGGCCATGGAAGTTGGCAGAGGACGTGGAAAAGTACCAGTTGCAGACTACAAAGTGGTCAAGTACATCAATGAAGAAGATGTGGGGGAAATCACTACTTCAGGGGAAAGAAGTCATAGTTGTTATTCTTTCTGCATGTGTCCAGGAGGGCAGGTAACATTCATGTCAGCAATCTACCATGTTATTTCTTATCAATTCACCATTTAGTGCATGGTCCCATTATCCACGAGAATGCCGTCCTTTATATATACTGATCACCTTTTTTTTTTATATGAATTATATAAATAATTATTACTGGATGCCACTTTATAATTTACCATGTTATTTCTTATCTATTCATCAAAGAGAGCATCGTCCCATCATGGGATGATTCATGGAGCTCTTCTTGGACTGGGAATACAGCTTTTAATCACGTCGAAGACAATAAAGTGATCTTGTTAGTCACTGTTGGATTGTCAATAACATTAGTTGTGGCCATCATCTTTAAGATTCATCTGCCCGTACAGTTGTCTATGAAGTTCCCGACCAATTACATGTGGCCATCATTGTAAAGATTCATCTGTCTATGAAGTTCCCAATCAATTACATGGTCCAGATTGTCGTGGACATACATTGCTTGGTGTTTAAAGGGACATGAAGCAATTATTATGATGAGGAGCATACCCATACTGTATTTTAAATCCCTGAAAAACATATTTGCAGGTTGTTCTCACAAGTACAAATCCATCTGAGCTCTGTATCAATGGCATGTCATTTTCTCGTCGTGCATCCAAATGGGCAAATGCAGCACTCGTGGTCACTGTCTCGTCAAAGGATTTTGAAGCTTTGCAGTGCCATGGACCTCTTGCTGGGGTTGAATTTCAGGTACCATTGCTTTTATTTGTTCACAGCTCAACTGTTTGGCTGGTTTCTAGTTGTTATTATTAACTGTCAGTTTTAGGAATGCTTATTGTTTTTTAAATTTCTTTTGTACACCCACCTCCTCAAACATCTATGCAAATACAAGGTGCCTGGAGGGTTGAACATAAGGATCATCTGCAATTGATACACACACAGGTAGACATGCATGCAGGGTGCCTTCTACTTCCTCTAGAGGAATCCTGGGGAAATGAAGAGGAAGAAATGTCCAAAGTATAGTGATGGCTGCAAATCTCCATGAATTGTTCCCCTCTTAGACCGACAACCTTTTATTTTTTTGGGACATATTTCACATCATTTAGTGACTTACTATTTAATCTATCGATACAAGGCTGATGGTTTGTCAAATTGATTCAATATTTTGGTCTACATATAACCTTTGTTGTTGCCACCTACAGTATCGGATAGTTTGCTTTTAATCACACTAAAATTTCTAGTTTTATGATTTAGTTCTGTTTTTGACTTTCAATGCGATCGTTCAGAGAGAATTGGAACAAAAAGCAGCAACAATGGGAGGGGGCAATTTTGTGGTGCCTGTGCAGACAGTTACTGATTTTCTTGGAAACATGTTATCAGGTAGGACCTGTAACATCCATTCCTTTTATTGCCTATTCTCGAATCAACATTGATATGAGTTGCATATTTTCCTAGTAACGTCTGTACCGCCATCAAGTTATCGGTTGGGAGTGAAGGCTGCAAGTCTCCATGAATTGTTTCCCTCTTATATAACAGAAGCTCTGCAGCGTGCAATCTTATTGTTTGATAAAGAGGTCCCATTTCTCTACTTTTTATTGTGTTTGCTTGCGTCTTGTTTAATGTATAAAATCTTATCATAATACTTTCATGGTTTCTCCTGCCACCTCAAATTTTGGCATTTTTCAGTTGCCAGGCTTCATTTCTCAAAATGCCCTTCTTCATGGCGTGGAGGTAATTTTCCCAACATTTATTTGTTAGATTTGTTGTTCTATAGCTCTTGAATAAAAGATCAGTTGTGTGTTGTTTATATCCCTCAATTGGTGGCCTGTCACCTGCTGCTGTTGCCTGAAAATAGTCGATGATCAGACCTGTGTAATCATAACAACTCAGATGGTGTCCTCTCATTATTCTCAAAGTTGTCAGTTGTCCAAAATGCATAAATGTTTTAACTGAATCATAGTTTCATTATGATTATTTATTGAAGATTCCAATTAAATTTCCATTCTTGCTTCCAGACGAGAACCAGCTCTCCTGTTCGGATTCCCCGAAGTGATGAAACCTATGAGAGCATGTCATTGAAGGGTCTGTACCCAATTGGAGAAGGTGCAGGTTATGCTGGTGGGATTGTAAGTGCAGCTGTTGACGGCTTGTATGCTGGTTTTTCTGTGGCGAAAAAGTTCAATTTGTACAAGGGTAGCATAGAGTCAATTTTGGGCAAGGCTCAGAACACCGGATTTGTGAAATACTAAAAGATGTTTTGTGCCTGTAATAGCTTCACATGCTCTAGTTTTGCTTCCTAATTTTTAGGTAAAATTTCGTCCTCCTGACTAATCAGCATATCTTAGTTTCAAGAGGACTAAGAGTTATCACCAGCTTTCTCGTTAGTTACAGTTAACTGAAGAAGAGTATGATAGTCCCCCTTCTAACTTTTTTTTTATTTCTTTTTTTAATTTGGTGGGGTAGTGTACAATGTAATTTTTTTTGGAAAAACCTCTAGTGTATGTGGTCATTGTATTACATATAATGAAAATTTATTTTTATCCTGTGAGAAGCTCAGATATAATGCAGGTCTTATATATTGGTCATTCTGCTCTTTACCATTGTGATGTGATTCATTAATGTTCTCATTAAAGTAGATATTATGGAAGAGATTTCAAAATTGATACTCCTCACTTCAACAATTTTCCACAGTTTAAATTGTTCCAATGGTAAATAATCTATTGTTTCCATTTCCAACCTGTCAAAAGCCATTTTTTCATTTAGATTGTGGTTTTCTGAATTCTTCCCTACCAACTTCACCATTGCTTTCTGAACCTTTTTACCTGATCCAACACCAACATCCCAAAGACAGGAAGACTGCTCTTCATACTGTCAACCTCTATTATTTTTTGATTGAAAGAATCTGTTCTTTGGATATTATATATTTGGAGTAATTTAGCTTCGTATCATTGCAAATTTTTTTAGTCTTTTGAGTTCACAACTAAATCATCCCCAATGAATGAATGACACACAAACAACTAATTGCTTCATCCATATTAAGTGCAGAAAGCCATAAACCATCTCCAAAGAATCTGAAAACTGGAGTTTTTGTTAGTTCAAGTATTTCAAGCAATAATCTCTCTGCCTAACCATTCTAGAATGGGGTGAGAGAAATACAACACCAGGAATGTGGCAAAGCAAATAGAAAAGTGATCGATAAATGGATCACCAGTATGGCAAAACTGGCCATAATCACAAACATGACAGTGAGCATGAGCATGAACACCACAGGGAACTTGATTGTCAAGTGTATAAGCAATGCCAGATTCTGATGCATTGATGCAATGTAGCTGATTACTTGACTATCACTGACAGAACCTCGAGGATATCTGTGAAGGTTTCCCATTGACAATGCGATGGATCCATTTTGAGAAGGTAAGGTAGTATTTGAAGGCTGAAGACATTTCTCCCCACCTGAACTAGAAGATGGATAATTCCGATTACCGTTTGCACTTTCCACGAACCAGAGGAGAAAGAAATTCTTACTCGGGAACCTGAGGCTCCCTTTCCAGACCAGTCTAAAGAACAGAAATTGGCACCATGGACAGGAGATGAAGAAAGGAAGGTGGATGGGAAGTCTTGGGAATTTGATTGAAGCCCATGGGAGGGAAAGGATACAAGTCTTGCAGAGTGTATGTCCACACCAGAGTGCGTAAGGTACATTCTAGTCGAGATTGAAGGGATCCCAACAAACTGGACATTCAAGAAACATCTCTGTGGCCATAAAGCTTAAATGGGATGAATTCAAAATCAGAAATGGCTAGTTTTAACTCTTCCAAGTCATGGAATTTAGCAGAATGTATCACTGTCAAGAACCATCTTAAGAAATGCATCATTTGGTGAATTCATACCAGCACTTGATCACGTAAAAAAATTGCAATTGAGAGCACTTAACCCCATCTGGAAATCCTCCTACTGATCCCATGTAAAAGATAACACTACAATGGAAAGAAATGAATCATAAGAAACAAAATAACATGCAAGGAACAGGAAAGAAAGAAATGAAACTGAACAGCTGATGGGTTGTAAATCCTAAACCAAGAAACCATAATAACAGTTAATTAGTTATCTAACATTCACAGAGGAAAACGATCTGAACATGTTCAGAGTTTGTTTCCCTCAGGAAAATATAAATACATTTGATTCTCTACATTTTCCTTCAAGTTGTTTTAAAAATTTATATAGGAACTGCAGTGGCAGGACAATGATTTGTGGATCAGTTCATCCACAGAAAACAATTCATATCAAAGTAAAAAAAATGATAAAGAGTTTTATTTTCTCTTTGTCCACTGCAATATTGCTGAACATCCAGAGCTTCTCTTTGAATATTTTGAACTGAAGGGTCTGGTGAATCTTAAAAAATCTCCAATTTAAAATTGAAACTGAAGAAACCCAGTTCAGAAAATTGAAAAAGAAACATATATTAAAGCACAGAAGTTTGTAGATCAACACTGAACTCCAGTCGAATAGAAGATGAAACAAAGGAAATAAAGGGGAAATGGTCTGCAGAGATTGTTGAATGTAGTATAACTGAAACCAAAAGAAATGGATTTAAAAGAAGTAACCAATGAGAGAGAAGCCTCCTCTAACCTTGCAGGATTATAATGAGAGCCAATCAATCCCCTTCTATCTATATAGATTGAGAACTTCAAAGACTGAAAGCGAAAGGAAACAAACAATCCCAAAAAGATACTGTTGTGGACCTTGTGGCACATAAATATATAATATAAATAAAAATGAGAGAGAGAAGACCGTCTTACTAGGCAACTAAACCTGGTGAGGCAGATCAAAATAACTTTTGCGTTTTGCTACACAAACCTCTTTTGACTATGTCTTCTTACTAGGGGCAAATAAACCTGGTGAGGCAATTCAAAATAGCTTTTGCATTTTGTTTTTGCGTAATAAGTTACATAAATTACTGATACCTCCCTCTTAACGTTTTTGAAATAACATTAACTGTATCAATAATGTCTTCACTGATTTCCTTTTGGATTTTTATAGGGGTCATTTCCTTCTCACCAATTGGTCTTTGATGATGAAATCATTTCTGTTATTGACCAATTGGTCCCTCTTAAAGCCCTTGGTTCAGACGGGTTTCAACTATTACCATGTGGTCGGGCCTGTTGTTACCTCGACTGTGAAAGGATTCTTCACTTGGGGAATCAATCACACCCATATTGTCCTGATCCCCAAGGTTGAGAATCCTATAACTGCTTCTGAGTTTTGCCCCGTTAGCCTGTGCAATTTTACATATAAAATTATTTTTAGGCTTATAGTGAACTGTATGCGTCCGACACTGAGCAAGCTGATTTCTCCAAAACGCTCTATTCATGACAACATAGTCTTGGCCCATGTCGTTATGCATACGGTCAGCCACAAGAGGACTTGAAGAAAGGTTATAGGGCTGGACTTGTCTCATGGAATTCAGAGCCATAGCCTATTCCCAACCCTTTTTTTTTAAGTACATTTTTGGCATTGTAATGGTATCCAATGAGAAGTAGAATAAGTATACAAAACAATTAGTGTGAATAATATGTTATTATATGAAATATAAATTTCTCATTATTTATCAACATTCTTCTTCTAAACAAGTCACGCTGCTACACGTTCTAGCACATGAACTCCCATCATTTGGTCTAACAAATGCTAATCATAGAGATGACCGGCTCCGATTTTTCTCTAATCTGTTCTTTATTATTCTTTTTTTTTTTTCCTTTCTTCTTGTAAATAAGATATATCATCTTCAGTGTAGAATGGATTTTTCTTTTTAACTATCA
>JAUPMG010000003.1:7233074-7247755 GCA_031762675.1 Pachysandra terminalis
ACATTGATCTTGTGTCTTTGACCTGTAATCCCTCTTGAATCATTCATTATCATGCACCAAATAGCCCCTTGTTTCTTTAACTTTAGATGCAAGGAAACATTGAGAAATGGTATTTGGGTGCTAAATTGAGATATTGGCAAAAGTCTTAACGTTTGAGATGAAAAGTTCATCACTCATAATTCTATTTTGCCAAAACCATTTGACTTCATATGTATAAAAAATTATTGGAGGGTCCACATGACTTTAACATCTTAATAATTCTGAATGTGTAGAAGGGGATATCTATAAAACAAAAATACCGCATCTTGTCCAAATGATGCGTGGACAGGATGGGTAACCTGCAGTTTGTCTTGGTGTAGCCTGCGCTTGTCTTGTTTTATTGGTGTAGCCTATGTGCTAGGTCCTTTTGTGCTTTGTGGATTGTTAGTGAGTTTTTTTATCCTTTCTTGCCCATGTTGTTTTAGGTCCACTTGTATATTCTTTTTTCTTCATTACTCATCCAAAAAGAACGTGATTATTTCCTCTTGAACTTACCCTTTGGAAGAATTTGAAGCTTTTATCTTATCTTGTTTTATTGATCTACTACTCTGTGAATGATACCAATATATACTGACATAAACTGTCTTTTTCTGCTTTGATATCATTCTCAGGGTAGTTCCCATAGCATGTATCATTAAGGAGAAAAAAAATCATATATAAGAATTAACAAGGTAGGTTCTTCTTTTAGCCAACTTATCTGTTGATGCGCAAGGTTCTTATTTTTCTTCTAACTTTTTCTTCTTTTAGTCCTAACTTATCTATTGATGCAAGGGGTTCTTATTTGTATTCAAATTATTAAGAAAAAGGGAAGGCCTTGAACAGCAAAACCCATTCTTTGGTTTATATTTTGATTTACAGATATGAAAATGTTCAACAAAATAATTTTCTTTGACTATTAACTGTTGTTTGATTCATCTTTTATGTTCCCCTTCTAGAGTTTCTAAGAAGTGATTTGATTGTTTCTTCCTTTAGTGGAAGATATCAAAGTGGGTTTGTTGCTTTATTATCTCTGTCTTTGTAATGTATTATGTATGTGATAGCATTTTCTTAAAGATTGTGGAGATTCTGAAGCACTTTAGTTGCTGTAAATTTGTACTGCATAGCTAAGAGGTATTTTTGGGTCTAGCTACCTATCAAATAAAGAGCAACTCAAAGTACTTAATTTTAATCCATCGACATTCATTATTGGTTATGAAATGTTTGTCACAATGTAAGTGTTGCTTAACTATTTAGTACCGATGCGTTTTCTTGAATAATTTCGGTCTACATCCCAAATCTTGTTTGTTTTTTGAACTTTGAAAAGTCATATCGTCTGTTAGATCATGTTCTTTCATACTCTGTCATAAGCTTGCAATAATTGGAAAGTTCGGCATTCACTGCTAAGATGATGTAACTTGCCTGGTCTCCTCCATCTGGCTTGGGAATCGCAATGCAACAACAACCATTGTGGCGGCAGTCACTACTAGAAAATGTTATGCGGAAATCTATCATTCAGGTTTCTCTCATCACTTGGTTTTTCTTTTATTCATGTATTTCGATTTCCATACCTAAGTAAGACATGCAATTTCATGTTAGCAAAGCAAACAAAATCAACGCCCGAATTACTCATGGATCTGGCATCTGCCTTGTCAACCAAAGCTTCAATTCTTTATGTGATTAATTGCTCATAAAAGATTGCCAATCCGAAGTCACTTGATCAGTAGGGGTTTATCCCTTCCTTCACATTGTCTTCTCTGTCATAACCATAGTGAGGACCTCCCACACCTTTTTATCACTAGTCAGTTCGTAAACATTGTTTGGTTGGAGATCATTCGGGATGTTCAACCTGGTCAACATTGCACTCTCAATGCCAACATTTCTTACATAATCTTCTTTTAGATAATCCTTGTAAACCGAACATTCCAAATCCTCTACCCACTACAATTCTGTATACCCTTTGGTCAATATGGATAAGTTGAAATCATAAAATTTTTGAAAATTCTAATCCAACCACTGGGGGCACATTGAGAAGGGCAATGGCTTTAAGTACCCACTACACTGAACATCAGTCTTTGGGGTTAAGAAATGAAGCTCCACATCGTCCTTTTATTTTTCTGAAATGGGAACCTCCTGGATTTGGTTGGCTTAAGATTAATACAGATGGGCCTCACAAGGATCACTAGGTCATTCGAGTGCTAGGGCAATTATTAGAGATCACATGGGCCACTTCGTGGTTGGGTCGTTTGCTTATGTGGGTATAGCTTCCAGTTTGCAGGCTGAAGCACATGGAATTCTGTTGGGCTTAAATTTGGCTTATATGTATGAACAGATTTCAATCATCTTAAAAACTGATTCCCTAATTTTACACCAGGCAATACATGCGAACCATCAGGTACCCTGGCAACTCCAGAATATCCTACAGCTGATAAAGCAGAGGATGAACAGGCGAGCAGCAGTGACTCGAATACTCTTTACCCATTGGGAGAGGAACTCATGTGCCGACTGGGCAGCGGGTTTTGCTTCTGAGCACCACCTCACAGAACTGTGCTTTACAGATTCGCCATCTAAAATGATGGACCTTTTGTATGCTGACTATATAGGCTCTATATATACACGTAGAATGTAATTAAGTTTCTATTCAATAAATCTACTCTTTTTGCTGGCTCAAAAAAAAAAAAAAAATGCAAACTAGATGAATAAATTTATTTTAAGTCATATGTGGGAAGCATGCAAAATGATGGTCTCCAAAGTTCTCTGGTTGCTTTGGGTATTGATGTTTAAAGAAGATATTTTCCCTTAGATTTGATGATGTATGCATGGTTCAAAATATCATATTGAGGTAACATATTGGTCAGTTAAAAAATGGATACGCATGAAAACGTTGTAAAAACTTTGGATATGGTGGTTACTCATGGAAAATGGTGAATTCCTAAAAATGAATCATTTAAATACAAAGATAAGTTAAAAATATGATAGATCAACATGTTTTCATATCATACACCCATAAACATAATACATATTAATGTGAAAACAAATCTGTACGTGAGCAGGCACATAGAAACTTAAAAAAATAGGCATTTAGATCTACGGATTTTACTTGAAATTCATAGATTCATATAATAGAATTTCAAAACATGTTAAAAAATAAGAAGTATAATTTAGATTGAAAAAATACTCTTACAATGTATAGCTCGAAAAGCTATGAAAAGAAAAATTGCTTTTTAAGCTCTGATCTATGGATTTTACTTGAAATTCATAGATTCATATAATAAAACTTCAAAACATGTTTAAAAAAATAAGAAGTATAATTTAGAATGAAAGGAAAATACTCTTACAATGTATACCTCGAAATTCTATGAAGAGAAAAATTGCTGTTTTTAATCAAACTAAGAATATTTTTGAACGAAATTGGCTATATTTCAATGACGTTTGGTTTTTTGGTTAGGGAGAGAAAGAAAGTTGCATAGTAAATCAATGGCTCATTTTTCAGTCTTTTACATGTAAAAAAGGTAGAGGAGCACTGCATGTGTCTATTATATAGAGGTCGAATACATTTGATATATTGTAATATATAAACTGTATTGATATTAATCAAAAAATATATAAACCTTATTGATCGATATGGTCGATATGTTACATGTATCGACTTATATAATGAAGAAATTGGCTTATCCTAAAGTACACTTGTGTATCATGCTGACAAGGTGGATACACGATACATATCAACCATGTCAGCGGATAAGACAAGATATTTTGAACCATAGATATATGTGGAGCATGCATTTTTCATTTAGGTATGCTCTCATCCTATTATTTGGCTTTTATTTCTATGACCTCCATTTCTTGCATTAAATGTTCATGTTAGGAGTTAAACTTATTTTGAAGCATATGTAGAAGCAGATGCAAACATGGTCTTCAAAGTTCTCTGATTTCCTAACAATTCAGGGTTAAAAAGAGATTTTATGACCTCTGGGTGCATAGTATAATGGGCCGACTCACTTTAGGAAAGCAATAAATTCAGTGAAAAATGGTTGCTTCCTCTTTGTCCCCATCCCTCCATCGTCTGAAGCCCATTCCAACACCCTCTTCCCCATATCCATACAACCTGCCTTCCACACTCCCATCATCGTCATCATCCCCATCAAAATGAAGAGAGGATTGAATGTGGACCTAGGAAAATGTTGAATCAGTGTGGAATAAAATCCAGGATAACCAATAATTATTGATAAAATTTGTCTAATATGGATTGTCACCTCCTTGATAACTTTCCAGGGCTATCGAAGTCTGATATCTTGGTATTAAAGTTATAAATGGAGATACTAGGAGGCAACCCCCAAATTTCTTAGATCAGTTTGAGAAAGCATTGAAGTCATTTATAATTATCCTGCAGGTTTACAAAAAGACTACTGTAACAGGTAAAATGATATCTGTGACCTATCTGATTGCAGCTGGTACAGATAATGAAGATTTTCACCAGAGCAGCACCAGGATGACAAATTTGTGCTGATATTGACCTAATTCATGGTGCCAATACTTGAGTCTCAGGCAATACCATGTCAACCATAAATCACATTTTTTTTTTGGCTTGTTCCCAGCTAAATCATTACATATACTAGGTATTGGATGATATCTTAACCATAATACCCAAAGGAAGGCATGACATTGGAGATGGTACTTGTAATTCTTGTATGACTTTTATCAGATAAGTATTATTTCCTTAACTTATTTGCGTATCTGTAGATTGATTTTGCGTATCAGATAAGTATTATTTCCTTAACAAGATGAGATGACATGTTTGAGATTCATGTGAACACACATATTGTAATCTTCTTCCCACATATTGCAATTTTCTTCCAGGTTCTCTGATTGCGTTGTGATTCATGGGTCGATGTGTTTGTAACAACACAAAGTGGAATTCAATCAACAGAACGAAGAGGTTTGTGGATTTGTTCAGTGCTTTAAATTCTGTATATTTTATTATCTTTTTTTATTTTTTGGAATATAAAGGTAATTTATTTATTTATTTATAATAAAGGGTAGTTACATTCTTTGATACAAATAGCCATTGGCGTCCTTAGAGAGGATATCCATGAGGCCATCAGGAATATCACTATGACTAATAAACATTGCGTCATCCTTGATAGTAGCATAAGCTGCCAAAAATCAGCAGCTGCATTGATTTCTCTGACTATGTGGGTCACCTGGCACTGCTGGAACTGTGACATACTAGCAAAGATACCACACACAACGTCTTTTACCTCCCGTGATATATGGTCTTCTAACTTGGACAGTAGGTGAGTTGAATTTAGTGTATCGGTAGCCACTATAAGGGATTCTATATTCATCTCCAATGCCATTTCCATCCCTATAGATATAGCTTCAAGCTCATGATATAGGATTTTTGAAGGATTCCTTGCAATGGTGAATCCTTTGAGATATACTCCTCTATAGTCCCTGATCAACCCCCAGATACACTTTTCCTCCTTAAGTGGTCCATCTACATTGAGGAGGAATTGACCCTGAAGGAGAGGATCCCATCTGTGAAAAGTTCTACTTGTGATATAAAACTCAGGTTTGATGTTTCAGTTTGAGCAAACAGACCTGTTGAAGTTTGAGTCTTCTGATCTATGGATAGACTTCCCAAACTTGCTTGAAATATCCCTGTGAATCATTGAGAGGATACAATTAGGTGGGCTAAATTGGTTTTTAAAATTCTTTTATTTCTCTTGGACCAAAAATGATAGACGGCATTATATGCAATTCTGCTCACTATCTTCACAATGTTGTCACCTGATAAGTGCTCTTTGCACCATTCTATTTCTTCCATCCAAGGGAGTGGATTTCTGGAGTATTCACACTTAGAACTTGAATCCAGACTTCAGTTGTGTAGGGGCATTTAAAAAACAAATGGGCATGAGATTCTTTCTCTGTTCTGAAGAACACACATGATGATCTGGATAACAACCCAAATCTAATCAACCTTTCCTGAGTGGATAGGTGATTATTGACAGCCAGCCATTAGATGAATGAGAGCCTAGGTATGTTTCCAGAAAACCAGATTATACTTGACCATGTCTGAAGAGGTCTGGAGCTTCTGGATCACCTGCCAAGTATCTTTCATTTTAAATTTCCCTAAGGAATTTGGGGCCCAAATGACTTGATCTGTAGAGGAGTAGCAATGGAGCTTGGGTAGATGATCCCAGATCTGAGATGAGTTAGAGTCAAGGTTGTAAATGTTACTGTTGCAAGACATGTCGCTGGACCTCGATATGGACATGTCGGTGACATGTCGGCAACATGGTGGAAAAAGAAAAAATAAATAAAAATGAAAAAGGATTAAAATAGTCCTTTTTTAAGTGAAACTTTGTATTACATAGAATGGTACATCAAACTATGGATTGGGCCCAATATTATCATTATATAGACATGATGCAGCATGGTCAGTATAGATATGATTGGGTTGATGAGGATGACATTGAGCGGGATGCCACTCTTTATGGATGTGATATATTGATGTCTTCTCATTGTATTTCATCTATATTCCATTTGAGCAATTTTATTGTGTTTAATGTATTTAGATATGCTTATATTTGGTGAATGACTAAATATATGCCATCCACTATATTTAACTTCTTTGGTCATGTTTAGGTTAATATATATGTATTTAGCTGTATATTAATCTCATACAAGGTTTCATTAACAAAAAAACTTATTTTTACTATTTTTCCACATTTTTTCCATCATGTCCCTTATATGTCGATGACATGTCGGGGACATTTGGGTGACATGGTGGAAAAAATCGTTATAGCGATTTCTGCCTATATGTCGTGTCACCCATACCAAAAATGGGGGCATGGCAACATGTTGCGACATTTAAAACACTGGTAGAACAGGTACCCGACGACATGTTGTGACATTTAAAACACTGGTTAGAGTGAACAAGTACTCTGCAATAGCCATTTCTTATCATGGTATCCACTTTATCTTCTAAAGAAAAACCCTTCACCGTGCAGCTGTCTTGAAGCGATTGACTTAGGTATAAGGACCCTTTCAATGTCAGTTATCCCACCATAACCAGTTTTTTTTTTTTCATTAACCACATGATGCAGCATTAGCTAATTTAGCTCCCTTGCTGAACTTCTTATTTTGAGTATTTTCCTCCACCCCCACGAACATCTACTAGGAATTTGCAGAGACCAGAGGTTTCTGTTCTTTATCAGATTTGTTCTAACCTACTTCACCCAAAGTGAGTCCTCATTTGATACAATCTTCTAGATATATCTCAGTAATGTTGTATCATTCCATTCTTGGAGTCTTATTAGACTAAGACCACCTTCATTTTTTGGTAGTCATATCTTTTCCCAAGCTATTGTGTGAATTTTCCTTCTAATGTCAATTTCAGCTCACAAACAATCAACTTTAAATTCTCCACTGTTCTGAGAATCTTCTTGGGTAGAATGAAGCAGGACAATCAATGGACTTGAATTCCACAAATGACTGCTTTTATGAGCTCTAACCTACCAGCATAAGACAAGCTTCACCCCTCCCAGCCCTGGATCTTACTCTCCACTTTCTTTAGAATGGTTGACAATCAATGATCTTAAGCCTAGAAGATATTAACGGTAATCCCAGCTATGTTGCAGCAAGACAGCCCTCCCTAAACCCCAAGGTCTGAAGGACAGCTGATTTAGTGTTGTGATCCGTACCAGCAAAGAAAGCTGAGCTCTTACTCAGATTACCTTTTAGGCCAACCACCAGTTCAAATTGATGCAAGGAAGACTTGATGGTGAATTCTGATTCATTGTTACCATGTGAGAAGATAAATAAATCATCAGCAAAGCTTACCATAATCAGCTGTTGATCCTCACATTTTGGGTCATAGACATAGTTTGAAACAGTAGTAGCACCTCTGATGATTCTAGCTAGTACTTCCATGACCATGGCAAATAGGTAGGGGGAAATAGGATCTCCTTGTTTCAATCCCCTTTTTGCACTGAAACCCTCCAAACCACCATTTACTGCCACAGAGAATGAAACAGTAGAAATACATGACATCATCCATTGCATGAACTTCTCAGGAAAGCTCCATGCTCTAAGGATGTTTCTGATCCGGTCCCATCTAACTGAATCATATGCCCTATGTATATCAACTTCAAGATCACATCTTGCCACTCCCCTATCCAAATGATAGCTATTATCGTCCTTGTTTTCTGATGAAATAGTCCATTTCTGATGAGCAAAGCAAAATGATGAGCTACTACTATGCTCTCCGAACTTGATGTGGAAGCACATATATCAATGGTCTTCAAAGTTCTCTGATTGCTTTGCTTTTCAAATGTCTATTCTTTTTCTCACACAATCTAGGCTCCATTGTACCATTCCTCTTCCATTTTTTTTTTCAAAAAACAGAGCTTCCATCTATCATTTGTGGAGAGAAAGGAACCTGAGAATTTTCCAACACAAGTAGAGAAACTGTCGTTTGCTGATCAAGACTATCTATAATGATACCAGATTGTCTATCAAGTGTACGAATAATACTATGGCTGACTCATCCTCAAATAGAGTCTTCTTTGCCAGCTGGAACATCCAAGTAAACTTTGCCTAATTAACTGCTGGTGGCTTTGTCCATTCCTGTTCTGGGCTTGCCTCCTTGCTGCATGCTCTATTGCTTTGGTGTCCTACTGTCTGATGCTGGCTACACTTCTGACCTTCTGGCAATCTTTTGGCTGTCTTGTTGTGTCCCCTACCCTTTTGTGTGTTGCTGGGTGGGGATCCCCTTTGCTGGCCTGACTTGGTACTTCTCCAGGAGCTCTATTTCCTGGTATGGGGTGCCAGTTTGGTGGGCTTTGTGGGTCTGTGTGCTTGGGTTTAACTGTGTGTGTGAGTCTTGGGGGTGGTGTAGTGACCCTAACCCGGAAATAAATATAATAATTAATTTGAGATCAATTAAATGAATTAAATAAAAATGAATGAAATCCAAACTTAATTTAATTGTATTATGCCTTTAATTAATATAGAAACTTGACTTAGTTGACATTTGAAGGAATCATAATCATTGGGTATTTTTCAGAAATTTAATTATGCTAAATTATAAGCTAATTAGAGCATGGGTTGTTTTCGAAACAAAAAATTATGTGTTGGGGTTAAAGTGTAATGGGAATACATTGTGGGTATTAGTTAGAAACTATAAAACTATTTTCAAATTTGAAACACAAGTGAGTGCGTGTGGGAATCATGGGGTGTCGTGGTTGGTAATGTGAGGGATGGAAGGAGAGTTTCCATAAGACTCTCCCTCACTTTCCGTCTCATAAGAATCTGTTTTAGGGGAGTTCCTGTGATTGAATAAAAAGACAAGAAAGGTTAGAGAAACCTAATCCTAGCCATCAATTGCATTGGAGAAGAAGAGGAAAAGAGGAAGAAGGGAAGAAGAGAAGAAGGGAGAAAGCTTACCAATCAGAAAACTCATCACAAAGAGAGGTAAGTCACATTTTTGTATGATCAGCATGAACTATCGTAGTTGTTTTTCTGATTTTGTGATTTGGATTTGCACGTTGAGTGTGTGGTGTTAAATGCATGATTTATTCTTTTAATTTGTGTTAAGCGATGATTGAACGTGTTCCGGTTGATTTAACAATGATTTAAATTGTTTTGTAATTGTTTCTACATGATTTCGGATTGAAGGTTTTCAAGTTTTGGGTATTCGGGACGAATCTGGGATTCTGCCCCGTGACCCGTCGGCAGGTACTGGTACACCGACCAACCTGCCGACAGGGTCTAAAATGCACAGGAAGAGTCCGTCGACAGGCACCGGTACACCGACCAATCCTGCCGACTGGGACCTATTTTGGAATTGTTTAAGTTGCTAAAGGGGGGTATACTTACCTCCCAAGTCACCTATGGATCAAAGTGAGTATAGATTTGATCTAATGAGATCAAGAGAAGGTCAGTAGGCTTGGACCCAACTGTGAGGGACCTACTTGAGTTTCCATGGCACACCCCAGCACTGCCGACCAGAATTGTAAGTTGGGGTTTTGACCCCATTTGGTTGGCAATTGGTACTATAGACCCTTGGTGAGGTTATATCAGATTTGGGATTGGTTTAGTGTAATTTGTGAAATGGTTAGGATACTTATGATGGTTTTCGGCAGATTATCCGCGTGTATTGGTGCGTTGATAGTTTCTGACGGGGATTATCATTGGGATCCTAAACTAATGGTTATATGCATGCTAGGTTGATGTGATTGACAAGTGATGCCGGGGAGGTGAAACTATAAGGATTCCTTGCGAGGTTCCCATAAGGTTGTGGAACGAGGATGAATTGGTTTGGGGAATTGAGTCCTGTGAGACCAACCTATGTATTGGATATGCATAAGAATGATGGGCTGTATGTGGGTGTGTGTGATGAATGTGTACTGATGTTATTATGATTATTGCTTATAAATGATCATATGGTGTTAATTGCTTGAATGGAATACTAGTGGCACCTTCTTATAGATTATCCGTGTGTATGGGCACATGGATAGTTTCTGGAAGGGGATATCACTGGAATTATTTTGTGTACTTCCTTGTGTTGTGAACATATGTGACGTGGTGAATGGGTAATCGTCCTAAAAAAGCCTCCATGGGTTTAAATCCCTAAATGTACGTGAGTAATCACCCTAAAAAGGCCTCCTTGGGTTTGAATACTAAATGTACGCGAAGAGCAAAGAGTTAGGGGAATTGAGTCTTGTAGGTTGAAAATCCTACAAAACCATGATGTACGCATGGGAGGTAAGAGAGCAATGTCCACCTATAGTAAATTGGATCTTACTAGGCATTCCAAGCTCACGCGACTTTTCATGTTGCAGGATGATGTGTGATGAGGATGGATTTGGGATAGACGCTACTGTTCAATTCATTTCAGTTTAGATTTTTATGTTTGGTGAACCATGGATGATTGAGATGCACTGGATTATGTACTTTTGGATTTTGAGTTCTGTGTAGAAGCTTGCGACCCTTCTGAGGTCACTGATTCCATGTAATTGGTTTTATTTAGCTTCCGCACTCTGATGTTTTAATAAAGGTAGCCTTTACTACTTTTATCACATTGTGAATGATACGGTGATCCGCGTTCCATGGTTGGAACCTGAAGGTCTCACCTTGAGATCCTTGCTGCCCGCATAGGGATTTGTTCTACGGGTTTCGGGGCGTGACAGGTGGTTTTACTAGTATTGGTATGTAGTCTTGGTGTGTGTGTGGTTGAGTAGTGGTGTTTGGTGCTTTTGGGTAACTGTCCTTGTGTTGCCCTTTCCTTCTTGTGTGTGCTGTCCCCTGGTATTCCTTGCTGCTAAGGGGTGTTCCCCCTTGGCCAAGAAATCGTGTCTTTTCCTCTGGGTCCTCTGTTTCCCTTGTTTATGTCTGCTCTGCTGGGGTGTGCCTCTTGTTTTGGTGCATTCTCGCAGTCTTATTGCTCCTTGCTTCACTGGCCTTCGGTCCTGTCTTGCTACTATTTTGTTGGGATTTGCTGTGCTCTGGGTGGTGTCATGTTCTGGTTTTGGTGCTGCTCTGCTGGGTGCTGTGTTGTGGTTTGTGTTGCTGTACATGTTGGTCCTTTTCATCTGCTCAAGCCTCTGCTGTTGATCTGGTGGGATGTCTTGCTTCTGCTTGGTGCCTATGACCTTGGTTTGTTCATTTTGCTGCCTGCTGCTCCTGCGGTGTGTTGCTGGTATGTCTCTTGGTCCTGTTCTTCTGGTTGGTTATCTCCTGCCTCCTCTGTTGCTGTTCTGGTGGGATGTTGCTGTCCTTGATAATGATTAATATTGCATTTGACCTATGGGTGCTCCCTGTGCTCTCCTCGTAGGCCTGACTTGCTGCTTGTGGGCCTGGTGATCTGCCAGGTTGTGTTCCTCCCTACCTGCTGACCTTTTGGCTGAACTTGGGATGGTTTCTTGGGTTTCTGCGTCCATACTCTGGCTGATAGGTTGGGGTGCTACTGTGCTGTCTGGGCTGTCAAGTTACTGGTTTTGTCTTTGGTGGTCCTGTTGCTCATCTTACGTACTGTGTTTATTTGGATGGGCATGTACTGGTTGATTGGTTTATTTTGTGGGGAACCACTTCTGCTTTTAGCTTGGGCTGGGATGTGTTCTGGTTTTTCCTGCACCTTGGCATGGGGTGCTTCCTGTTGGTTCAGTCCACATTGTGGCTTGATAATCATTCATGTACATTCTATCTCTCTTTACCATTTACCTTTCAAAAAAAAAAATTCATGCCTATCGATTCGACATGAGTCTACCTCGACTCTTGCCTCTTCTGATATGAAGATTAAGACTTTTTCCAAAAGGTATTTGACAAATGATATACATGTTTATGCTAGTCATCAACAATTGTATAATACTCAGATTTAGGGAGATGACGGCTACTTTTTTTTTTCCAAAGGAGTTACATTATTTTCTGAAGTTCCAAAAATAAAGCTGACAAATTGGTTGATGTTACCATTTGAATTGGGTGGACTTGGTCAACTCAACTAATCTCAGCCATCTAAATGCTTGACCAAATAAAGGTATATAAAGCTCTCTACCACCTCTCGCTATGCTGCATTCTCTTGTAGAAATTAAAAGTTTTTTACTGGTTCTTTGGTATTTCCTATTACCATTATCATGGTATTAGTATGTTTCATGGAAACCACAAGCCAAGCTGCTCATATGAATGGTGCATTGTGCTTTTTAGCCTTTCTATCTTTTGAGCTTTGACATCTTACCAACCAGTTTTTTGTGTGGTTGAAAACAAATCAATCTTCTCATAGAAACACTAAACAATGAACCTCTCTCTCTCTCTCTCTCTCTCTCTCTCACACACACACACACACACACACACACACACACACACACACGCACGCACACACACACAAACATATATGCATTTTTATACAGTGATAAATTAAACTTGTCTTCTAATCCTTTTATGAACAAAATTTGACCATTAATGTTTTCGTTTTCAGTTTTCTTATTTGATGGGAATTTGAAAACTGAAATTGCGGTGGAGAGATAGTTGCAGCATATTTATGTATTGATCTTGTCACCAAAGTGGCTAATCCAACTCCCAGTGTAATGACAAAATTGAGGTACCATGTGGAGGTAGTGAATGTGGCTTATTTAGCAAAAAGAAAACAATCTTTCTTGATAATTGCACTATTCAGTTATTTGGGTTTTTCCTTGTTGATGCAGGAGCTCTGTTCTTATTAAAAAAAAATTGTATATTACATTTTTATGATCTAGTACCATTTTAGAAATCATTTCTGCATTTCTTGTCCGAACAGATCTTGAGGCAACAAGTGAATTACCTCATAGTTAAGCACGTGCAAATGTTAGGGGCCAAAGATTAGCTGAACAAAATGAGGTTGATTACTAGAACCATGTCTTGTTCAAGCAATATGGATGTCAATGAAATTAAATGTTTATTAGGTCCTACTAGAAGATTTTTTTGTCAGAAAATGTTGGTTGTATACAAAGTCTTTGCCAGTATACAAGAATGTGTGCCCTTAACTTGAAAAAGAAGAAAGAAAAAACAAAGACAAATCTGTATATTTAATATAATTCAAATAAATCTCCTATTGAGGGTCCACCAATCAAAGTGAAAACAAGTACTGTCTTTGCAAAATTATTGCTGTCATTTAAGAGCAGGTTGGGGGTGCTATACTCCATGCTTACACCCTATTCTGTCTCGATATTGTCATTTAGGTGCAACTTGGACAGAAAGCATTAGCTTTGGATTTAGTTTTGTGGACTGGCATTTTATGGTTACTACATGGATTTTTATATAATGTTTCCTTGTAGACTAGATAAATTTATTGAGTTCCAATCTACCGTTTCCTACAATTTGTTGAATGGAACTTTTTCATATGGACAAACTAGGTTCCCCAAACAGACAGTGCATTCAAATGATCTGCTTTTGTTTGTATCCTCACACAATTCATAGTCATTTGAAATTGGACATCGTCTAATGAGCTAGATTTCTTTTATGAGGCTTTTTACTACAGAATCTCCAAGGAAAATTCTATGTCTTCTTATCAAGGACCACCAGGAATATATTTCTGGTTCTACTGGTTTCTTATTGATGTATTCGCTCAAGTAGTCATGGTATGTTTCTAACTTCTATCTATTTCTATATTTTTTGATCAGACGTAAAAGATGGTGTCTAATGAGCTAGATACAATATGTAGAACAATCTGTTGTTTGAAATGCATAACCTGACAATTTACACACATCCATAGTCTCAAGTAGTCCAGTTCTACAGCAACAAATACTTTCATTTCAGATAGAAAATTTAATTCAATGTATTATACTGAGCAAAACTTCTCTCTCTAGTTTTATTATTTCTTTCTGCTACTCCATATTGTTGTCTCAGATTTCACACCCATACAATACCAAAATGTACATGTAAACTTGTGGAAATTCAAAAGATTGAAGAAAAGGAAAGCATAGATGTCAGCAATTGATCCCACATTGTTTAGTGTCAGGGCCCTTTGTTTTCACAATGAAGGGATCAATCCGGACCCAAAGCAAGGAGAAGATAGATGCCAAAAGCACCGACCAGATGACAACGATGGTGGGCGTCCGGTTTTGGCGTCCCATTAGACCCTTGAGGAATGGGTAGAGATGGACTATCACCCAGAAAGCAAAGAAGAG
>JAUPMG010000003.1:7250521-7273536 GCA_031762675.1 Pachysandra terminalis
GGATGATCCTTAGTATTGTTTCCTGGCCACGGTGTTCCATCTTGCATTATCCACCCTTCTGGGGGAACCTTTGTGGCCTTGGCAACCAATGCATTGATCCGAACCTTGAATTCTTCATACTCTCTCTGTCAAACACATAAATAGAACTTCAGCAGGTTTTAAGCCTTTTGTACTTTTAACAGTTTGGGTTAAACCATTGGACTAGTGCAGACTGCAGTCATTGACCTTCATAGCTCGCCGCTCCTTAACGAACGTTGGCTGCACTTTATCCTTGAGGTAGTCCATCTTGAGAGAGAAATACATCTCGGGAGCTCGCGGTTCAATTGCAAACTTCTTGCAGAAGGGTACCCATTTTCGAGCAAACTCGGCAGTTTCGGAGAGTGATTCGAATGTGAGCATGGAGGCTCCATCATCAGAGATGTAGCATGAGATCTTATCGACCGGATAGTCCATGGCCAAGATTGACAGAACTGTATTTCCAGTAACAAGAGGAGGTTCCTTAAAGGGGTCGACGGTACTGACAAAGATATCTACTGGACAAAGCATCGATGGTTCGCCTTCCCTCTCATGCCTGTAGTTGTAAACACAACCAAACAACATTGTATAGTTTCTTCTGTGATTAGATTGAAGTTAAGAAATTTTTTTGTCAATTGTAGCCATTGACTCAGTAGTCTCATAAACGAGTTGAGATCAACTCAGCCCAAACCATGTCACTTTTTGACATTGAGTGAAGACTTTGCAATTAATTATACTATATTAATATGGTTCATAACAAGATTAACATGTATCTCTGCATGATTGAGTTTAACTAGTCCGAGTTCTCATGAATTTTGTTTTCCTAGCCAAATGAATTTGGATTAACTCAGGCTCAATTCGCTCTGTCTTTCCTCAGTCGACTCGGTCAAATCCTTGTGAACTCAGAACTCCTTGTAATTAATTTTTTTAAGTGCTGTACTAGCGTGTAAGGCTGTCTTACCTGAGAGAAAGGCGATCAAGATAGGTTTCGCGATCGATGGGGTACCATTTCGGGAACTGATCAAGGATCCATGATAAGGCAAACCAGATCTCGCAGATTACAGAGGTGAGCCAGAGTCCGATAGCATCATGGACCGGGTTCATAATTCTATACCGGAGAAAAAATGCAAGGACAACCAGGCGAGTCACGATCACCATACGATAAGGGTTGATCTTGCTTGATGCAATTGGTACTTTTCTCGATAGTGGCTGCCTAGCTTCATCCATCCTGCAGCAGTTCGCATAATAGCATCACCCAATTAAGGTTGTAATGACGAGACAACGGTCTAATCTTGGACCCATGTATTGGTTGACCCATTACCATCCGGTCCTTAAGTTTCCAAGGCTGCCAATTAATCTTTGTTGGGTCAACTTCCCTAGTGTTAATTCTCTGGGACAGCCCGACCCATTCAAGTATTATTATTGGAGTCCAACCAACCTCAAGATCAATCCCATAGCCAGTCAGACCCATATTAACCCTACTCGGGTTGCAACAAATGGATCTGGCTCGGCCATAATTGAGTCTGGCTGGATATAACGTACAAAAGATACTGGGGATGGCCAATCCAAATCCATTTAAACCATGATAGGTAAAAGATTGGTTAACTGGTTTTACAATATAAACCGAACTACCCGCCAACCCAAAACTCCAAAGTGATTGATGGGTCGGGTTGTAAACTCAATAACACTAGGATTATTATTATTATTAAACAGGTTACATACATGGACATATCCGGATCCACCAAGTCATCCGGGTCAGCACCCAGATTTCCCTGTTTGGATTTCCAATCATCCATCCGCTCTTTCCAGCCTCCCTCTTTCTTATCATCCCATCTCGCACTCCCTGCATTGTTTTTTTTTTTTTTAATACAAATGTAAGTAAACATAGTTCACATGAACAGTTATATTTCTAAGAAACTTGAAAGCATATATACCGGGTTCTGAAAGAGGGTAAGGATGTATGCGCTTATGTAGTGAAGACGATAGCATTTGTTCCCCATGAGTTGGCATTGGTAGCTCGCCGCTTACCTGCACGCATTCAGACAGCCTTAGATTGGGTCAGGTTCGGGTTGGTTCAACAGCAAAAACATTTTTATGACAAAGTGGTTTAGGAACTATTCCACCATTCCATAACATCTCATTAAACTTCATGTAGCCAAAACAAAAAAAAAAAAATTGAAGATCCATGGATAAATGTAAGAATGCATGCTTACCGGTCGAGATCGTAAACCTGCTATAACAGGTGGGATTTGAGTGTTATCTTCGTCTTCGGGACCCCTTCCATAGCTCATCTTCCCATGAAGCATCGCTTCTGCAAGATGCTTCTGCTTGTTTTGTTCATCTTCCATGTTGAATTCGTGTTCTATATCATCCAAATCTTCCTCATCTTCATCTCCCTCAACCCTTGGGCTTCCTTCATGTTTCCAAAGAAAATGTGTCAATACATGAATCAGGTAGGTACTAGCTAGCTTAGAGTGAGATTACTATAATGACGTTATCACCTTTGAGACGCTTGTACCGGGTCTTGCACTGTGGACACACTTGGTTTCCTTCTCTTCTCTCATACTCATAGCACGGCCGGCATACCGGGAAGCCGCATTCGTTGCACGCCACGAAGAGATCACCGTCCGTCGTGATCCCCACCTCGTCCCCACATATCTCACAGACCTGACCATTCAATGCCTTCAATGGCTTGGGCTGCACCAAAAACCATAATTTTGAAAGTTAGTCGACATGATCAGAATAAAATCATTGAAAGTTAGTCATATTGTTTTCTTTTTACCTCTTCATGGCCATGTATGACAACAAGTTCATTCCTGTTGTGTGATCCGGCAACCAATCCGGCATTCGCTTCCATCCTTTTTGTTCTCCGGTCGGAAAGGGTTAATCGGAGAATGTTCTGAGGCTTCCTTCGTGGCTCTTTTTATCAATGAAGGTAAGCTCTCAATCTCACCTAATGTGTCCACGTATGGGTTACGGTTTGTTGCAGAGTCCCCGTTGCCGTGAAGTTAAGCCAAGTCTATTCAACTACCATGCACTTCATTTCCCTTGGCTTTTCCAACGACCACTTCATATGTATTTTATTCTTTAAATTCCTATCAAGTCCTCTTACAAAGGATCCGTCCGATCCAGTCCGTACGGGGACCGGTCCGGTCCCAAGCAACGATACATATCATGAGGTTTTGGACCAGACCGTACAACCGGTATCAATTTGGACCGGCCGGTACAGCAAGTCTGGCGTTTTTTTTTTGTTTTTGTTTTTTTAAATTTATAAACTGGACCAGTCCGGTAACGACTGATACAACCGGTTTGGCAACCGGTACCATTCATCCAATTTTTTTTATTTTATTTTTTAAAATTTAAAATTTACTAGGCGGTCCACTTTTTTTACCGGATCCAAACCAAACGGTACCGCCGGTCCGAACTGGATCGGCCAGGACTGTACCATCAGTTGCATATACTATTTCTAATTACTAGTATGCCTAGACTACATGTGATCCACATGTCTCTTATTTATATGCCAAAGATCAATTTGATCAATGATCATTGTAAAAATTGGACCGTTCTGATCATATCTGATGGATCAATTTTATCCTAGGAAACCACCTGACCTCATCAAAATGTCCATATTGTGCACAAGTAAAAGGTGATACAGGGAAGGTATATTAGCAATATAATATTAGGCAGCAGTAGCTTTCATGGCTTGGTGGGTACCCAAGGAAGAAGATGAGAGAGACGCTTGGGATGGGAGGACTTGCAAACGAAGTATTCACCTAGTTTGTTTGGTAGGTTGGAGCCTCTCAATCATCTGACACAATAGTCCCATCTGACGACTGTAGGTCAATACATGCATATAAGATCAATTCCAGTAGTTTAGAGGGATATTGTGTCCATAGTTTCTGCCAAATATCAACACAACATACAAGGATACGCAGAGGGTCATAGATAGCTCTGGATAAGATGCTGATTACATTGTTTGTTGCAGCATATGCTTGTATAAACTGGTGCAAAAAAAAATTATGTTGATAGTCATTTTTAGAAAGCATGTCATGTCATCAAGGGTGATGATGTGGCGATACTTCTACTATATCAGTACCTTTATTACTACCTAATTTGCACAAGTAACACTTGTAGGTTTTGATCATTTTAGGTCAAATCAGAACTTCCGGCACAGTAACGCCAGGTAATTAGAAAAGCAATTGGATAAGAAAAGTCACGACAAAACAGCATTTACGATGTAAGAGAAAAAAACTGCTAAAAATAGCCCTAAAAGGGGGAAGGTTTTGTCTGGGATCGTCCACCCCTTTTTCTCACCGAGACTTCCCGGCAAGGGGACTATATGCCGGGAGCTCCTAGGACCCGATTTTATATTTATTTTGATATGGTCTGCCTCAAGGAGCTGTATACCGCATTGCCCAAAAAAGGTTAGGAGATGGTTGTAATTCCAACACATGTATGAACTTGTGTTTTAACTGTAATATCTACCCAGGTCCCTGAATTCCAAAAGATGTAAAACTAGCTACATTGTGTAGATTGCAATCTCAATAACTCAATTGAGTTAATATATATGGTTGAAACTCGCTAGAGGTCAGGAATTATTAGTACCTGAACAGGGAAGCCGCTTCTGTTATTTTTATCAAATAATACATTGCTTTCATGGGGAGAATAAAACTATACAACGATTGCGATATTTCCAACCAAGTTGACAATGCTTACTGTTTCATACTAAACAACTCTATGAATCTTTTACTGTAATCAGACACCAGCTGAGACTTCAGTCACTACTGACTTTTCCGTTTTCTTTGGCTGCTCTTGGGATTTTTGTAGAACGGCTTTATTTGGAACCAAAACTATGAACATGTTCCTGTCCCTGAGGCTTTTGCTTTCCTCTGTCGCAAGCTGCAAATGACAGAAAAAAGTTGATTAAAAATATGAGAGCAAGTGTTATCAATCACAAGTTTAACAGATGCATAATCAGCAAGGAACCTGAAGCTAATATGTCTGATAATTGAATCAGAGAAAAATAAGGTAAGTCCTGGCACGGCTGCAGTTTCGATGAAAGTTGATTCTCAAATACATAAAGAATGCACTCCCCAATGCAAACAGAATAAATTCTCAAATAAAACGTTTATAATGATCAATATTCCTAAATGTCAAATGGCACTGAGGGTACACGACAACTTTTCATGGGATTGGCCTGGGATAACCATACTCATGTACATGACATCAAGTCAATGTAGTCAAGGCGTCTAGGCAACACCTAGGCTATAAGCCTCCCTGGGTGAAGCAATTGCTCCTCTTAAACTTATATAAATGTGCTAATAATTTTCTTTTAATTATAAAACTATAAATAATATGAATATAAACATACGGAGCAATATGCAACTGTCTCAGCATTATTCATGGCCTTAGGCAATGCTTTGACTACACTGCATCAAACGATGCAAATAATCTAATGTCTCAGAACTAGAGGAAGCACACATTTCTTATCTACCAAAAGATTCAACGGATACCTAGTGTGCAAGGACCCATAATCTAATATGTCTCCTACTGATTTTGTCCTTTTTAATAATTGACAACTTTTCATTGGGGGGGGGGGGGAGAGAGAGTGTACAACAAAGGGGAATGAGGAAATCCCGGTCCAAAAACAAGAAATCTCCCTTTCAACCAAGGATCATAAAGAATAGATACCCTGTTACACATGAACTCTATTTAAATCTTTGAAAATACCAACATAAGAGGCCCTTCCTTACTACAGCTGAGCCCATTTCGTTACAGTAAGGGAATACTGATCTTTCTTTATCAATCAAGATTCTTCTATTATGTTCTTTCCACAAAAACCAACAAATCACAAAAGGAACAGTGCTCCACAGGATGTCGGCTTCCCCTCCTCCAAAGAGACCATGAGACCAACCACCAAAGGTCTCAAGAACAGTCCTTGGGAAAGACCATGCAACTTTGAATAAGTCGAAAAAGAACCTACATACATCTGAGGCAGAAGGGCAGTAAAGAAAAGAGATGATGAACATCCTCCACCGTTTTCTTGCGTAAGATGCATCTATTAGGAACCTGGATACCCCTATGAATAAGACGATCATTAATCCTAGCCACTCCTTTGATCTTAGGGATCAACACTAAAAAGGTAGTATTGGTTGTTGCTTTGTTAATGATACCACTTGCATGGAACTCTTTGAAACTTTCATCAGATCCTCCTTAATAATTTCTCAAGAAAACCTCTTTGACTCTGATTACCCCCCCTACCAAGGCCTTTCCATTACCTCACAATCTCCAACATCTGCAATTCCCTCCACAGACATCACCGATCATCTTGAAGGTTTCCACGGCCAAGAGGTGCATCGGAATCCCTTCCACCACCACCCAAACTCTGTTGTGGTCCCACGGCCCAACCACAGTTCCTTCCCCAATAGGCCATCTACCGAGACAAACCTCTTTTTTTTTTCTCCCAAAATTATGAACTTTTTCTGATAAATCAATCTAGCGTCCTGCTCCGATTTGGCAAAGAACATAGCCTTTTCCTGGTCGATATTAATAGCTCTCCCAATCTTTATGCCTGGACATTCCTGTAATTTATTACACATTTCAACCCAATTACAGGATGGGGACTGGGCAATGCATGAAATTGTTACCGCCCATTTAGTGGTGGAAGGGGAAGCAGCGATTACCAGAGCCCAACACAAATTCGATATTCCTCCCGACACCGAGTTCTCGATGATCACGACCTTTGCCCCCGATTCACCTCTCAGGATCCCAACCTCTGTTTCTACTCGGCAAGTGTTCAATTTACCTTGCGCTACCACACTGATCGAATCCCTGATGTATGCCCAACCATTTCCATGGTTGCTTCTTGGCAAGAAGAGCATACGATGTCTGGAATCGTTAACGATGGAGGTTATTTTTATGACAGAACCCCTGTTATTCCTCCTACATTCCAGCAGTAGTACCCTTTCGGCCACCCTGGACGACCCATGAAACCATGGCTTTCTTCCTTCATGCATATTCTCTCCATTCTCTGGGTAATCCATTCCACTTCTTCTCCTTGCAATAACAGCCAGCTTGATAGCACACCTCTTCTCTTTGTTATTCTCAGCCATTTTTTCTGGTTATTGCTATATCCTTCAAAGCTCACTTCCTTTCTACCCACCATTATTGACCTTCAAACAACTCTATTTGTTCTGACCAAACCAAACACCCCATCATTCCTTTCGGCCATGCCTAATGCTCCACCGGTTCTTCATTCCATTTTGCTCAAAACTTCATAAAGATGAAGCACTAAAGTAGGCCAACTCTTCTCATCATAACTTCCTTTCTATCCACCATTACATGTTCTCTTTTTGTTCAAAATTACATTAATGCATGCACTAAAGTTGCTTTATAATGGAAAATGGTCTTTACAAATTACAACACAAGAGGTACTTTATTTATCACATTTTGGGTGCCTATGTCACATTTCCTTGTATTATCCAAGATTATTACTTTAAATGTAATATACTTCATCGGTAATTAGAGTATATTAAAGGACATACCTACAATTTAATGATTTTACAAACATTTCTAGCTAGACTGCGATGCTTTAACATTGCGAAACTTATTTTATTTTTTACAATTTCTGATTGAAAATATATTATTGTAATGTGATCACATAATTCCTAATTTGATTACATATCATATCAAAGTGCACAGATCCTTTTGTACGAAAAAAGTATCCTAATTTCCTAGCAAAATCTATTACTATGATTTTATTTTATGAAACATAATAGTCAACTTAAGAAATATTATTGAAGTCCATTACCGGAAGTAAAAGAGGTCTGAAAAACAAATTCACTCAAAGTGGAAATTCTAAGTGGGATTTAAAGAAAAAACAATTACATAAGATTTTCTAAAACCTAATGCCCAATCAAAAGATTTAAACCAAAATCTCAAAAATTATTAGACTATATACTAGCACCACAGCCAATTTTGGCCAAATATGTATATATATATATATATATATATGTTAGTACTCGAATATATTTGCCCCCAGGGAAACTGAGAAATTTCAACCAAAATTTCACACTAATTTGATACCATGGTTAGATTAAGGGTCAGGTGGTGATGATTAAACCATTATGTAAGATAGAATATAACGTCCAAGTAGATCAAATACAAACATAAGAATGAAAATAGTATCATAGTGATAGACACATCTAGTATAATGTCTACATTTGGGTTCATAAGAAACAATTCATTATGAATACCTCCCCAATATCATTCTGAAAACGCCTGATAAGCTCAATAGCAATATTCCTGAATTCATTTTCACGGCCCTTTAAGTTCACTATAACCTTAACCTGCAGAAATTGACCTGAAGATCTCAATCTGGTAAAAGAAAAAGAAAAAGAAAAATAAAAATATACACTTGTATTGTCCAATTTCACCTTGTCTCCAACTTTGAGAAATTTCTGAGCAGCTCTCAACCGCACAGAATAGTCATGGGAATCAATGTTATACCTATAAAATGATCAAAGTTAAGTCATTAAAAAATAAAAAAATATATTAGTTTTTAAGTTTACTCCTCTACAAGGTGTAACAATCAGCATTTTGAGATAAATACTATTTTCCCAAATCTTTGGTGAATCAGACAGCATGACAGAAGCACCCAATCTATTTTCTTAAGATTCCATGTCAAATCTCAATTCTAAGAAAAGAGTAATTATGATCTCTTTCAATACAGAATGAAACCCAGTGCGATCATTCCAATAAGATACATGTGAATTACAAAGATAGATTCAATGGGTAAGGGCATCTCAAATAAATCAAAGTAGTGAGACAATATATTCATCATCAAGTAGAATAATTAAATCAAGATTTTTAAGCATTAACCTCGGGCTCTCGATAGCAGTATTAACTACACATACCAATATGCATCAGCCAAAACTCTATACTACCTATGCAGACAGGTCAAACGTAATTCATAAAAAAAAAAAAAGGTCAGAAAATGCATTATATTTTTACAATTAAAGCAAAACTTTATATCATAAAGATATCATAAAAAAAAGTAAATAATTTTTAATTGATTTTTTGATTTATAAAAATAAATATTACTTTTATTTTTCAATAAAAATAACGACACCCATCGATAGATTGGATGTGTTATTACATCATATATATTATTCTCAATCAACTTGAACAAGTTTAAAGACATCAAATCTAAAAGAAACATGTTTTACCTTCATTGTGTTGAGTCAAGAGTTGATTCTTCAACCTTCTACTCCAAGGTACGTTAGATTTATGTTTTTATACACAAATCTAACTGAAAATAGCAAAAAAAAAAGTTTCACAGAGGTTTTGTGTGAAAGAAATGAGGGAAGAAGAGAAATGGGTGAAACAATCGACATTTCCCCCAAAACTTGCTCAATTTTCTTTAAGTCGGCGACATATCGTGACATCAGGGAAAATCGACATAAGGCGATTTCCCCTGATTTTTTATGTCGCCCAGTCTATTTTGGGTGACATGTCGCGACATTTCAAACCATGCATGGAGCTATGATATCAAGTTCACATCAATTTATTAGTGTAATGAACAACGTAAAACAATACTTATAATCTATTTTCTGAAACAAAAAAATAAGGGAAAAAAAGTTCAAAAGAACATGTTTAGAACATTTCTAGATCTAAAACATACAACAATCAGAAGACATATACAAATACATAAGCAATCAATGAAACATGAAAGGAAGGAGATAGAAATGAAAATGGTCCTAGAAGGGAGATCAACAGATAGGATCTACATAGAGAAGAAAAAAAATGAACTAAAAAAACCATCAATCAACCATGTAATGTTTTTAACACAATTTGTTAGCAATTTAAGTAAAAGTATTTTAAAAATAATAAAATTACATACTTCTCCAAAGAAGCACCCAAGTCCTGCCCAACTTGTTGACTCTCCATGAATAGCCTTGATTCTAACTTCTAATGAATGATTTGAAGAAGGAAGAATGAAGCGTACCTTTTCCAGCTTTTTTTAGTGATATTCTCTTCAAGGGGAACCGACCTCCAATGGATAGATTTCGAGGGCTAGCCAACCTCCACAAGAGAATCTTTTAGGATACAACTGGATAACTTCTTCACTATAATTCCAATAACTTCTACACAAAGACTCAAATAACAGGACTCTCTCTATTAACTACCCAAACTCACTTCTAGTTAACTAACTTCAACAACCACCCACTATAGGATACATGGTTCGCAGTGTCGGCGACATTTTTCCCCCTCGGCGACATGAAATCTGGGGGTAAATCTCCAGATTTTGATTTTCCCCCAATGTCAAGCGACATGGGCGACATGTCAGTGACATGGAAGCAAAAATTTCAAAATTTTTGAAAAATTTCCCCCATGTCTCTTGAGTCTCGGCATGTCGGTGACATGGGGGAAATTTTTCAATTTGTTTAGAAGACTTTTAAAAAAAGTAAATAAATATTGTATGTTAATAATATTATGATGTATTTAGACACTACTAAGGGTTGTTTAAAACTTAGGAGGGGGGGAACCCATAAAAAAAACCCCAGATTTCCCCTTCATTTCCCCCATATTTCCCTTTTTTCCCTCACGGATATGGCACTTGATTTCTAGTTTTATATATCTTTTAGTTTGAATTAATTACAAATATCATCTTTTTGCATTTTTTGATATATTTTGATGCATTTAGGCCTTAATTAGACATGTTTAAAGTTTGGGGCAAAAAAACCATCAATAAAACCATGGTTTCCCCACATTTCCCCTCAGTTTCCCCTTTTTTCCCCCGTTCCCCAGTCGCCTGGCGTGTCCCCTTTTTTCCCCCATGTCGCTGAAATTTCCCCAGTCACCTGGCGACACGCCAGGCAACACCGACATCGCGAACCTTGATAGGATAAACTCCCTACTTTCTCTACAATCGCACTAATCCAATTACAACTGACCAGCAACTACTTCAACACAATTTACACATAAATGACAATACATAATAACCACAAATTATACAATTAACTCGGTAACTCTTTAAAATACCCACTAAATATATCATGCCTAAAAATTAGGTATGTAGCATTCTCCACCCCCTTTTTTTTTTTATAACTGATGAATCATATTTATAAGAGAGAGAAGGCAGAAGAAGATACACGCCCCATGGCTTCAGAAGACCTCAAGCCATGGGCAGATGGAACCCAAAAGGGCAAAAACATAAGCAAAAGCACCCAGCCTATCTACCCAAAGCACCCACCAAAACTCCCATAACACAGTCAACCCTCTTCCCACAACATCTCCAAAGATAGACCCCTGCAAACATAACAGACCTCCCCAATCCTCTCCTGGCCAAAACCTCAGCCTCCTGATTCCCCCCCTTGCCACAAGTTGAAACAAGATGTTTCAACCCCTGCACAAGGACAAAGCCAAACGAACCAGATGAGTAAATATCCACTCGTGCTACTCAACACCCCCCATCCAATCATGATAGAAGACAAAGAACACTCCACAATCAAGTCTTGGAAATCCTGAACTCTAGCATACTTCAACCCGGTCACTAAAGCCACAAGAGCGACCCTCAAAAGATCGCCACCCCCGCCAGAACCAAAGAAAGCAAATAAGCACACACCACCACTGTATGAAAACAACACCGATCCCAGAGTGATCAGGATCATCCTATAAGAAGCCAGCAAAGTTAAGCTTCACCCACCCAGTCGTCGGGGGAGACCACACTGGATGCACCAACGAAGAGCATTTGTCACTCACTGAAATCCTGTACCAGTCTCTCATAATATCCGCAACCTCATAGCCAACAAACTGCATCCTCACATATGCCCAAGAAGCCACAGACACCATAATCCCCTCGATCACACTCGAAACCAATGAGGGTGCGTCCTGGAAAATCCGCAAATTACGCTCCCTCAAGATGTGCCATAACGTAGCCTGGAAGACAAGACGATACATGATACGTCCCCTTACTGCCAACCTAAGGAACCTTCACTGAGCCAACATCTGACAAATGCCCAATGGCATAACCCAAACTCTCCCAATGATACTCAGAAAGAAGCTCCAAATCTTAGCAGCCACAAAACAGTGGATAAACAAATGGTCAAGTGATTCCTCCTCCTCTCTACAAAGAAAGCACATATGTGGTGAAAGGGCCATATACGTCCTCATTCTTTGGATCATGTCCGACATGTTAATCCGATAGAGCAATGCAGACCAAACATGTCGGACATGATCCAAATCCTCCTATCCGACCACTCCTGAGACACAAAAATATCTCCAATTGCCTCAAAAAGAGAGGCAAACTCCTCCATCTCAACCTCTCTAATGTTCCTGCGAAGGGGAAGATTCCACACAATACCAAACCCTGACCAAGAAAGGACCTCACTCACTAAGGAGGACTGAGACTGAACCACTCTGAAGATCCTAGGAAAACGAAGATAAAAATGTCTCCCCAATCCACAAATCAGACTAAAAGAAAACAGAAGACCCAGATCCCACCACGAACCGGACCATAGAAAAAAACAAAGGAGCTAAAGCCAAGACAGCTTTCAACGGGCTAGCTAACAAGACTCTCGCATTCAAATTCAGATCCCTACCATTCACTTGGATTCCATACTTACTAACAATCACTTTGCACCACAGATTGTTCCGCTCATTATTGACCTCCAAAGCCATTTGGCTAAAAGCACCGAGTTCCGATCCAGTGTATTACCCAAATTCAAGCCACCACCCTCCTTAGCCTTGCACACTACCTCCCACTTAACCAGATGATCCCTTCTCTTCCCATTACCCTCCCATAAACAATCGCGTTGGATCTTCTCAATATAAGAAGCCACCACCCTAGGCATCCGAAAAATTGATATGTAGTAAATTGGAAAGTTGGCCAAAGCAGCCTGAATGAGGGTAATTCTACCACCCAAAGAAGATAATTATGTTTCCACCCAGACAAGCGCTTCTCAATTCTCTCAATGGCTGGATCCCAAAAAGCCAACGATCTAGGCTTACCCCCCCCCAACAAGAGTAACCCCAAATACGACAATGGCCACTCACCCTCCCTACATCCAACGGCCTCAATACAATCAGCTAAAATGTCCTCCCTAACATGAATACCAGCCATCGTAGTCTTATCCAAGTTAACCTTCATCCCAGAAACCATCTCAAAAACTCTAAGAACACTCTCACCTACCTAACCTGGGATACCTCTGCCTTGATAAACATGATCGTATCATCCGCAAACTGAAGATGAGAAACCTCAACCTCGTCCCTCCCAACTCGAAACCACTGCTCAGCCATACTCAAAAACCAACTCAAGGCATCCCCCACCAACGTAAAGAGGAATGGGGAGAGTGGATCACCCTGCCTAATACCTCTAGTAGAAGGGATAAAACCATGAACCGAACCGTTAACCAGAAACGAAAAAAACATTGGATAGCCATTTTCTCTGGTGGAAATGGATTAGGAGGCGTCTTCTCCACCTCTTGAAGCAACCTTGTCGTCAAGGTTAGCAATTGAATAGCCATTTTCTCTCCTTTTTTTCTCTTTTGATGAATAACCAGATGTGTGTGTGTGTGTGTGTGTGTATAAAATAAAGATCAGTATGACAAGTGAATATAATAAAAAGAGCTGCCTAAGGCAGCCAACAATAGATTAAGAAGTAAAAACCAAAAAAAAAAAATACGGATCGCTAATACATATAAACACTAAAGCCTAGCCACTCTGCCTGCACTATGACTTAACCCGCCTCTCCAATCATCCCAGTAGTAGGAGCGCCAGTGAAAAGTTCTATCCTTGCCAGCCCATCTCTGGTCAATCTGTCAGCAATCAAATTGGCCGAAATTAATTGAATCGTAAAAGTAGCACCGCCACCCATGGCCATGTACAAGTTCTTCGTACCATTCTCATTGGACCACTCCTACATTTGAAAAATCAACTTGAACCTAGGTCTCATCTGTACATGAGAAGGAATTGATGAAATAGACCTTGAAATAAAGCCCTTTCGATTATGAAGCAAGACAACTTATCACACACAACATGGAAAGACATACTATAAGTTGTGATCATTTCAACATGTGCTATATCTCAATATCAATGAATACTAATAGAAAATCAAATTAAGTTCTCATAGGAAGTGCCCTCACTTTCGCAGATGTAAATGCCTCTACTAAGGGATTGGTGAACTATGTTCAAATCTTACGTTGATAGAGGTTTTTTTTTATGTATCTCTATTGTCATTCTAATGCCCATGGAACTTCTTAGTTAATTTGCTTAATGGCTCTAGATAAATATTATACACTGTAAAATTTAAAATATTTCAACATCGAAGGCGAAAAAATTACACCACTTAGTTCGGAAAATGCCCGGCCAACCAAAGCTCTTTTTAACTACACGATATTCAATATTTCAACCATTTATTCACAGGTCAAATTTTGTGCATATTAATATAATGCATACCACCACTCATAATGACTTGATGATATAGTTGCAGACTTCATACAGGGTAGGTCACAAGATCCAATCATTTGCAAAATTACCCATAAATAAGGAAATATTGATAAGGATGTTGCTCATAGAATTAGAAATGGATGGCTTCGGTAGAGAAGTGCTTCTAGAGTGTCACGTGATTGACGTTTTCCACTCAAATTAGAAGAAAAAATTTATAGGACAACCATTAGGCCTACTATGATGTATGGATCAGAATGTTGGGCAACAATAAAGCAACATATGCATAGGATGAACATTGTTGAGATGAGATTGTTGAGATGGGTGTGTGGGAAGACTAGGAAAGATAAAGTGAAGAATGAACATATTCGAGATTGTTTCGGTGTTGCTCAAATAGGAAATAAGATTAAGGAAAGTAAGTTAAGATGGTTTGAGCATGTAAAGCGAAGACCCGAGGAAACAGCTATGGGAAGGTATGAGAGAGAACTCATTGAAGGTTCTAAGAGGGGGAGAAGAAAACCCAAAAGAACATGGATGGAGTCAATCAAAAAGGATTCGCATACTCATAATTTGACTAAATATATGGTTTTTGACAAATTGGGATGGAGGAATATAATTCTTGTTGACAAGCCCAACTAGTTGGGATAAGACATATGTCCAGGTTAAGAAATTAAGGCAATCTTCACAAGTAATAGCATATTAAGAAAATCATAAACTAGAAAAACAATACAACACATACCAAATCATACCATATTTTCTTAACTTTCTTTAAACAATATTAATGTGTTACTTAACAGAAGAAAAAATAACAAGAAAAGGAAAATGGTATCACAAAATCACGAGATAATGGGATCAAAACTCCACAAAACCTACCCCATTTTGAGCTCCTTCATGTCCATACGACTAGCTGCACATCAGTACATGCATTAATTAATTGTTTTTTTTGTTGGTCATAGCTGAAATTTAAAGTATAAAGAAGAAAATTATCAAGAGAAAACCATTTACCAGCAGTTTTCTTCTGTTGCTCCCTTTTCCTCTTTTGTTGTTCATATCTATATTTGCTGTGAGGATAGAAAAATTAAACATTAATAAATCTTTTTATTTTAAGACTGCAAAACAGAAGAGAAATAGAAGAAAACACATGTTAATAAGTTTCAAAAAAGCTAATAATAATCAAAATATATGCATCCAAAAGTACAGAAATTATTAGTATGCAAATATATGTAAACGAATGACAATCCTAGTAAACCATTAACCCTCAAAACAACTAAGCCTATGATGCCACAGTCTAGAATCGAGTTAAAGAACAAATGAACAGGAACCATTGTTTTAAATGTCGCTTTCTCGGATAACTTTGCCGCTAGGCCCTGGGGGAAATTTTGCTGAAATTTCAAGACAGATTTCCATTTTGGCGAGAGTGAAATTGGGGAAAAAACGTGGAAGACGTTTTTGATAAAACTTCAAGGATCACTAGGAGATATATAAATGCACACAAATAACTCAAGATATAACAACAGCTATATGACTAAAAATAAAGAGAAACAATAAATATAAATGTAATATCCAAATACATGGTCCAAAAAATACAAGCTCACAAATTATAAATCACGTCCACAAGTATCAAGCCGACTTGAAGTCACCGTTCCCAAGAAACCATAGTTCATTTGTCCCACATAGGAATGAAAATATGGCACCATTGTAATTCCATTTATCTCAGTAATGCATAGTAGAGTTTTTCAAAAACTTTTTAAATTTTTTATAATTTCAAAAAATAAAAATCGATTCTATAAGCACCGCTGCACCTTTACAATTATATAACATCATACTGATGTATTTATTATACTTCTTTTCAATTTTTGAATTTTTAAAATTTATTATATTTAATAGTTTTATAATTTTAGTAGTTAAAAGCAATTATAATTAACTAATGGCCATTCACTTGGGAGAATGACCGGCAAAAATAATAAACTTATTTTCCTGATTATATATAATAGATTACACATTAAATATATGCTATAATAAATTTTCCTAAATATTATAAGTGTTTTAAAATAAATTTTTCCACAAAATTACATAAGTACTTTTTTGCAAATAATGACATCTACATATAGATCAAGTGTTATTCTATCACATATAACTTTAATAGAAAATTTCATCAAGCTTAAAGGTATGAAAATCAACATGTCCAAACGTTTTGGCTGCTTCATCCCTTTTAGTTCAATATATCCATCTTAATGCATGTAAATGCACCAAACATGCATTAACATGCATTATATATATATATATATATGGAAAAAAAATATAGGACAAAAAAGGATAGGACAAAAAAGAATTTACGTTTATAGCATACCTATTAAATCGCCATTTTAGAAATTTAATAATGCAAATCTTTGATTTTTCTTCTTAGTCTTTAAATGGAGTTGTTGAATTTGGTTAGAAACTCAAATCTTGCAAAGATTGAAGAAAAATCAAGTTTGTAGGGTCTCATATGATTTCAAAGGAGTAGCCATGCTTTTGGGCCGAAAAAGAGATAATTTCAATTGAAATTTCAAACATCGTGATAGCTTTTATACTTTGTTCCAATTTTTCGGCAAGATTTTGGTAATATGATCGAAAACAGCAAATAATTCTGCAGATGATATCTCTAGGGTGCAACATAGCAGAATTTCGCCCAAATTAAAACCATAACAGGAACCAAGTTTTTGAGAAGCTGAAATTTTTAAGAAATGGACCACTTTGAAGACTGGTGTGATATGCATTGAGCTTGAGTATATCAAACAAAAACCAAAAAACCACTACTCGTAAAGAAACTTATCAAATTTGGTCATTTGCACAACAAATTAATAGATGTCCTTGTAAACTATTAGACAATGAGATCTGGATTTTCAATACCAACTCATTAAAGATAATTTCTGAATAATTACCACTGGGAGACAAATGCCATAAACTCTCATACAAGTCAGTATATCTTTTGACATGAAAAATAATGGGCATCTTCAAAACAAAGACACATAGCAAGAGATATAGAACGAATCGTACTCATAATCCATTATTCTGACTACAGGAGGATCTGCATCTGGCGATAATATCACCTAAAAACATAAGTCAGATATTAGACAAAATAAGTTTCAAAGGGAATAGAAGTGTTATTCAATTGTAGCATCCTATTCAAAAGTCAATGCTTTTATATTAGTATTCCTTGAGATAAATAGTATAATAAGAATTAGATAATTGCAGCAGTCTAAGATTTGTTGTAACAAATCCAATGTCTATTGAATAGAAAAAAATTGGGTTTTTATGAGGAAATAAATAAGCCTTAAAGCATATTATAGGTCTCACCATCTCAGAATCAAAGACTGAAGACCTAGTATTTCTCTGTTCCTTTACCGATTCAGGCCCAGTCATTCTAGCTGACATTATTTTATATACAGTATTTTTTTTCTGCAAACTGTTAAGTGAAATAGATCCTGAAATTAGGAACAGTGGGAAACATGATCCACTAGCATAAGCTGTGATGTAGGAACTGGATGATCTTCGTAAATGTGAAGTTGCATTCCTTCATGGGGATTTGAACAAACATAATCCTGAAATTTGCTTTTCTATTTATGTCAAACTTTCTAACTTTAAAATTGACACAAAAAGTAAGCCTAGTTAACAAGGAAGCAAAGGACCCAATCTTGAAAATACCATTGTCTAAAGGTTAGCAGTCCAAACAGCATACAGCCCCAGTAACAGAACAAAACCAAGAATTCAACTCAAAATAATAAACAAAAGAAGAATGAGTTCATATCCATCTATAAAAATTATAACAATCACATTGGTAGAAGAGGAGAAATATAAATCCCACAAGTTACTTGATTAGCACATACGAAATGTAATGTAATTTTTTTTTTATCGATAAAGTATCATGTACACAAAGAGTGTGCATCAGGCCAGCATAACAAAATAATCCCATCCCATAAAACTCAAACTACATCTCCCAAACGCCTTCCTCATCCTGTACAAAAATAGAAAAGAATACACCCTTAAACTTTAAATTCTGGTAGAATAGACACCCATGCATAGAGTAGAGACAGCATCCTTCCAAGGATGAAATCAACACCACATTCTTTCCCCTGAAATTTCTACTAATCCACTCTTCCCACAATGCCCAGCAGACTGCGGCTGGACTCATAATCCCAAAGTAAACAGCCCTTGCTTATTTTCTTCCTCCACACCCAACTAGGCAGCAACAAGATTTTAAATGTTGCCAGTCATGTCACCAAGCTTGGCTGGTGACAAGGGAGAAATTTCCTCCAGTCAGAAGGAAAAGTGGGGATAATGTCCCCAAATGTATGAATTTAGTGCTGAAACTTTTTTATGCCTGAACAGGAGATTACTCCAAAATATATCAGATTATAATAAAATTCATACATAAGAAATAACCCCTAAACTGGGATGTTTGTATGCATACGTCAAGTGTTAACTGTCAACATAAAATATATCCTAAATGTCATAATATAATGCAAATGAACCTACAAGTAACAACATACATCGATAGATTTTCTGTCGTTACATAACATATATTAATTTCAAACAATTTGATCAAGTCTTAAGGGATGAAAACTATAAAAAAATAAATAAATAAAAAAAAAAGAAAAAAAGAAAAGAAAAAAAAATGTGTTTTACCTTCAACACTTCAAACCAAAGTTTAAGTTATTTCAATCTTCTCCACTAAGGTAGGCTAGATTATTGTTAGCAGCATCATTTTTATTATTGAAAAAAATGATAAGAAGGCAAAGACGTCTTGGACACTTGGACTTGCATCGTTTTATTAAAACTCTTTTTATTTTTAACTAACTATTAAGCTAGAAAATACTCGAATCTGGAGTCTACATTGGCCTTGTATACTAATTTGAGGTCTAGAGACCATATGTAATATTTTTGAAATGAATAACTGTTGGAGGGGACCATATAATGTATATTTTAGGTTATTTTAATAAAAAACTGTACTGTAATATTTTTGAAATAAAAAACTGTTACATAACAGATAATCTAAGTTTTTTTTTTTTTTTTTTTAAATTGGAGGTCGAATGTAAGTTTTTTAAAATAAAAAGTTGTTACAAGGGCTACAAAATAGATACTATAAACTATTTATAAGAATTTGGAGGGGGGGGGAGGGTGGTCGACATAAAAAATTATTGCAGGGGCTACAACATATCCTTTGCGGATATACCATAAAAGAAGCCCTCTCTCCACCCCACCCCTAACCAACCTATTAACTAAGTCATTGGCCGACTGTGGCACATGATTAAATAAGATGTTCATCCGATGTGCCAAAAATTGACCCAATCTAACAAGTGTATAAGTCCCCAAGAGCAGTCACGAGGGGACGAAAGCCAAGCCAACATCAATGACAAATCATCCTCCACATTTAAGGTAAGATATCCCTGAAATCTTGCTTCCCTCAAGCGAGTAACCAAGGCATAAATCTCTGCAAGAATTGCATTACCTATCCCAATTGGCCTAGAGTAAGAATGCACGATATAACCACTGTGATTACAAAAGAAACCTACCCATAGAGGAACCATCAAAATTAAGTTTGATTGTTCCTTCCCTCGAGTGTCTTCAGGTTAAGAATCTCCTTCATCTATAATGCTGTCTCTATTTAACGATTTGACAATTCTCAGTTCTTAAAAAGCAAGGCTAATGCTTCAGTTCTATTTGAGTTTCCAAAGCCACAACGAACTTAATGAACCACAATAGTACAGCTCAAATGATCCCTACTAATACGCAAAAATCCATTGATGGTCAAGAAAACAACTACCAAAATAAAATTCAATGGTTTCCATTGGAAAATGTTTCCAAACCATAAAAATGGGAAATCTGTGTTGAACCCGCAAGAAACAGCCATCCAACCTCTGACACTATTTCTAAATGAACAACCATAAAACTCCTTAGAACATGTATGACGTAACCCAGAAAGAAATCAGCGTTGTGATTCTATCTATATTTTATTCAGACCGTCTCTTCTTACCTTCAAAGATATGCATGTTCCTTGCTTCCCAGGTGAAATGCAAGATGGCCTCCAACAAATCTTTCCACACCAAAGCAGGGTGAGATGTACTAAGTACTTCATGGTTCACACATCAGCTATCCTATTAAAATGATTACAAACAAATTGAAATCTATGAACATTTTATCCTACTAACATGTTAATTCATACTACGTTTTGAATTTTATGCTATATGCAAGTACATCATAAATGATTATATGTATCAAATGTATAGTCACTCCACTCAAAAGAAAGCAAATAGTCTCTGGCTAAAAAAAATAACAGCACAATATAGAGAAAAAATGAAGATGAAGCAATTGTGAATAGATTAACAAATAGGAAACATAAGATTTGAGTGACTATATTGATCAAATAAAACCCAACTACATTCAATTCATTTTTTAATCAATCGCATAACAGAAATGACAATAGACAGAATATAAAGCGACATACCAGATCAAGTTCAGCTTCATCTGCCATTTGAATGGCTGCACTTTTAGACACCACTCCAACCTGCACATACCAAGATTAGTTCACTAGGAAATTTAAATCCCAACCCAAATAATTACAATATATAACTGGGAACATGAAATGGTTACCAACCATATTCTGCTGTGCATCTATAAGCCTCACAGTAGCTGACCTGTTATAAAGAATCATCACAATTACGAAAGCTTAAGATTATGGAAAATAACCACAATCCCTCAGCACAGTACTGTTATGATAACAACATTTGCAGGAAACAGTCACTTTCAAGTCGATCATCGATAAATCTGAACTGAATTTTGAGTTTTAACTTACAGCAATTCAAGAAATGCAAAGGGAAACACTACCTTATGCTGGAAATATCAGTAGACGAATCGGGTTCAAAGCCGCTTTGCCGAGTTTCTCTGGACTTCCTCGAATCGCCGGGACTCGGACGGGGACTCGGTCGGTATCCGCCGTACCGAGCAATAACCAAATTTCGGAAAGCAGATGAGACGGAAGGATCGAAATTGAGCTTGACGGAATTAGGGTTACATAGACGAACACCACAAATCTTGGATTCAAGGGAGGAGAGATAGACAGGAGGAGTTCTTGTTGTTCTTCGAGATATGATTGGTTTGAAAGGAACGCTACTGGTAATCCCAGCCATTGAGCTCTCCCAAACCGTTTTCCCTAGCGGTAACCGGAGCTCTTCTCTAGACAATGCAACCGAGGCGTATAATAGAGGAGACCATCAGACCAGTTCCAGATGAGTTCATGACACTTTGTAGAGTTATGCAACTGTGAGGAAGTCGTGATTTTGAGAAACGGTTTGCAAACGAGAGGGCGTTCTTTCACAGCAATGGCCAATGGGGACGAGTAGGTGGACCTCATCCAAACCGCTACACACTAATGTTTGTATGGTCGGGGTAGCATAGCAGAGGGAGGATGGATGGGAAGCATCACAACCCTACACATGGACAGTATCTATCTATAAAGGTAAATTCAATTGGGGGGTTTCTGCATTGGATGGCCACGATGCGGACCATAGAATATTAATGTTAGGTTTTCTTTAATATGTGTTTGGTAAGGGATATGAACCATATGGTGATGACCATATTGGTGATGAAGGGTTTGTAAAAGACCAAATTTATTAAGATGAAATGATAGCTAATATATGAGAGTCAATACAATAACACTTTCAAAGAAATAGGTAAGGAGAGTCTGTCTCAAGACAACCTAAACCGTCGCGCAGCTGTTCTGCCAAGAGCGTTTCTTCTCAAACATTACCTATGAATAAGACAAGAAGAAGAGACAAGAGGAAAATAGAATGTTGAAATAACTGAAAAGTCAGTTTCAATGCATATCTCAGAGCAAGAAAACCTCTAGGAATTCAAATGACTGACTATCCCATTTCCAGAATCTTAACTCACTATTGTCTTCTACTTCTTAAAGTTATTGAATTTTCAGCTAAAAAATTCTATCTCCTTAATGGAGAATATATTATGTCATTTATAGGGAATTTAATCTATTAAATTAGGACAAATATAATTCAAACAAGTGTCCAGACAGGTGCTTAAAAATATCCCCATGCATTTAAACATATCTTGAATGTCACGTGTACTCTGTTTGCTCACTCCCAAGTGCAGGAGTTCGAAGAAATATAATATTCGGTGACTCCGAAGTCGAACCACAGAGAGCACGGAATTCAAGACAAAAGAGTGTTAAGAACAATTATAGTAGTGAAAAATTACTAGTAATTAAAAGAGAATAATTATGGGATAAATAAAAGTAAATAAAAGGGGTTTAAAATCAATGGAGAAAATCCGCAGACATTGGGACAGTTCCTTGAACCAGTATAAAATTCATTGTAACTCGAACAAATTATATGCTAGAATGCTATTAAGACCTTTGATTCGGTTGAGCTAAAATAATTCAGGAACACTTCGTAACCGTGGTTCACGACGTGACTATAATATTTTTAGAAAAACCCATTCAATTTAATTCTAAATTCCTATTAGAAACCATGAGAAATTCTTCTTAATGATGAGAAAAA
>JAUPMG010000003.1:7298023-7321602 GCA_031762675.1 Pachysandra terminalis
TGGTGGAGGCAATCGAGGCAGCAGACTTCTTGGTCCTCGCTTCGACTCCTCTGCTTTCGGTGCTGGTTCTTCTTCTGCTTCTTCAACATCCTCTGATCTTCAGCTCCTGCGTTCTCATGGCGGTGATGTTTCTGCTTCGTCCCTGAAGGTTCGCGTTTGAAAACCCTTTGTTCTTATACGGATCTAGGGTTTTTCATTCTGTATTCATCTTTTTTTATTGCGTCTATTGGATCTGGATGTTGATCTAACTTTCACTTTGAGCCAATCTTCTTAAAAATTGAATCTTTTATTGATTATGTTTACGCTTTTGACGTCTTTAGATCTTAGCTGGTTATGAGGTAGGTGGATTTGTTACATATGCGTTCGGTGTTATTTGGTGCTGCTCTTAGATTTATATATTACGACCATGGATTATTGCTTATATTTTATTTTATTCCATAACGAAGTTGTGGACTTTTTTCTAAATTGATTTTGTTCTTGTATAGATTGGATTACATGAGAGTTTAAATCCTCTTTTGTGATTTGAATCCTTTGGTTGTAGTTCTTATCGCTACCAGTTTTTATCTGTACCAAGATATCTAATTTTGATGATTGATGTTTGATTTTTGTTTTTTCTTCTTGATTTTGTACTTTGGTCACTTGAAATTATGAATGGATATAGAAATGTAGTACTTAAAACTACCAGTTTTTACCTGTAAGTTTGAGAGAACTCAAACACGAAAGGGAAGAAAAAACAAGAGATTTTATTATAATTGAATGTCCTAATTCTTTGTGGGGCACTTAATATGTGTATCTGCTGTAAATATGGACAAACATCAATATGTGGGCTTTAGATGGGCATGTACTGAGTACCGGGATGCTCATAAAGAACCAACTTACATGGAGCTATCAATTGGGTATATTTGACATCTAATGATGAGGTAGAACTTAAGAGAAATGTGAGGCGTATCATCCTCAACATAGAGTTTAGCACTACCAGTTTTTACCTGTAAGTTTGAAAGAATTCAAACACGAAAGGGAAGAAAAAACAAGAGATTTCATTATAATTGAATGTCCTAATTCTGGGTGGGGCACTTAATATGTGTACCTGGTGTAAATATGGACAAACATCAATATGTGGGCTTTAGATGGGCATGTACTGAGTACCGGTATGCTCATAAAGAACTTACTTACATGGAGCTATCAATTGGGTATATTTGACATCTAATGCTGAGGTAGAACTTAAGAGAAATGTGAGGTTTATCATCCTCAACGGATTCTATGTCGTTGTGGGCTCTTAAACTAGTATTTTGTCGTACTTCACTTTCCATTACTTAAATTAAAGATATGTTTAATTTATTAGATCTGACAAAACGAAACTTTAGACAAGATATATGAATCTGAAATTGATTCAATTGTCATTTATCAATTTAATATGTATTTGTTAAATTTGAGTTGGTAGTGTTCATGTTAAGAAGTTCTGTGTGCGAGCTGCATAAACTTAACTGCCAGGGAGGTTCTGGTTATGATCCTTTGATTTGACTAGGCAGTTGACAAAGTTATTAACCCACATACTTTATTTACATCTGTTTGATGGCCTATAATCACCTACTGAAGCATATGACCATTGTTTGTCCGTTTTTTGGTTTGCATGACCTGTGCAGGCAGTTCTAGATTCCTACAATTGGTTTCTCCCTTTACCTGAACTACTTGCTAACTGTGTCGTTCTTTAGGCCTATCTTCTCGGCGATTGCTTGTATTCTAGTACAATACAACATATTGAACGAGGATTCATGATATGTGTGTCACAGTATTCATAAAAATCTCATTCTCATTCATTCATCCACAAAAAAAAAGAAAAAGAAAAAGAAAAAGTGTGTATTAAATAGTGATTGGTATTATAGGATAACATGTGTTTGTTATGTGTGATCTAGATCAGTTATCCGAACTTTTCTAGAGCTAAACTGATTCATCTCACTTGGATTATACATTTTATAATTCTTTTGACGAGCCTTTTGTCTTTTTTCACTGGAGGAGAAGCTGGCATACTATGTTGCCAACATTATTCAAGTTTAATGAAATAGTTTATTGGTAATGTCTTCGAGTTTTCTTTAATTGTTCTATATATATTTATGTATATATATGAGATCTTATATACACATTTTGCAATGGAGGGTTTGTGTCAAATTGTATCTGAGGAAACTACGGAGTGGTTGGATATGTTTTGACTCTTTTATTATTTTGCTGTTTTAGGCTGGAGACTCACGTTTTGAGGGTCGAGAGCGTGTTCGGTACACCAGAGATCAGCTGTTACAACTCAGGGAGGTAATTTTTGTACCCATGCTCCTACTAATCAAGTATGTTGTTAATTATGGTCATACTGATTGATCAACAATGAAGATATGGCTTGCTTGTGGAGTGTCAATAGAAGTGTTTCTCGAATGACGGATATGTGAGAACAGTGGTAGGAACACGTGATTAAAAGCCAGTGTTTTATTCTGTATTTACTTTCTCATTTCACCATGTTTCCTAGTGTTGAGGTTGTGATTTCATTAGTATTTATACACAGGTGAAACAAAATATACCTGTGTATGTGTTTGTGCACATGTTTTTCTGTTGCAATCATAAAATTTGTCCTGCCTTTTTTTTTTTTCTCTCTCTTTGTAGTTTTAATTTTTCTGGCGAATGAGTTTGTGGTGTGGTGAGCTTTTCTTTATCAGTTGTTACTCGGATCTTTGTGATCTTATTTTACAATTTAATATTTGATGTCGTAGACCTTGATTACAATTACACCTTAATAGTTTGTTGCATTTACTGTCTTCTGTTCTCATAGACTGTTGTTGTTGTCCCCGAGGATGTTCTGAAAATCAAACAAGAAATTGAGACTGAATGTTTTGGTGAAGATCAGAACTGGGGCCGTGGGGAAAGCAATGTGAGTTTCTCTTTCTTTCTTTCTTGTGTGTGTGTGTGTGTGTTTCTATTTATATTTTGGTTATAGAGGTGAACTCCTTGGAATGTTAATTTCTTTTTTTGCAGTAGGCTGAAACTATTTTCTCTTGCATTATTTGTTTAACTAATTCTATGGCTTCACCTGTTGTTGTATAACACTTCTTACAAAGACCACTTTTTTCTAGCTGCAACCACAACCCCAAATTCGTTATGCTGAGCCAGACAACCGTGACTGGAGAGGCCGGCCTGCACCATTTCCTTCCTCTGGAGAGGAAAGGCCCTGGGAATCAATTCGAGAGAACAAAGAGTTCTACGGTCGTGTAGACTCCAGACAGCAGGAAGCAAATCAATTTAATCGCCAGGACCAACTAAACTCCCAGTTTGCTAGGGGACAGATCTCTTCTAGTCAAGGGGTAATGTATTTTTACTCATTTTAATCTAATTGATCTGTATATTGTTTTTTGTTTCTTTTCATTGATATCACATCTTATTAGTGAAATATTTTTGTTGTTTATGCCTATCAGTTCTTATCTTGTCATATAATATGATGTTCTGTGCATGCGCTGAACAAATATAACAGCAGTGAATATATTCACATCTATGGATTCAATCTTTCAGATAATATTTGGTCTCTGAGGAAAATATTTTTTGGATCATATCGTGCTAGGTTTTCAATTATGGATGTATATGATATCCTGTTCTCCTAGAAGTTGGTAATGTTTTATAGTTCCATGTTTGTTTCCAAGTCACTTGCTTACTGTCGTTTGTTGGGTACAAGCCCATGACAGACCGCCAGGATTATCTGTTTTTTATATGTATTCAGTGTTTCAGATAATACTTTGTCCGTAAGGAAACGATTTTTTGGATCATATCATGCTAGGTTTTCAATTATGGACGTATATGATATCCTGTTCTCCTAGAAGTTGGTAATGTTTTGTAGTTCCATCGTTTGTTTCCAAGTCACTTGCTTACTGTTGTTTGTTGGGTACAAGCCCATGACAGATCACCGGGATTATCTGTTTGCTATATGGATGTGTGTGTATATGCTTATGCTGATTCAAATGTGCATGCAGAAAAAACTGTAGGTTTAGATTTCTTGTGATAACTATTATGATGGGGATAGAATTATCTCCAAAAACAAAACTTTAAACTCTTAAGTATTTTCTTTCCAATTAAAACATATCAAACAGGATTCACGGGGACACTACAATGACGATGTGAAGTTGAGTAATGGGTGATGGGATGCAGAAAACCAGAAACGCTGTGTCTAGAATTCTCAATCTGTGGATGTCTACAAGATTCTATTTCCTAAAAGATAGAAAATGTGTTTCATAGTTCATTTTTCGCTTCTAAATCTACATGTTGAATGTGATTTTTGCCATTGCAGGCTCTAGGAGATTGATAGAGCTCTAGAACTGATCAGTACGGGGTACTCTGCATCTGACCATTTCTTGATGCTTACTAATTTGATATACATTTTTGCTAATTTTTAGTTGTGTATATGGATTCTTGGAAAAGGTTCTAGATTAAAATTCATTGGGGGTGGTGGTCGTGGGTGAGGGTGAGGGTGAGGGTGGTGGTGGTGGGTGGTGGGTGGTGGTAGTGATGGGATGATGAGAGGGTCTTTGTTGGTTTTAAATTTTAATAAGGGTATTTGGGTACTTTTATAAGTTTTAATTTTAATTTTTTGTTTTTAGATTATTGCTTTATCCTAATTGGCATTTTTATAGGGCTGAAATAACAAATTAATTGTAAAGTAGGAAGGATGAGTAGGTAGCAAAATTATAAAATACTGAAAAGAAGATAAAGCTGTAAAGTAAGGCTTATATGTAATTTTCCCAATAAAAATGGATGGCCAGTTGGATCGAAAACTTAATGGAGATTTCTGTGTTCCTTAGCTCATGCAGGACATGCTTAAATTATATTATTGATTAAATATTCCTCTAGTAGAGCTAGCGTTTTTCCAATGTTTTAACTGTAAGTATGCACTGTTTTTTGTGCAAGCTTCTTAGATTACTTCCATAAACTAATTTGTTGGACTTCAGATACTACATCTTTTGATTTGGTTGGCCTTCCTTTGTTAAGAATTTGCGACTTGTCATGTATTTAATGTTTGACCATTTAGGAAGAAACTACTTTTGAGGTTCTTGGCACGGCTCTTTGGACTATTGGCACTGAACATGTTGTACAAAGCTTTCGTGTCACTGGTGTTTTTCTTGCTTGGTGGTGTTTTTCTTTTTCCTTACCCCTCCGTTTGGATCGAAGGAAAAGCAAAGAAAAGAAAAGAAAATAGGAGTTATTTTCTTTTTATCGTGTTTGGGGATTAGGAGAAAATAAAAAAGAAAAGAAAATAGAAAAGAAAAGGGATGAAAAGTTTGGTCTTTTACTCCTTAAAATTTTCTTCTCAAAAGTGAAGATTTTGAGAGAGAAAAGAAAGCTAAAAGGCATCCCGATAAAAACCGTTATCATTTTTTCACCTTGTTATTGATTTCTCTCCACCGTACCACATATGGATACCATTTACAATGAGTATACTACCGACGTAGGAAGACGACACTCTCTATATCTGGTTTCTTTTTTGTTCTTCTCTTTCATATCTGCTTTTCTTTTTTTTTTTTTAATTTTTTGTCAAAGAAGAAACCGATCTCTCAATCTTCGTTTTTTTGCTTTTATCAAACCCATAATTTTGATGAATCCGATTAGAGAAGAAACCCATATCCCTTTCTTTCTATTTCTTTCTCGCTCTTACTTCCTTTTTTTAGGTTTTGTTTCAGAAAAAAGCAAAACCCATAAACCCATCTCCCACTTTCTCTCTCTTCCGTTTTAAACTTTTGTTTCAGAAGATACAGGAACCCATATTCTCATCTCCAACTCTCTCTTCATTCGTTTTATTTTTTATTTTTTAAATTTTTTTTGGAAGGCTGTTTTTTATTTTTTATTTTTTTAAAAGAAACAAAAGAACTCCATCTATCACTATATCTCTCCCTCCCTTTTAGTTTTTTTTTTTCATAAGAAGAAAACAAAAATCTGTCTCTTTTATAAAATCTAAAGACAAAAACATGAAGGCGCAATTTCCAAAGACAAAAAGGTAAATAAAATTTATTTGATTAAAAATAGATATGCTTAATCATCTCATAAACCAATGAATGTAGGAAGAAAGTTATTTGTATCTCGCACTTTTTCGTCAAATAGTGAAACCGATAGAGAAAATTTTTCTCTTTGATTTTATTATTCTATTTAACAAAACATGAAAAACCTATTTCTCTCACATTCCTCTCATTTTCTTTGCAACCAAACAACAGAAAATTTATAATTTCCTTTTCTTTTCTTTTCTTTTCCGTTTTCTCTTTTATTTTCTTTTATTTCCTGTCCATTTCTTTCGATCCAAACGAACCCCCTGTCAATTTTTTTAATCAATTCCCTCACTTCTTCTTCTTCTTCTCTCTCTCTCTCTCTCTCTCTCTCTCTCTCTCCCCCACCCCCCTCCCTTTCCCGTTTTTTGTGTGATATATTTAGTTAATTTGCTCGTTGATCGCAAAGGAGTAGATGATATGTTGATAACTTTTATGTTTTATTAAGGCCTTCTTTGTTATTCCTTCTGGATCAATATCTCATTCCAGAAACCAGTTCCTTAAATTCGTTTGGGAATTAATTTTGTAGGTCTTTTGATTGTGTTTTGGTAACATGTCGTAGAATGAGTTGAAGCTTAAATGGACGTTTTGTTGACAAATAGATAAAATGAATTTCAGTCAAGTTTGATTTATTTACGAGTTTGCCGCCGCATAAAAGAGATTGTCATATTTACTAGTTTGCCACCGCATAGAAGAGATTTATATTTACAGGTTTGCCACCATATAAAAGGAGATTGTCATATCACAAGTTTATCACAACAAAAAGAAAAGATCGTCTTATTTACAAGTTTTCCACTGCAAAAAACCAAAACTCAATCTAAAATTGGGGTCGGGTGATTCTGTTGGGGGTGAGCGTTTTTATCATTCTCATTCCTGAAGAATGAGTTCTTTTGTTGCTAACCAAACGGTTGTCCATCTATGTGAACTCATTCCACCGTTCAGAACTCATTCCAGGCAGTGGACTGAGTTCCCGAAATGAACACAAAATGGGGACTTATTAGTTCTAGTTTTAATTTCAACTGGTAGCCAATAGACTTCATAGATCCTACAGAAGTGTATATATACTAAATATGACAGAGGCTGAAAGTGATTTTTAACAGGTTTATTATTGGTATTGCGACATGAACAGGGCTGTCTATATGTAAATCTAGGCTCCTTTGAGGGTCATGTTCATGTATGGTGTTTGGGCTTTAATGAAGACTGTTACCAATTTATTAATATTAGAATGAAATGCTTGCATTTGGATTTAAAATGCCCTTTATACAACTTGAATGGATGTAACCCTTTTCACTTTGTTCACTTATGTGTCTGAACAACAGTGATGATGCTTAATCATTGGTCTAGAGGATTGTTTGCTAGTTGGTTATTATTAGTCGTTTGTCTTGTTTATTGGTCCAATTATTAACTTTATCAGTCTCCTTTAGAGGGGAATATGAATTGGGTATGGCTCAAGAATAAAAGATATAAGGTCTGCGCTGGGTGACCTTTGTCTCCTTTGTTGTTTACACTAATAGGGGATGTTCTCAGGTGTTTTCTTTCACGGACAGAGTCTTTAGGCTTAGTTAGGGGCTCTAGTGTGGGCCAGGGTTCAGTGTCAGTATCCTATCTCCAGTTTGCTGATGGCACGATTCTATTCTTTGAAGCTGAAAAGGAATAGGTGTATTGGGTCAAATCTATCCTAAGATGTTTTGAGATGGTATCAGGTACGAGTGTCAATTCGGCAAAAAAGTACAGTAGCAGGAATTCAGACGAGAAATGGTACATGCCTGTGCAAGAGTTTTGGGATGTGGTGTTTCTGTTTGGCCCTGAAATATCTGAGTCTTCCTCTAGGGGATTGTCCTAGGAAGTTGAGCTTCTGGCAACCTGTTATTGAGAACTTGGAGAAGAGGTTGGCCACATTGAAAAAGAACTACTTATAGGTGGCAGGATAACCCTGATTCAAGCAGCCTTGGCTAATCTCCCAGTTTATTATCTCTTTTTGTTTCGAGCACTTGTCAAGTTTGTTAAAATGTTTGAGAAACGCCAAAGAGATTTTCTATGGGAAGGAGGGTACAAGAAAGATCACCTGGTTAAGTGGGAGCTAGTTTGTAGAGATGGGAATAAGGGTGGCTTAAATTTGGGTAATGTTCAGGCTTGGAACTCTGCACTTTTAGGATGTGTTTTTGTTTGGCCCATGAAATATCTGGGTCTTCCTCTAAGGGGATAGTCCTAGGAAGTTGAGCTTCTGGCAACCTATTATTGAGAAGTTGGAGAAGAGATTTTGGAGACGAGGTTGGCCACATTGAAAGAGAACTACTTATCTATAGGTGGCAAGATAACCCTGATTCAAGCAACCTTGGCTAATCTCCCAGTTTCTTATCTCTCCTTGTTTCGAGCACCTGTCAAGTTTGTTAAAATGATTGAGAAACGCCAAAGATATTTTCTATGGGAAGGAGGAGGGTACAAGAAAGATCACCTGGTGAAGTGGGAGCTAGTTTGTAGAGATAGGAGTAAGGATGGCTTAAATTTGGGTAGCATTCATGATCGGAACTCTGCACTTTTGGGAAAGTGTTATGGAGATTTATTTTTGATCAAAATGCCTTATGGACCAAGGTCATTGCTAGTAAATATGGTATCCATAAAAATGGTTGGACCAGTAACAACAAGGCAAGGATATTTGTGCTAGTCCTTGGAAAGTAAAACTTCCTTAGGCCCGTCCTTCTATCCATATTTGAGGTCTTCTATGGGTAGTGGGAACTGTATTAGATCTTGGTTTGACATCTGGTGGGGTGACACTCATAGTGTTTTACCTTGGTTCCGACTCGGGTATCGTCCCGGTCCGATGATCTTAAATCAATTTAAAAAAAAATTTAAAACCCAACTCGTCCGATCCGACTCGCCGATCCCGAGTTGGATTGCCTGATCTGTATCGGGATCGGACTGAGTCAGTGTATTTAGCTAAAATGACGGATCAGTTCCGACTCGAGTATCGTCCCGGTCCGATCCTTTACACTATGGTGACACTTGCTTGTCCCATCGTTTTTCTAGGCTATTCCATCTTGTTGTCTGTAATCGGGAGTCCTCTGTGTCTAAGATCCTATCTTGGTCATCGGTAGGCTTAGAATGGAATCTTGATTTTAGATGACACCCTAGGCCGGCTGAGACGACTGAGTTAGCCTCTGTTTTTGAACTTCTCGAGGACGTTTTCATTCATCATAACTTCGAGGATTCTAGGATCTGGATACCTGATGTGAAAGGCTCTTTCTCTACCTGTTCTTTCTTTGGTGTGATCCGTAGGGATAGGGAGCTTCCCGTATTGGTTCTTGGCATTCGCTTCCTACGGAAGGCCAAGGTCCCTCTCAGAATCCATACCTTTGTTTGGTCGGAAATCCTGCATAAAATCAATACGTGTGACCTGTTAGAAAGGAGGCAATACCTGAAGATGTCCCCTCATGTTTGTGTAATGTGCATGAGTCAAGGTGAGTCGGTGGACCACTTATTTTTAGGGTGTGGGGTGGCATATTCCATTTGGACTTCTTTCCTGCAGGAGATTGATGTGGGATGGGTACCACCTTCACGTATTGATATGTTTTTTCATCAGCAGCGTTTTCAGAGGCTGGGGAAGAGGGGGCAGAATGATGTACAATTCTTTTTTTCAGGCAGTGATGTGGGTAATATGGGAGGAGAGGAACAAGAGGATCTTTGAGGACGAGAGTAGGGGCATTAGGGTGATCATCGACTCGATCACCCAGTTGGCTGCATCCTGTATGGTGGTTCAACATGAGTTCAGAGGAGTGTTGAGTTGGACCTTTTCTGTAATTTGGGTACAGTGGCTAGGTCATCCCCTTTCACAGCTAGTGTGAGTAGCATGGCAACCACCTAGGGAAGGGTTCATCAAGCTTAGTTTTGATGGCCCATCCCTAGGTAATCCAGGCCCTTCAGGGGTAGGAGGTATATTAAGAGATCAATATGGGACTATCCTTGGGGGACTCGGTTCGTATGTGCTGAGATCTGCACGTTGATCATTGGATTAAAGGAAGCAAAGTCAAAGGGGTTTCTATCATTAGGGGTGGAGGGAGACTCATATCGTGATCGGCTGGATGCTATCTTTTACCATGAGTGCTAGGAGATATAGGCATTTATGTAATCTTGCATGATTCCTAGCTCGTGATATATGTGCTTCTTTCAGTCATATATCCGGACGGGTGAATGGTCGGGCTGATAAGCTAGCTGAGAGTGGGGTGGGGAGAGGGGCTTTATTTGTTGGGGTCCCTAGTGAGGATATGCTTATGAGTGGGGTATGAGGGTGTTTGGGCCTAGTGCTGGATTGGGACTAGAGCTTTTTCCCTTTCTCTTGTTTTCCACTTTCTTACTATTTTGTTTTTTCATCCCATTGTCCACCTCGGACTTATTGTACCTTATAATCCTCTCCTTTGATATATATAGACATATACATATATACATCTTGATTGGATTCATAAAAAAAAAAATCTTACGAGATATAAGATATGCATGACTCTGTGTAGTTGATTTCTCAACTTGATTTCAGGGAGCTTTTAAAGTAACCTGCTTGTGTTGGCATTCATTGTTAATGTGAATCTCTGTATTTATTCATGCGTATATATGCTATTTTGCTTTTAGTTCTGACTGCTATATTTCTTGTAATTTGAATCAGGGTGGATCTGCTCCTACCCTCGTCAAGGCTGAGGTGCCATGGTCTGCTCGAAAAGGGACTCTCACTGAGAAGGAACGTGTATTGAAGACGGTGAAAGGGTAAATTTAGATTGACTATGGATATCTCTTGTTTGATGTATAGGCATCTCTCTGTCAAACTGTTTCTTTAATAGTTTTCCAATCTCTCCGTCTTTTAACTCCTTTGTTTCAGTTTTGACAGTTGAGTTATTTATTCAGGCCTGTGTTCCATATGCTGACTGTTATGCTTCTTTCTGCAGTATACTGAACAAGTTGACCCCGGAGAAGTTTGATCTTCTTAAGGGCCAATTGATCGACTCTGGGATCACGACACCAGATATCTTAAAGGTTCCCTTTCTTTGGCCATCTACCTGTTAATGTCTTGTAATCTTTCTACTTTCAATTGAACTCGAGGGAGGTTTTTGCTGTGCAGGGTGTTATCTCACTAATATTCGAGAAGGCTGTCCTGGAGCCCACATTCTGTCCCATGTATGCTCTTCTGTGTTTTGATCTCAATAAAAAGCTCCCACTTTTCCCTCCTGAAGAAGATGGTGGGAAAGAAATCACATTCAAGCGAGTTCTTTTGAATATTTGCCAGGAGGCATTTGAAGGTGCTGACAATCTGAGGGCAGAAATCAGGCAGATGACTGCTCCTGAGCAGGAATCGGAGCGTAGGGACAAAGAAAGAATGGTCAAGCTGCGCACTCTTGGAAACATTCGCCTTATTGGTGAACTTTTGAAACAGAAGATGGTGCCTGAAAAGATTGTCCATCACATTGTTCAGGTTCTTTTTGGAGCCGAATCCTCTTGTCACTCCCTTTCTTTCGTTATCATTAGATCTTGACTGCTCCACGAATTGTCTGATTCTGCTGGCTGTGTAAGACAGGAACTTCTGGGACACGAGAGTAAGACTTGTCCGGACGAGGAGAATGTTGAAGCCATATGTCAGTTCTTCATCACCATTGGTAAGCAGCTGGATGAGAGCCCAAGGTCTCGGCGTGTCAATGATATATACTTCAACAGACTGAAGGAACTGACAACAAATCCCCAGCTGGCAACACGGCTAAGGTTCATGGTCCGCAATGTTTTGGATTTGCGGGCAAATAATTGGGTCCCCAGGCGTGAAGAGGTAAACTCACATCTCTAATGCATTAATCCACTTTCTTTTGACATCAATGTTGGCCATCAATTTTCTTAATATACTGGTGTTATTACAGGTGAAAGCCAAAACTATAACTGAAATCCACTCAGAAGCAGAGAAGAATCTGGGGTTGCGTCCTGGTGCAACTGCAAACATGAGAAATGGTCGTGGTGCTGGTGTTGTAGGGGGTATTGTCCCTGGAGGCCTCCCCATCACTCGACCTGGTTCTGGGGGTATGATGCCTGGAATGCCTGGAGCTAGGAAGATGCCTGGTATGCCAGGGATTGATGAAAATTGGGAGGTTCCACGAAACCGATCAGTGCCAAAGGGTGATGGTTTGGTTGTGCAGAGTGCTGGACGTCTGCCGTCACCTAATGTTGGCAAGTCGACTTCCCTTAACCCAAGGCTGTTGCCTCAGGGTAGTGGTGGTTTGATAACCGGGAAGACAAGTGCATTTTTGCAGGGTGGTGGAGCCGCTTCAGTCCGCGAATCTAGCTTAGTTACAGGAATGGAGCCTGTAACACAAGGCCCTGGACCTGCAAAGCCTGTTGTTCCAGCAGCACCAATACTTCCAGCAGGTACAGCGAAGCCATTGGCTTCTGCAACAAGGGCCAATCTGACTGATCTTCATAGAAAAACAATTGCTCTTCTGGAGGAATATTTCAGTATCTTGATTCTGAATGAAGCGCTGCAGTGTGTAGAAGAGCTGAAATCCCCATCGTACCACCCTGAGGTTGTGAAGGAAGCCATTGTCCTTGCATTGGAGAAGAGTCCTCCATGTGTGGAACCAGTTGCCAAGCTTCTTGAGTTCATGTTCGCCAAGAAGGTTCTGACTGCTAGAGACATAGGGACTGGGTGTCTGCTCTATGCCTCAATGTTGGATGACATTGGCATTGATCTACCAAAAGCTCCAAACAATTTCGGTGAGGTCATTGGGAAACTAATACTGGCCGGGGGTCTGGACTTTAAGGTGGTGTTGGAGGTTCTGAAGAAGGTGGAGGATGACAGGTTCCAGAAAGCTGTCTTTGAGGCTGCTATCAGGACAGTCAGTTCTAGCCCTTCGGGACAAGGAGTGTTGGGTGCACAAGGAGATGACATCCAGGCCTGTGAGAGCCTTCTTTCATGATTCAAGATTTGAGTAGCTGCTCTTCATGTTCTGTGAACGAGGGGAGAGATGCCGCTGTTTCTGTTATATTTTTCTATTTGCTCCCCGCCCTATTACCTCTTATGAGGTTGAGGAGCTGCAAGGAACAGGTAAATTTCTATCGAGTTGTATATTTTCCGAGGTCATGAGTGTGTTTATTCAAGAAAAAGGTAATCAAAGAAAATAAAAAGAAAAAAGAGACGAGTGAGCATGCTTTTCACCCCCTCAGTGCTGGCTTATCTGTGCCCGAAGATGGAAGAACTTCTATATGTTCAATCAGAATTTTGATTTTCCGGACTGAGTAATTTTTTATTTTTATTTTGGTTAACTGGCTCGTTTATTTTGATCTTTGCAACGTAAACGACTCTTTTCATTGTTAATCTTTTTATCTGGGAAATGCCTTGGCTCATTGTTTTTAGCTTATCCTATGGAGATCTCGCTTGTTCTACTTGTATGGATTTGTGAGGCTTGAAGCATAATCTGCTAAATGAATTGTACAATGGCTCGGTTTGTTTCTCCATTTGCTTTCCTCCAAACACAATTACAGATTCTATCCAAATCCACTATTAAAATAGAATCTTTGATATAGAACGAGCTGGTTTTTATGTCAGACTCTTCCTCCTTTAAAAGCTGATATTGAAAACACTTTCTGTGGTTCAAAATCTCAGTCAAATATGCTCTGCTATATATATATGAGAGAAAGTACAGTGTATGCCAAGTTTGAATGATGTGAAGACAATTTGAATGGAGTTATGGTGTTTAAGGAGATATATTTATGCACTTTGTTGCATCGATTGTCCTAAATTTGTGATGATGCAGTTGATATTTTGATTATATGCCTCAATGAAGAACCTTTTTTAAGGATCTACAGATATCTTGGTCTCACATTGAAGATGCCAGCTATGGCAAAAGTTTTTTTATTTAGATGTTTGGTTAATAGGAATGAATGAGAAGTTTTTCATCTACCCATTTTACATTTAGTTGTATAAGTGCAGAAAGAAAGAAGTTTTGGTGATGAAGAGTAGGATGGGGAACATGTTCTTCTCATCACCTTTTCATTTTCTTTTCCCACAAATTCTTTTCATTTTTTATCGAAAAATAAAAATGGCCCTGAGTTTGACTGAAACTTTTTTGTGGGACTCACTTTCTAGGTATCCAAATACACTTACTATGCCAAAAAAAAAAAAAAAAAAAAGTCTTTCCTTCATTTTTTTCTCAAAATCCGACTATACAAACAGAGCCTTCCTCGTAAAATATGTTAGAAGTTGAATTCTTCCTACCTGCACGAATTAGAACAGGATTGCGTGTTGGGTGAACTCCAATAAGGATGGATTATGATTTGTCAAAAACTATCCCACAATTATCTTGTAGACCAGTCCAATCAGGCTGTAAACGAGACAAGCTGAACGAGCTTCGGCTAACTTGATTTGGGTCCATGAACTTTTAAAAAAGGCTCAGGCAACTTAAAGTATGTTGGACTCGGACTTAGCTTGCAAAGCATGGGCTCACAAAAAGCTGAGTTCGCGAAAGGCTCACCCCACAAACAAGCTAAGATTTATCCGAATACATTAATATTATAATACAAAATACAAGAAAAAGGTGAAACATGACTGTCCAAATTGTTGTGCCGAAAGGCCCGAAACCCCTTGTTGACGTGTATAGAGTGATGCCAAAGCTGTGTATTTGATCTGATCTTTACCGACATGGGTGATTGCCTTGAGAATTATATATTAAATCTTCCGGCACATGCGTGTGTACATAGACAAGTGCACTCTACTATAGATTAAAGCTTGCTTGCTTGCGTGCATGCATTGGCATATTCTGTGATTGACTGTAGGAGGTTCGAAAGTCCAAAGTGCCAGAATCCATTGTTGATTTATGGACTGATTCTAAATATGATTTTGGTGAGACTTTGGTGTCCTTATATCTTTGTTTTTTTTGCTTTCCAATGATTCCATACATGTATCCTTTGCGTTTTTCTTTCCAGAAGAATCTTTATCATGTCTAATTCATTAGGGTGGATGCCTGGATGGCAGGTTTTACGGCTGTGTTTCGTTAGGGTGTGTTTGGTTAGTTGCAAAAAGATAAAAGAGAAAGTAAAAGAGTTTATTCATTTTCTTTCATTTTAAGGAAAAGAGTTTGAGAAGCTTTTTATTAAAAGAGAGTCATTTAAAAAAAAAAAAAAAAACTTTTTAACGGAGTTACATTTTCAATGAACCAAAAGCACAAAGATTTCTTTGAAAAATAGTTTTTCGGTCCTTTTCTACAAATTCTAACTAACCAAACACAGCTTTAGGTAAAATCTATAGATTTTAACTTTTTTTATAGAACATATCATTCTAAATATTCGTGTATAATTAAGCTCGATTTATATATATATATATATATATATATATATATATATTAATTTCGCTCAGATTTATAATTATTGTGGGATTAGGGATCGTAGTGGGGTGGATTAAATGAGTAACCCATCTCGACCCTAGTGGTTCAGGTTAACTTATAAATCGGATTCGGGTCAGGTTCAGCCCAACTCTAACCTTGCTTCGTTTCCATTTAACTATACGTTGATTATATATATATAAAGAGTTTATAATTGTGTCAGATTTGGAGGCCAGGTTTAACAAATTCGAATACAAACCCACCCCAACAGAGATCGGGTGTGGACAAGTTATCCATTTAACTAGCCATTAGCCTTTACATTTTTTTTTCCTCTAAAAAAGAAAAATGAAAAGAATCATAATTGTGATCCCATTTGAACAATCCAGCTCTTTCAAATTTTCATCCCCATAGTGTAAAGGATTGTCCGATCCAGATCGGGATCGGACGTTCCAACTCGGGATCGGACCGGGGTGATCCCCGATCCAAAATTGATCCCAAAAAATTCAAAAACACACCAATTCGGTGCGATCCCGATACAGATCAGGCGATCTGAACGATCCATCTCAGAATCGACGAGTTGGATCGTCCGGTTTTTGTTTTGGACGATTCAGTTGAAATCTAAAAAAAAAAAAAAAAAGTTTGTGCACGTTTGAGAGAGAGAGAGGGAGCAGCCACGTCTTTCTTTCTTTTTTTTTTTTTAACTAAAAAAAAAAAACCCTAGAAAAGGTTACAGAAGGCCTGAGAAAGAGAGAGCAGTTCTCTTGGGAGAGAAGTTTTAGAGAGAGAGAAAGAGAAAGAGTGAGGGAGGGAGAGAGGAACTTACAGCTTCTTCTTTTTCTTCTTCGGATCGACTTCATTTTCTTTTTCTCATGGCTTCTCGTTGATCGAAAACCAAAGAATTTGGGGATGAAAACACGATTTGGGGATAAAGAAAAAATTGGAAAAAATACATTTTGACCTCTAAAGTTATTGAAATTATTATTTTTTTTTTTTTTTCTTGAGGTTGTTCGGATCGTCCGATCTAGAATTGGATCGGTGATCCAACTCGGGATCGGATCGGGACGATCCCCTATCTGAAACCAAGTCTTTAAATTATGTTCAGCCCCACCCGAAGTCTCCAACTACTTAGGTTCCATTTGGTATTGCTTTCAAATTGTTTTTGAAAATAAAATTTTGCTTTTGAAAGTAAAAAAGACGTTTGGTTTTACATTTAAGAAAAGTAAAAAAAAAAAAATTATTTGCTTAAAATGAGAAGCAATAAATCATTGTTTTTCACATTAAACAATAAATTATTTCATACTTCAATTCTAAAGAGCTCATGGCTTCTAAAGTTTTTGAAGGTATGGGAGAAGTGCTTAACATCTTCTCCGACTATCTCTGATGACTTACGACTATCTTTGGTATTCGACAACTGATGAGCATCTTTAAAGACCCGTTTCTATGTTCAAAAACCGATGAGTTTCTTATTTGCCTTCTTTGGTATTCCATGGTTTCTCCTTTTTGAAAAATTGTTGAACTTTGAATTTTTCATTTGTTTTTGGAAATCAATAGTTTCCAAGCGATTCACATTTTTACTCTTTTTTTTTTGGGTTTGCGGAAGATGAATTTTTGATTCATGGATGACCTACAAATACTTTGAGCCAACCATTAATATCAACCTACAAAATCGATTTGAATGAATTAAAGGGCCAAAATTCGAAACGAAAAAAGAATCATATTATCGTTTGTAACGAGATTGAGATCCACTATACTTTTTGATAGATTGGATATTGAAGAAAACGCCGTTTAACTCGCAATTTTAATCTGAGTGTTTAGTAACAATACATGATCAAAGAATTAACTAAACAATTGCTTTTTTTTTTTTTTTGCTTCTTAACATAAAATCAATAACTTACCAAGGGTTTTGCTTCACAAGATCTTCTGAAAATATGTTTTTTTTTTTTTTTTGCTTCTTTCTTTTTGACAGAAACTTTTGAAAAGCAATACCAAACAGAGTTTTAGCCTACCAAAAAAAAATAAAGTCCCCCGACAACTTGTCTTCTATAGTAATCTCTATAATTTAAATACCCTTTCTTATCAAGAAGAAAATATCCCACATCCATTCAATCACTTGTCTTCTATAGTAATCGATCTCTATAATTTAAATACCCTTCTTACCAAGAAGAAAATATCCCACATCCATTCGAGGCAAATCTACTTGAATTAGGCCTCTTAATGCTATAGTTCATAAGCCACAATAAATCCTCTCTGATACAATACAGGCTTCTTAGCCTTCCAACAAGAGAGATGACTAGCAAGACATATCTTCTCTCTCTTCTCCTCATAACCCTCCTCTTACTCTCACAATATCCTCTTGGTTCGGCTGTTGGGCAGGTCTTCTTTCCCCTGCTTGACGACATGGAAAGGCCTGTGCAACACGAAACACAATTACTTGCAGACACAACAAGCATCCAGCTTCGTGTTCCTGATGACCAGATCGAAGAAGCCTCATCAGCCTTAGAGACGACGAATGACCGGAGGAGACAAATGAAAACCATAGTGCCACGACGTCTCCCCAGGGGTAAGGCATCATCTGCAGTGCCTCAAACGCCGCCGAAATCTTCTTTCAATTTGTGTTTTTATGTGGTCGGTTCTTTCGTTTTGATTCATCTGTTTGCTTTTTAAGAGTCTTTTTTCCTCATTGATTATTCGTAGCATCTGGACTGGAGTTTATCCATGTTAATACTATTATTATAGGAAGAAGAGCCCTCCTTTTATGTTTTTATTATTAATGTTTGCAAGAAGAAAAGGAAAACCAGGAAATTAACTTGTAATTGTGATGGTGTTTGTTAATTATCCTCATCTCTGGCTCTCTCTCACTCTTTGGTATGCTCTCTCTTTCTCTCTGTCTAACAAATTCATTGAGACTTGATTGGATTACAAACACACGGGAGCATTCTCTGGGAGGGGATCCTCTGTTAGAAAAGGCCCGGTTAGCACCTTGCTAACAGTTTGTTAGATCTACACCTGTCATATGATCCTCACCGACAGTTGATGGAGCTACTCTTCTTTTGGAAGTTAACGGAGGGTTAACTAGATGTGGCAATGGGTCGGGTCGTAATCGAGTCAAGGCTTAAACGGGTTGGATCGGGTTTGACCCGTTTATCAATGGATCAGAAAAACCTCAACCCGAACTCAACCTGCCCATAAACGGGTCGAACTTGTCAACCCGTTTAAAATTTAATTAATTATTTTAATTTTTATTATATTATTATTATTAATATATTATATTATTATTTTAATTTTAAATTAATAAAATAATAATAAACGGGTCACAGGGGTTTGGTAGATTAGGTCAGATTCGACCAGTTGGTAAACGAGTCGAGAAAACGTCAACTCGAACCTAACCCATTTAATAAACGGGTCGACTTTAACCCGTTTAGTTGGGTTGGATTGTGTTTTGCCAGCTCTAGGGTTAAACTTAATTTTTAATTCATTGTTAAAGTATAGCTGACCCATAATGTCTTTTCAAAATAAAAACTGCTAGAAAAGAGAAACGGAACCGAAAAGTTTCAAATTTTCACATAGGAATTTTTACCCAAAGGAGAAGGAAGGGTAGTTTTGTAAAATTTCCTATTCCGTCTCTCTCCTCTAGCAGCTATTACTTTAAAAAGACATTGTGGGGCCAATTGTACTTTAAAAATTAAATTAACCTTTCGTTAACTTTCAAATGAAGAGTAGTTCTGTCAACTGGTCGTTGGGGGCCACAGGATAGGTGTCGATCTAACAAACTGTTAGCAGGATGCTAAAAGGGCCTTTTCTAACAGAGGATCCCCTCCCGCATCCTCTATAGCGGGATGGCTACAGTCATCCTTAAAACACCAATTAGGGGGCGCCACGTGGGGTACTGGTGATGCACAAACCAGTAAATGACTAAATGTCAATTTACTATGGAGGTTTGAGCAATTGAATGATTCAAATACTTGCTTTCACTGGCCTAAATCAAAGAAATACCGTTCCAATGAAAGGTTTCCAAGGATACAAATAGGAAAAAAGGATAAGATCAGTCAAGAATGTTCAGAAAGATAACACAGAACTTAACAAATTTCAGAAAAAGGATTTCTAAGACAATTGTTCTGCAATTCTCAGAGAATGTCAAAATGCTCAGAGATCTGATCCCTCTTTTTGATGCCTCATCCTCCTTTTATAACCTCAAACTCATTATTTTAACCGTTTGCAACGTTTAATGAACGGATTGACAACGTTTAATTGAACAGACGTTTTGATTTGAATATTCAATATTCAAAACGTTTGATTCAATATGCAACGTTTCAATAAATGCTTTCAAAACGTTTGGTTAAATTAATGAATATAACATTATAAAAGTGATGATACGTTATTGTTCTGTATTGATTCAAGTCCTTTAATGCTATAAGATCTTTGAAAGTCTTGATAGGACTTATCTCTCTGGTCATCCATTATTGAAAGTCTAATGTTTATTTCCTCCTATATTTAAGTGAGTGACTTCGATTTCGAGTCATTAATATGATTATCCCGAAAGGCGTTTCAGAATATCAATGATTTTGAGATAGTAAATTGGTTATTTCGAGATATTTTCTCAAAATACAAAATAATGATTATTTCAAGATATAGCTTTGAAATACAGGTAATTTCTATTTCGAGTTATAACTTTGAAATACTGATAATAAAATAATATTTATGATGACGATTTGACCCTCTCGAGGTGGTTAAGCTAAATATGCTTTTATGTTTCGAAAGTTCTTTTTCGAGAATATGATTCGAGGCCTATCTTAAGTAGAACTTTGAAATATATTGTTAATTTCGAGATGATTCTCTCTGAATGGACTTTCCTCGAAATATACTTTCTGACAATATTCAAAATTCTAATTTATAGTCTTTGCATGTATAATTACACGATTGACCTTGCCACGTGTCAAAGGATGATTGAATTAAATCAATTTCTAAATTGGCTCATCATCAGTACTAATGAGTGGATATACCAAGGGGGTACCAATGGGAGGGGGAGGGGGTAATCAGTGGCTTATTTATAGGGGTACAAGGGTGGGGTGAGGTGGGGGGGCAGGGGGTACCGATGCCTTATTCAGGGGATACCTTGTACATATGACACCTTCTGATTGGCATTGTAAGGATGGTTGTAAACATCCCGATGTAGAGGATTTGTAGCCCAAAAACACTCGGGTTGATTCTCCTACCACTCTTTTAAGGCAACCCCACATTCAGCTAATTGTGTTTGGTTAGGCGAATGACAACAAGTACACCACGGACCTCATGGTCTAATTTTTTTTTTTTTTGGGTGAATTACATTGATATCCCTAGGTTTGGCATAATGCCAACAAGTACCCCCTCAAACCTACACCAGTATAAACGCTTCCCCTATAGTTTAAAACTATGTTACAGCAAACCCTTTTCATTAGCAAGGGCCAAGGGCCAATAATGTAACTAAACATTTGCTTGTTGCTTATATCAATATGTTTTAGGGACGAAAATGCATTCTAAACACCTTGCTTAATGATCTAATGGACAAAATTGATGCTTCTATGGAAGGAGAAGTTTCATAACATAGAGACTTGTGAAAACCCCAACCATCTCTTAATATTATGGGGTAAATTAATCACTTGATTTTCAATTTTGTTAGCCTACATAAACTTAATGATTGATAGAGGGGTATTATGGTCAAGCGATGGGTTTCTATTAATTATCCAGGCAGATTCAAATTGATCCGATTAAGAGAACACATTTTATGTTGGCCTGACCTTGACCTGATCCAACAGGCTAAAATATCGGGCGGGTTGGGCCAGATCAGGTTTTACGACCCCTAGTCTGACGGGTGGTAAACCCCAGTCCCACCTCAGGTCTGAGTTGCTGCACTTTGAAGTTTGAACAGCACGGAACACGGTGCACAAGCTGGATGAGAACTGCGTCATCGAGTCTTACGACATGATCTTTGATTTGAAACATATACAGGCGATCTTAAAAGGAAAGCGGATTGCATTCTCGGTGATGAAACACCCCTTTGTGGTGGTCGTATGATGAGAAATACAGGTAATGACGAAATTATAATTTAGCCAGTTGCAGCAAAGCAATTGACAATCAGCAGGAGAACCAAATCAGCTCACGAGGTGTATCGATCATCGAAGAACATGCTTCAGCCTAGATTCAAGCTTTTTCAACTGTTCTGTTCTCAACAATTAAAGAAAGGTAAGGCATCCTATTCTCCTTCATATCTTTGCCCAACAATAGCATAAAGTTGATTATCAACTGCCCAAAAAGTGGACACTCATTGAACTTAAAAAGAAAAAAAGAAAAAAAGATCTGAGGTGTCTATCCTTTTTCACCAGCATGATCAACTAGTTGATGGACTTGTTCATTTCTTCATATCTTTCTATTCTCCAAAGATACCTTCCCTTCTCTGCTCTGAATTTTTCCAGAGAGGCATCCTAGCTTAAAGAGAGATTCTAATTCTTTCCACACAAATTTAATAAGGAAACTTTATTTCTTCTCCCTTTTTTTTTTAGGAAAAAAGAAATGTTCCCTTTAATCCACAATGTGTTTTAACACTGTACATCTTCTATTTTATTTAATTCTACAGCATGAGATAATCAGATGTGGCTCCTTCCCAGCCTCTCAAATGCCTCTCAGACTTGTTTATGAAGGCAATCTAATCCCTTTCAAAGCAAACCAATTATCACTCATTCGTTACGTATTTGCACCCCACCCCCGCTGAGACCATCTTTAAAACACCATCTTGCTTAACATGCATGCAACTGCATCAACATAGAAAGCCTACAACCTTCCTAAACACCTCACCTATCTACTGATCCCCATCCAAAAATCAAAACAAAACTAAAAAGGATGAAGATGAAATTCCTTACATGTCTCCTCTTCATCATGTGCTTTCAGTCTCTTTCGACTTCGGCTCACAACATGATCACTACAAAGCGAGGGGGTTACGAGCTTTCGAAACATCTTTTAGAAGGGAAACAACTTCAGGGTATGCCTTAATTCCTTTTTGTGATGCAATCTCTAATTCAAAGATTGAAGCCAAACAAAACTCGTATGATCATCTTTGTCTGGCAAAGCAGGTCGAGCTAATTGTTTTTGCTTATCTTACTAATGCAGGTGAGAGTAGGGTGACTGGATTGAATGGAGAGAGTAAAGGAAGAAGATGTGATAGAGCAGATGAACTTGTACATGTGAGCAAGGCTCAGAAAGGGAAGGGATCATATGGTGGTGCAAATATGGTCCGGCGTCCTCCTAAACACAAAAGTGGTGCGTCCACCTTATTGCAGGCGAGACCCTCTGCGTCCCTTATTTCAACAAGTCTACTGCATGTTAGCTTTGGATCAATCCTGGTGATCATTCTTTTCTTCATTTGAGTTCTGAGTGAGTTGGTAGTGTCAATTTATGTAGTAGACGAGTAGCTGAAGGGATGATTTTGAGATAAGATTCTAAAAATATGGTATTAGTCATATTATCTATCCGTAAGTATATGGGCCTAGATTAATGTTATGTTGACTGTTACTGGTGATGTAGAATTTGTAATAGATAATGAATTCAAATTCCTTTTATTAATAGAATAAGAGTTCACCAAAACAATTACATTAACAGAGATATAGTCTAGAAATTCTGTCTCAAGATAACCTAAATTGTCGCACACCTGTTCTATCAAGAATGTTTTTCTCAAATATGACCCATAGATAAGACAAAGAGGGAAGAGATCGAGATGTCAGGTATGCCAACAAGAAAAGCACATCATAGAGTAGGGAATCTCAGTGCTCGATGGACACAAGTCTTTTGCTTGTTTCTCAAGGAGTCAGATAAGTTATCATTTGAAATCTCTTTCACGTATCTGAGTCGGAGAATTAGGTCTCACTGTTTTATAAACTTTCTAATTGATCAGTGATCCTGATCTGAGGGCATGCTCTGCTATTTATACAGAAAAATATCTAAAATATCCTCTCTTGACCATGACATGTGTCAATCAGAAGCATGTCTAGAGAGATGATTGAAAATATCTCTATATATGCAACAAGCATATCAAATTTTTACGTGTGATTAAAAGCGTATAAGTTATTTTGAGGAGAAAATTGTGTTGAGTCACTTGATTTCAAGTGAATAGTGAACTGTAATGGGTTGCCTTAGAATCCAAGAGACCACGGAT
>JAUPMG010000003.1:7327691-7345243 GCA_031762675.1 Pachysandra terminalis
TCGTTCCATAAATACCTTGTCCAGCCTTTAAATGAGTACTTCGTACTCATGCTGGGATCCCTTCCCTTCACCTGGGTCTTCCTCAAGGTTTTCTTGGAGTATATCTTCAGCATCTCCAAGTCGATCTCTTCCTCCGCAGACAGGGTGATCGCCCCCGGGTTCTCTTCTTGGAAGGTAGCACAGTATGGCTACGTCTTCCAGTGTGATGCTGATCTCTCCAAAAGTAGTAATGAAGACGTTAACTTCTGGATCCCAGTGAACCACAAATTCTTTTAGGGCTTCGTAGTCCCTGTGATAGTCACCCGTATAAGTATGGATTGACTCCAGTACTCCGGTGGCGTCTAGCGGCTTCCGGTACTCATCATTCTTCATTATGTGAGCCACCCATTCCGGCCACCCAGGAGGAAGATTTAAGTGCAAGCGGAATTCAATTTCAGACAGAGGAAAGTCTTTCCTCTCGGCCCTGAAGACTGGCGCCTGGCACAAGCGAGGGAACCCTATGTTGGTCCAGGTGGTCTCTTCATAGGGGTAGAGCAGTTCTTCCCCACTTTGAACAGCTACCGGCACTACCGAATCCCTAACCACATTCCAGAATGGTGTGGTAGGACTTTCTAGCTTAGTATTTGTCTTCTTCGCAGCACCCTTCTTGGCCATTGTTGTAGTAGAGAAGAAAGAAGGAAAGCAGAAAAAGCAAGGAAACAAGTTTTAGAAAACAAGAAAGCAAGAAAGCTTCAAATCTCAGATTGCAGGAACATTTCTTCTTCAACAAGTTCTTGATTTATAGAGAAGAGCGATTTTCGTTGCAGAAATTGAAAAGGTGTTTTTGGCGGTTCGCATGATCCCAAGGAAGAAATCATTACTTTGGCGATGCATGATAACCTCATTTAAAGCGCACTCCCTCGAATAATGTGCATTTGAAACCCGCCATGTCTAAGGTATAATCTCATGCTTTCCTCTTTATCATAGGAAACCTAAGACCAAGGGGCTATTGGTGATCAAGCGGGCTAATTAAATCCCACTAGACACGTGGGGCTATCTTAAAAGCGCGTGTACACGTTTTTTGGTATAGCCGCATACACTGAATCATTCAATAAAGCTGTAACAACTGTACAACCATCTTTCACGTGCCAACTGTCAACAACTGTTGTACGGTGATTAGACCGTTTGGCAAAAAGATGATATTTGAACCGGCTTAAAGATATCTGACCGTCCTTATCACCAAAGTGGAAGGCTTCTTGGAGAAGCAACCTTTTTGAATCCCAGCTTGTAAGGGAATGCCACGTGTCCCAAACTCAACAAACACACACTAACATCCTTCTTGAAATATTCAGAAGGATGAGGACTTATGTTCCTACAACACACTGCCTTCTAAGCACTCGAAGGAAAGAAGATTTCACTCTTCCTTCAAATGACCTTATTTTACTCGAATGACATATTTATGGGCATGCTACCCCTAATAGATTTCTCAAATAGATAAAGTCTCAAATAAAACTTCGAAGTCACATCTATTTATTCTTTAGAACAGACTTCGAGTGAACTTTATTACATATCTTTACATTTTAAATGTATTTCGCTTAAAGAAAGATCCTCGAGAGAAGACATTCGAAGGAACTTTCTGTATCTTCTAACTCAGAAGTCATTCTTGGATTATACACATAGACTTCGAAGGACCACTTATTATAATGTCTTGAAAGAATCACGAAGCAGGTATATTTTCTCTTGCTAAAGCAAATTCAAAGGCGAACTCAAGGCCAACCACCTCCAGATGGTGAACTCGAAGGAGGTATATATTTTCTCCTGCTAAGTGAATTCGAAAGAGGAATATTTCTCCCTCTTGATGCGAATTTGAGGCTAACCACCCTGAGATGGTCAATTTGTAGAAAAAAGGCATGTCACCCTCAAAAGGACTAAAGATTTCGTCCTCCTTGAAGGACACAGATTTGGATTTACCCCATCGAATGCAATCTTTTATGCATCTGAATTACAAAATAGGACTCGAAGTCATTCTTATTCATTCTTATGAATAGACTTCGAGTTATACATTTAATATATTTCGCTTCTAGAAGCAAATCCTCAATGGAAAAGGCTTTAAAAGTCGAAGGTATACCATCTCCAGAAGTATTTCCTGAAGATAGGTTTCCTACAGACTTTGAGAACGTCATCTCACTTCACTTTAAAGGAATTCACAAAGAAACATATTTATTTCTGATTTCATTCAAGTAGAAGGCACTCGAATTGGTAACTGTAGTTATAAACCTTAAAGGATTTCAAGATAAACTCTTCTTTACATGGACTATTTATCATGAAAACGAGTTCCCTGATGAGAAACTCAACTTCGAGTTCATTATATGGGTAATTCGAGAATACATTGATCACCTTGTAAGTATACAGTTATTATGCCTTTACTCAGAATGGAAAGCACGTGGAAAAATCTCACTTACTTATAATATATGCTTTTTAACTTATCTAAAGGGGGTTTTGTCTTTTCTGGAATGGCGGCTAAAATGGTGATGTTGTTCTTAGGATTTGTATGAAAGTGAAACGCGTCATTTGATCTGTGTTACTCAATTTCCAAAGCAACCTATCACAGGACAAGTTTTAATGTTTAAAATGATTTTCTCTCTTTCTCTGGAAGTAACTTATGCGTGTTGAAGAGTACGTGTCATTTAGGATATGTTCTAAGACTACGTGTCACTCAGGATGTATTTATTGCATGAGGGTCTCTCTCTGAACACTTAATTGAGTGACATTTGTCCCATTTTGAATGGATAACCTACAAAGAGCAGAGCGCATCCTATGTTGAAGAGGATCTAATTCTTAGATCTGAAACGCTAAAGCTTGGAGAATATAAGATTTCTCTAAACTTAAGAAATAGAATACCACAGTGAGTAAAGGCACTGAAAGTGAAAGAGAATTGTCAGTTGCAACGTGTATTTCTTACGCATGTGTAGACTTCAAATCTTTCAAACTCTGAGGTTTTTCTTGCTCTGAGATTTGCATTCTAATTGACTTTGCAGTTATTGCAATATTTCATTGTTCTTGTTTCTTTTCTTTTTTACTTACAAAATTGATAAAGAACGTTTTTGACAAAACGATTGCGCGACGATTTAGGCTGTCTTGAAACAAACTTCTCCACCTTTTATCCGGAGGACTGGTTGTACTGGTTCATTTATATTAAATATCATTTTATTCTAATATATTTATTCTTTTACAAACCGGTCATCACAAGTACTTACTAAAGAAGCAGATACATGGGTAGTCAGCAACCCATTAAAAAAAATAAAATTAAAGATAAAGAAAATCGCATATGTCTAAAAGTCATATATGAGCTTCTGGAACAGTTTCATATGATCAGACTGCAACGAAATGACTACTGATAAACTCCCATCGTTGTTCGGACTCGGTAGAATAAACGCCAGCCCTTCATAAGCCATCCCACCGGGTCCCACAAATATGGGCCGGCCCCACCCAAAATCCGCATCATGTATCGGCAGCCTAGACCAACTAATGATCCCCAAATTAGGGCAACGGAATGTGTGGGCCCCGCGAACCAGAGCCGTTAGATCAGGCTGTAACTCTAGATAATCAAGAGCCGATCTAAGATAATCGTCGTCCATCCGCACCAATGCGTTGTGGATTCTCCCGGCAGCGTAAGTTAACGGATTCGATTGAAGATCGCCAGTTACGGCGATTGGCGTAGCCGTGAAGATCCCATTGCCGAAGTAACCGGCTGGGAGCACAGGACGGAGTCTTGACCGTCCATCAGTGGCGATGTCCATCTTGGTCTCTTGATCATCAGGGAGGCCACGTGCTTTACACGTGCATACCCACACATGTCCAGCCAGCATCTCGTAGGAGCTGTAGTTGACTGTGTTGCCACCTTCCTTTGACTTGGCCTTGAGGATGTTGAGCTGATCCCTGGTGATCTTGAAGATGGCTACTGAAATGCTATCGGTACCTGATTGGGATTTTGTGGTTTGTACAGGGGTTTTCATGGAAGGAGGGGGTTGGTATTCGATATGTTGAAACGCAGGAGTAGGTGGATCCCGTGCACAAAGGAGGGTCCGGTCGATGAACGGTGGGATGGTGAGGTCGAGGCCACGAGCCATGTCTGACCACGTATTGATGAAATGGAGACCGGAAGCTCCGTCTGCCACGTGGTGCTGCATCCCCACACCTAGAGAGACTCCACCACACTTGAAATGTGTTACCTGGAACAAAATAATACAAAACGGACACAAGCATTAGTTGTTTGTGAACCATGGTGCAACCCGACGATCCGATCCGATCCGACCGGAGATCGGGTTATTAGTAGACCATATTGGCCTTGGAATTTGGAAATGTCCTAACGGGTCTTTGACCACCCGGGTTTTTCATAGGACGTGAACCGCTTGGTCTCACGTTCCGACTTTTCTAGGCGCTTTGATTTTCCATTGGTTAACAAATTCCGAACAACAAGATGTTGACGAAAAGAATCCCTAGGTCCCTAGTCCGAAGCAACCTTGCCAATAAGGACGGAAAACGGTCTCGTAATTTCAAAATCCCTCGAGACAAAAAGGGTAAATTACATAAATTTACCTTAAGGATTGATAAAATTACAGATATCATCCCTCATGTTTTTAAAACAATATCTACCTCTTTTCAAAGTTTGTTATAACATTTACCTGACCTTAATTGGGGATTAGGACTCGGTAAATATGCTGAATTTTATTACTTTTAAATTATTTTATCCTTTTAAATTTAGTAGTTTAAGTAATTTATATTTTATTTTTATTAAAAAATTAAGATATCTTAAATAATTATTATTTTCCTTTCATAAATTTAAAAGATTTCGATAAGGACAAATAATGTCACTTGTTTCAACAACTATCTGAAATAGGGAAAATATGATGTTGATGTTCGAGCAACCAAGAATTATATTCTACGTAATGTCACTTGTTTCAATAACTATCTATCAGTGAGTAGTTGAAATAAGGAATACACGGACGATGTTCTACTAACCACGGATTTTATTCTTGGGATCCTAGATCGGATCGGTCTGGGCCGGATTGAGATCGTCGATCTGGTACTGATGATGAGCCAATTTGAAAAGTGATTTACTCCAATTATATTTTGACACGTGAAAAAATCAATTGTGTAATTACATATCCAAAGACTATAAATTAGAATTTCGAATATTGTCAAAAAAAATTTATTTTGAAGAAAACCCATTCAGGGAGAATCATCTCGAAATTAACGGTATATTTCGAAGTCCTATTTAAGATAAGCCTTGAATCATATTCTCGAAAGAGAATTTTCGAAACATGAAAACATTTGTAGGTTAACCCCCTCGAGATGGTCAAATCGTCATATTTAGGTTAACCACCTCGAGAGGGTCAAATCGTTACCATAAATATTATTTCATTCTCAGTATTTCGAAGTTACATCTCGAAATAAAAATTATCAGTATTTCGAAGTTATATCTCGAAATAATCATCATTATGTATTTCGATATAGCATATCGAAATAACCAAGTTATTATATCAAAATCATTGATGTTCTGAAATGCCTTTCGGGATAATCATACGACTTTAAATTACTCTTCGAAATAGTCATTCGAAATGACTATCTCAGAATCATTTCTCTAACTTTAAAAACACTGCACTCCTGTTTCGCTCAAAATAGACACTATGACACTTCGAAGTCATAAAGTCGTGAATTGTATTTTGTTAAGGGAATATTCCCTGACATTCAATCAGTATTCGAAGACTCTAATCTCGAAGTAGTTTATTCAAAATAGGGGCAATAAACATTAGACTTTCAAGAATGGAAAGCTAGAGAAGTAAATTCTATCAAGATCTTCAAATATCTTGAAGCATTCAAGGACTTGAATCAATACAGAACAGTAACATATCACTACTTTTATAACGTTATGTTCATTAATTTAACGGAACGTTGTGAAAGCATTTATTGAAACGCTACATATTGAATTAGACGTTTTGGATATTGAATATTCAAATCAAAATACCTGTTCAGTCAAACGTCTTCAATCCGTTCATGAAACGTTACAGACGATTAGAAAATGAATCTGATGCTATAAAATGAGGTTGAGGCATAAGAAAGAGGGATTCCTAAGCATTTAACATTCTCTGAGAAACTAGCAGAGCTTTGTCTTCAAAATCCTCTTTCTGAATTAAAGTTATGTGTGGACCTTTCTGTTCATTCCTGACTAATCCTTGTTCTCACCCTCATTTACATCTCATAAGGAAACCTTACATTGGAACAATCATTTTTTAATTTAAGCCAGTGAAAGCAGGTATTTTGAACCTCGTGTTGCTCAAACCATTTTAGGTAATTGATATCCTATTGTCAAATTAATCTATTTATCGATTTGTGCATCACCAGTATTAGATCGGTCGATCATAGTCTGATCAAACTATTGGATCGTCCTTTAAAAATATAAAATAAAAAAAATTGGATTTGTCCGGATTGGCCGATCCATATCGGTTGGATCGGCCCAATCCATAGCCAATTGAAAAAAAAATAGATTGATTGGATCGGTCCGAATCAGCCATTGGATCGCCCGATTCGTATCAGTACCGGTTGGATCGGTTCGATCCAAGGCACTTGATACAATAGTTGTATCTTGGCTTGGGATCCGACTGGTCCTAGCCGATCCCGATCCGGATCGGCGATCCGATCCACGCCGATCTTTGAAACCATGCTAACAAATATCATTATCAATAATAATAATAGACAATTAATTTTATAAACTTAAACAGTCCTAGCAATCGGGCGGGTTCGGATCGGGTTAACATAGGGTATTAACGACTTGACCCTAAACCCGAACCAGCCCGTTTATTAAACGGGTTGAGAATACTCAACCCGCACCCAACCCGCTCTAACCCGTATGACCCGCCCAGTTTTTTTTTTTAAATAATTCCTCCTAGACCCCTTGTATCCTAAATATCACTATTTTTAGACAAAAACTTCTCCTCTAAGGTTCTAACATCTCATATATTTACTTAGAAAATAACAATATCATGCCTAGTTTTGAACTAAATTTTAAGTTAAATTGACTGGAAGAGATTAAAACATTTTGTGAACATTATTTTTAATAACAAAAAAAAATAAACATTGCTTTTAATAATTACCTAATTTCCAATTCATCATATTGTATAAAAGCTAAAAAAACAAACAAATGGTCTTCAAAATAAAGTGATAACGTTTAACAATTAATAATATAATCCAAACAACTTAACAAATAAATTTATATTTGTATATAGCTCTAACCCGACGGGTCAGACGGGTGAACCCGCACCCGACCCGTTTATTTGCGGGTTAGAGATTCTTGACCCTCACCCGATACGCGGGTTGAAAAGATGAACCCAAACCCGCTAAATTGCGGGCGGGTTCGGGCGGGTCGGGTCAGAAATTGCCAGCTCTAATCCCAACCCTTGCCTTTCTGTTAACACTCACCCTTCAGGGAAACCTCACCCTGGAACGGCCACCCGGTGGTTTAAGCGGGTGTGAGACAGGTAAACGAACCAGTTCAACCCAGAATTGGTAAGCCTCTCAGGTGCCGACACCTGTGCGTTTTACTTACACCAAGTAAACTTGCTTAAATACCATTTGGGGGATTAACAATACATGTGTAAGTAGAGAGGGGTAAATTGTTTGTTTTTTTTTAACTTTTTAAAAAAGAAACAAAAATTGAGAAGGCGTGTTAAAAAAGCTTAAAAGTAAAATCAAGCGTCAAGAGACGTTTGGATGCGTGGGAAGAGAGTACGAAGGGAGAGAGAGGGGAATGGTAATGAATTTTTTTAATAACAAAATTTAAGAAGGCCACATGTCGTCCCCTTGCTACAGTAAGGGGTTTGCCTTAATATATACTAGCAGTCTTCCCGTGCGATGCACAGGCAGACAATGAAAAATGATAATAAATTATTAAAATATAACAAAAATTATGAAAAATAAAACACGCACACAAATCAAATTGTTAGTCGGAATCTTTATATTTTTGTTATACATCTTCATTGTAGAATTGTCCACATACACATATGTTCGGTAGAACTAGTAAAATACTTAGGCTTAGCAATATCTAAGAGCGAATTTTGGATTTCACCCAAATACTCAATACTCTGCTATAACCTACCAACATTTACTTGAACTTGAGTTTGTACCCTAGACCCAAGACTAGCTCCTTTAGCCTGATATTTTTCTTGTACATATTGCAACTTTTTATCATGTGTTCTTCCCCATGACTTCCATACATACTTGTCATCATTTTCAAACATCAAGGATTGTAAATGTACTAAGAATCGAAAAAATCGTATCGCCTTTCATCACAAAGAGAAAAAATCAAGTATTTATAGTTGAATTATTGAGACTCAAAACTGAAAATAACATATATATTCATAAAATATTTTTTTTAATTCATAAAATAAATGTGGTCTAAAAAGAAAGGAAATGTAGATATATGAGTTTCGAATAAAAGAAATCTAACAAAGGTCATATCCTTCTAACAATCAACAAAGCATCAGATAAAATAGAAGATAGATATAGTTATATAAGAGAAAGAGGAGAATACATAAATTATAATCTTAGGTGAAGCAGAATTCAAAGAGATATAGAGATTGAAATCACGAATCGCAGTACATTGAGCAAAAAAGAAAACATAAATTCAAACTAAAAGAGTGTTATATACGTGATGTGTGTGTGTGTGTGTGTGTGAGAGAGAGAGAGAGAGAGAGAGAGAGAGAGAGAGAGATTAATGGGTAAAGGTTAATGTTTTTTTCTTTTCTTTTTTTTAAAATTCAAAAGAATAAGGAACCCTTTTCTTAAATTGATAAAAAAATAATAATATGGAACCTTAAAAAAAATAAAAATAAATTAAAAAAATATTTATTCTCCCTTGTAAATCTATTTTACACCAACAAAAGGAACGAGCATTGTAATTAAAATTTAAATTTTTTTAATATAAAATATATTAAATGTTTGGTAACAACCTAACATCTGATGGGCCTGATATGGGACCACCCTCTTAATGGAACACGATAGAATATAAACTAATTAACACATAGGATCCGATTCTTGGTATGTAAATACCCACTCCAATTCAAACTTTACACACCCTTAAATGAAAATTTTTACCGTTATCGACCACTTTAACGAAATAACCAGTAAAAATGACTGGTATTATTTTATTTTTTTTAAATTAGTATTTTATTTATTACTAAAATATTAGTAGTATAATAGATAATAATTTTTTATTAAAATATTTATGGGATCAAAAGCATCTCAGAAGTATTCAAGGTCATTCTAAAATGTTCTTATTCAAAATAAAGATCTAGGATTTATTGCAGCATTTGAAAAAAATCTGCTATTATTGTAGCTAGAGAGTAGAAATACATTGTTATACCCGTAGAAAAAAAAAAAAGGAGAGATAAGACAATCTAGACTTTTTCTTTTTAGCAAGAATAGATGAATTTAAAGGTTAAAAAAGAGTAAAATAATCAGAGTTATAAGAAACCGTCAAGTGAGCATAAGGAAGCAAGAGGAAGGCAAATGAATTTAAAGTTTTGATTAAAAATACAAAATTATAAGAAACTGCCACATTAGGAGTTATCTAAAGCAGGGCTTAATTAAAAAAATGGTTAATTCCACTTACACAGCTCACATTTTTGACAACTATAGACACACCTATAATTTTTGATATTCCACTTATACCACTTGAGGTTTTGTACTAACTTGTAAAGACCACATCTCCGTCAACTTTTCGTCTTATCACCTGATGAAAAGTGCTAATGTCACTGATTTTTTTTTTTAATTTATGGACTATATATGATCCTTAAACTAAAGAAAGATACATAAAAGGACATTTATAACATGTATTAAAGGTATAAACATTCCTTTTTTTCCTCTTACTTATGTTAACCTTGCACTCTCCTTATAGAGGATCATTTATTACCCTTGCATTGTCCGTATAAAGGATCGTTTATGTATATGTAACTTGTTAGATCTCAACTTAGCACTATGCTTATCCGATCAGGCTTTATCATGGGAACTTAAGAATAAATAAAACAAATCCCCAATGCTTACTTGATAGGATTTTAATCATATATTTACGACTTTATTAGTACTAATGAAAGGTAAAATTTTTCTAAAGGAAAAAATGATAGAAGGACAATTTTGTCTTATAAAAGTTAGTTTCTCTCATTTAAATATAATTTTTAAGACATGGTAAAAAATATAAATTAACGTGCTCTGTTAACGCCTATAAATATTTTTCTAAAGGTAAAAGTGATAGAAGGGCAATTTTGTCTCATAAAAATTAATTTTCTATTATTTAAATATAAATTTATGACATGATTAAAAGGGTAAATTAATGTGCTTTGTTGATGATGTTCACTTGACATCAAATGACGGGAAGTAGGGTCAATTTGGTTCGGTTTGGTACGGGTTGACATTAACCCAGGACCAAACTTACATTGGTGAAGGATAACTTGAAACAAACCGAACCAAATTGAGAACCAAATTTTCCAACTCGAAACCGAATGGAACTGAAATGAAAAACCATAAACCCAACCCAATCCATCCCAAATTGTAGTTTCAGTTCAATTTAGGTTGAGTTAAGTCGGACTAATACAATATTTTTCAGAATTAATAAAATATCATATTTTATGTATCATAGATAATATATTACATAACATCTACTATATATAAAGAGAGACTATAATTCAGTTTACATCGATTTGATTTAAATTATATATGTTAGAATTCGTTTTTTGGTTTGTTCAATTTAACTGAGGCGTTAACTGAAAAAGAAAATCGATCTAATTCAATTTTTATAATTTCAAAACTAAGACCTAATTCAATTTTTATAATTTCACTACTTTGCAACAGTGACTAAACGGTTTGCTATCTATATCTATAGTACCGTTTCTCTTTCAACTATGTAGCGCTGAGGTGGGTGCTTGTGCAACAATCTCTCAATTTCAATTGAAGCTGACGTGGATGAGCTCCGATCTCTTCAAACGTCTGCTCTCTTTCCAAGCGTTTCTCCTTTTACCAAGTGTCTTCTCTCCATCGGTTCTCTCGCCCCTTCACGGGTTAGAGCAGCTTTACAGTTGCTTGGTTGGGTTGGGGTTTTCTGTGCAAGGGAAAAAAAAAAAAAAAAGATAGAGGGGGAAAAGGCAAGCGGTCTCTTCTCCTCGCTCTCAATCTTCGAACCCTAATTTCTCCAAATCCCCAAACCTCTCTTTTCGCTCCACGCCGTTATCGATTCTCAGAGTCAGCAACTTCAGCCCTCCTCACTCCGCTCTTCGAATGGATTCCACCACGTCGGAGCAGAAATTATCTTTTCAGGTTAGAGATCACGCTCAGATAATTGTTTCTTTTATCTCTATCTCGTATGTCTCAATCGTTTCAGTTTTAATTCTGAGAGTTTCGAATTTGATTTGCAGAAAGATGGGATTTTGCCGGAGATGCTGGTGAGTTTGATCGGTTGCTCAAACTGTTTCAGTTCCGATTTTAATTTGGAATTCAATGTTATGGGAGTCATGGAAACGTTGTTGAGATTTTGGGTTTGCTTGGATTTCAGACAGAGTTCACGGTGGAAATGAAATGCGAATGTTGTGTTAATGCAGTCAAGAACAAGTTACTGTCAGTCGATGGTAAGTTCATCGAATACGTTGGATTTTGGGTTTTCTATATGAATATCAATTGTTGTGTTTATCAGTGTTAAAAAAAAATATTCAATCTCTCCTTACTCTACTGTATCTCTTACCTCAAAGCACTATTTTAATGTTTTTAAAGTCCCCAAAACCCTCTCTCTCTCTCTCTCTCCTTTTCTAGCACGCTCTCTTGGTATCCACACTCTCCTTCCCCTTGCTCTTCCCCATTCTCACACACCGTTTCTGTCAAAAACATAAAAATCATAACTATCTCTTCTGCAAACCCCAATAGTCCATTCGTCTTCTTTCACATCTCTCTTGCTCTCTCTCATTCTCTCACACACACCATCACTCATCGTCTCTTCCACTCCCCCAAACACGTCTCTCCACTCCCCCAAACCTCTGTCTCTTCCCCATAGTCCAACGACCCACTCTTTTACCATACCCCTTCCTTCATCTCTCATACAAAATCCTTCTAACCGACCACATGCGATTTGAGTCATGGTTGGATTTGAAGATTCCGTATGGTCAGAACAAATGGAACCGGGATGAGCCCTAAATATGAGAAATTTCATTTAAGGCTCATCCCGAACTCTAGCTTTAAATTTTAATATTATGATGGGGACAATCGTCATGAGAAAAGTTTCAGAGAAAGTTTTTGGTCGTGGAAGCATTCGTTAGAAGTCATAGTTTGATCTGAAACCCTAACTGATGAGCAACTCTCCGAGGAAAACCTTCAGAAAAGGTAAGACGTACTTTCCTTCGATTCCTCGGTAAGGGTTTGGTTTTTTGTTTTATATTTTTTGGTTACTTCTCTGCTTTGGTTCTAAGTTTTAGACTATATGACCTGTAATTCTCATATTTAGGGCTTTAATCTATTAAGAATAACCTGAATATCTCAACTTATTTTTTTTTTAACCTTAACATCTTTGTTGTTTATAAATGGAAATTCTGTCACTGACCATACTGAATCTTCAAATCTACATGCTGTATGTTGTTGGTAGAATTTCACTATGCTGTATACACAGTTTTGCATGGTTCACAACCTTGGATATGGTAACTGGGATGAGTTCCAGGCAGCATTTCGCACATCTTCCTTACTCTGTTTCGATTGGTTTGTAAAATCTCGCACCACTCGAGCCCTACTGATCGGTTTGGAATGGTGCAAAATACGAGTCTTCTGATCTAGCATACGGTACTTCTCAGTCGCCAATTGCACTACCTACATGACTGCGGGAATCTCAGCTCCAAAATTACTCAACGGCTAATGGTGATAAAGTTATCTACGAACAGCTACATCTTCAGGTACACATTCAATAAAATTCCATCCTTAATCATATTATAAGTCTTTCTTTTTTCTTCTTTCTAAAGGAACGTGCTTCATTTGAGGCTTAATAACCCAAAGTAAGGGTTCCTAGAAATATCTATAGAATAGAATAGAATGATCCAGACATATCAATGGACGAGTCTTATAAAAACATGTATACAAAAGCTAAAAATAATAGAAAAACTTTTGATTTTATATATTTTTTTTATTCAACATTTTTAGTTAATAAAAATCAGTTAAGGAGATGCATTTATTAATGACCTTCCAGAAGACTGAACTCTTTTCACAGGTTCCAAAAGATTGAAGTTTCTATTGGTTTTTTAAAAAAAAATTCAATTTTTTAAGGTTTCCAAAAGATTAGTCTTTTCATTGTTTATATTTGTTTTTTCGATTACATTTTTTAAATTGTGAGCATGATTGTTGATTTTATAAGAAAATGAGGCTGAAAGATTGAATTTCTCACATAATTACCCCCCAAATCATCTGTGTGTTTGTAGGCCCCCATTAGAGATTCTTAGCGAGGTTTAAAGTCTCGGGATTGAGGATCGAACCGGTCCTGGCTGATCCCGATCCGGATCGGCAATACTGGTAGGATCAGATCCAGTACAAAAAATGGATCAACTATTTTTTTAAAATATATATTTTTTTGGATTGGCTGGACCGGACGTCGGATTGGTGTTACTGGTAAGAACGACGTTCTAGATCATTACTGGTCTGGACCGTTCAATTTATAAATTAAAACAAAAAAACAAAAACGAATTTGATCGGTTATACCAGTCACTGGACCGGTTGTACTGGTCAGTCCGTACCGGTATTGGTTGGACCGGTCCAATCCAAAGCCTCACGATAAAATAACTGTATCATGGTTTGGGACAGGACCGATCCCTGTACGGACCGGATCGGTCCAATCCTCGAAACAATTATTATTAGGTTAGTATGTTTTATTATTGTCGATTTCTTATGTTTTGTTTGTCAGTATCTACATTGGGCAAAGATAAATTTCTCCGGTTTAAATTAATTTATGGATTTTTTTCTAATGTCTTTTAGTATGCAAGAATCTAATGTAATTTTCCACTTTATTGAAATAAACATATATTAGAAACTAGATCCAATTGATTCTTCTCTTGATGTTTATTTGTTGCTCTAATCATGTAATGCAACACCTGTTCTTCACTAGATAATCCAAATAAGGTAAATACATGGTTTTAAATTTTTTATTATCATGTCCATTTTTTAATTGGGTTGTCATATCTCACTGAGTTTCATGTTCACTTAATCTCATGTGTCTGTATGTAGGTATGTATGTGTGTATATATATATATATATATATATGCTAATTAAACACAGCTAAAGGAAATGAACCGACGAAGCTAATCATTTTTCCATCATTTTAAGAACTGAGTTGTTTTTATAGCATCTAACATTGTGAAAGAGGCATTAAAATTATTTTTTAAAGCAAAGCCAATTACGGCCTTACTTTCCTTCTTCTAACTCATCTCCTACAATTAATTTAATTTTTACAAGTGTCGAGTTTTCCGTGCATCTAAAAAATAAGGAATTCATTTAATTAACAAGTAAATTTTTATATAGTTAATTGGTCATACAATTATCTTATAGAATTGTTCGAAGATCATCCTCCCATATAAAAATATCATCCGTCATGGATCAAGTGTATTAGGGTTCGTAGAAAAAAATTGTGAATATAAATCAAGTGATGCACGTGCACGAGTTTAACAAAATAGGGTTTTAATCTGTTGAGTATTGTGGGGAGAGATGCATGTGCACAATATCGTGAAGATATATCACTACTCAATTTTTGTACTTCTCTAAATGATATGCAAATCATGTAAATAGAATCAATACAATAGATGATAATGGAGTTTCATTATAGGATTAATCTTCTTAGAGTGACCTATAAATGGTGGTTCATCATATGATACACAGTTACTATCTATAATACCTACCCCATACAAATCTCGTAAACTAACAGTTTTTATGAAGAAAAGAACAGTTTTGTTGTAATTTGTTATTGCTCTTATAAAGAACCTGACTACTAAGCCCATACCAGCTGTCCTAGATTCTGAACATATCTCCATATTTAGTGCAAGTACTTGGCAATGGTAGCACAAACTCTTTTTGTAGAATACCCAGTCGCAAACTAAGTTTTGATCCAACATTGCTCCTTTTGCTAGGAGGTTAGCTGACAATGGAAGAGAGTAAAGAAGCTGATACAACTACAACTCAGGCAAAACCCAATATATAATTCATAACAAGGTTAGCAACTATGGTAGTACTTTTTTGACATTCAAAAGAACATTTGGTCGAACAAATAATCGTGGTTGTTTCTCACTCTTATAGTGACATTTGAAATACTGATTAATGTAAATCCATTGGTTTTTATCTTATAACTCTTATATACTAAAGTAGCCCCCCTCACACACCTATCTTTCTCCTCCAGCTTGCCTTGATGTTTATACTCTCTAATTTTCTTTTCTTTTAATTTCCTTCCTCCTGTAGCCTCATAAGTAGAATTAGATTTCTCCGATATTAGGATTCTCTCATTTTCATCATGGTATTATGATGACTATGTACAAGAAGGTGGAACCATACTACAAAGATAGATCAAAAATATCTGCGACTATTGATTACTAACCAGAAAACCGTGATGTAAAATAGTCACCCATACAATGTGCTCATGTACAAGGCTAATGTAAGGAATGAGGAGTATGGCTTTTTCTATTTATCTTTCAATTATTTTTCATCATAGTTCATTCCTAAAAACATACACAGGTCTGGTTATTTTGTAATTGTTTTTCAAACATTGGCTACTAAGTTTGTGTAATTTTCCCAAGTAAGAGAATAAAGAAACAAACAACTCACATTGAAAAACATGTATATGTATATTGTATAGGTTTCATGTAAAGAACTTTGGTGATAAGGTATAAATTTTAGTGTTGCGTGTTCATTATATTGCAAGTGTTTCATACTTATGGTGCTTCTTACTCTTCTTTGACTAAAGCTTACCCAGCAATAATTTGGTATAATCAATAATGGTGGATATTTCTCACTCTTATAGCAACCTTTGATATACTGTAGTTTTTTCACTGTTAGAACTTTTTGTACTTTTTAACATTCAAAAAATTACAAGTTGTAGACTCATTAGTGGAATTACGTTGCTCAGATTATGGGATTACCTATCTTAATCATGGTATTTTGGTGATTATGTACAAGAAACCGAAATCATACTACAAAGATGGATCAAAGAGAGGTGTGATAATAAAGATGTATTTGCATTTTGGTTGTATCAGAAACTATATATATATATATATATATATCATAACAAATACTTTGTGAGATGAACAAACATCGAGTAATCTTTTCTTAGAAGGCTTTCTCGCAGAGTTGAAATAAGAGTACTTATAAGTATATATATTTATATTACTTTGTATTAGCTCTTTCTTCTTCTTTCTCCTCTCTCAATCTTCTTCTTCCTTTACACTATATAACAAGAAAATTAAGAAATTGAAGTACGACATTATGTATTGATGAAGGATGGGCTTCAGCTCTCGCTAATATGTATTACTTGGGATACTAAATATCGTTTATGCCGGTAAATAAATGTGTCCGTGCTGAGCACGGGCAAAACAAATAGATATTTAATACTAAAACAGTAGCCTCAACAACTGTTTCTCTCTCTTCCATGTAGTGCTGATGTGGAACTCCCATCTTTTTTTCTTTTTAAATTATTTATGATATGGAAATATTACTTTCTCTCTTCCTATAATTAGGTTTTTATTAAACTTATTGAGATTGATTATCATAATAATTAGTTTCTTAACAACTTAAAAGTTTTATATAACATATGTTCTTAGGATTCTACAACAATAATCTAAACACTGTTCATAATTGCAGTTGTTTTAATGTATGATACTCTTAGTTATTATAATATTTTACAATTATATAATAGTTAATTTGGTAGAGCTATTCTTACCCTCAATCCATTCTCTCTCAATCTAAGAGCATCGGCCATCGAACTCAAGCTTCCGGCAAATCGAATATTATATATACTGAAACAGTAGCCTCAAGCAACTGAAGTTGATAATGGACAACAAAAACATGAAATGTGACAGACTCAAATGCAGATATCCATTGCTATTTGGCGTTGCTTAATTTAGGTGCCTGTGATGATAATTCAATAAAAATCTCTATTCAAAATTCTGCTTTGGGGTTTACAAGCCATTCAAAATTGTTTCTGCAAAAGTCAAAGACTTCTTTTTTCTATGGTGAATAAACCTTATACCAATGTTTTTGCAGGACTGACTTAAAGCTGTAGGTGGCAAAGTCCAGCTTGAGCTTAAGCCGCCCATCTGTGCCCCATTTGCTATCTAATCATGTAATGAATTTTTCAGTCTTCTACTGCAAGAAGCTTCAGATTACAAACCACACTAACGTGTAAAAATAGGGATTTTGAAGCAGAACCCTGAAAGTTCCTTGGTTATATCAACAAAAAGATATTTTAATTCCACCATTATTCAAAAAATAAAAAATAAAGTTACTTTACTTCCACAAAT
>JAUPMG010000003.1:7351080-7370285 GCA_031762675.1 Pachysandra terminalis
ATGATAGCGATCCGCGGTTCAGAAATGAATCCCGAAGGTTGCGCCTTGGAATCTGTGCTCTTTCCACATGGGAAGTTATGTCAGGTTTTGGGGCGTGACAGACACTCTGTCCCAGGAATACGACACAACGACCATGTAACTATTTGTAATCGTTTCTTTTAAGGAATACAACCCAAGATAGAATGCCACCATATTTCCTTTCACGGAATACAACCCAAGGCAAGAAATTTGTCCTCTTTCCTTTCAGGGAATGGCATGCAAAGCAAGAAATCTGCCATCTTTCCTTTCAGGGAATGGTACTCTACGAAAAAAATTTGTCCTCTTTCCTTTCAGGGAATGGATACCCTAGACAGGAAATCTGTCATCTTTCCTTCCGGGATCTACCCTAGGTAGGAAATTCACCTTCACACAAAAAATCAGGAACAAACATCTTGTGACACACAACACAAGGATTACTAGTGGGTGCCTCAAGCATCACTCTCAAACACTATACAATTCATAAGACATACAAAAGACCACATGCCATTCACAAAGCAATTTATCAAACTAAGATCATTGCACACTCTAACTTTATACCATATAGCTCATGTCATGATACAACCATTCAAAATTACATTAACACATAATATCCCACTATGCACAGTCAATTTATGTGGGAAAGTAGGTAATTTACACATTTTATTGCTCAAAATCTTGTACAGGCACTTCGCACACAAACCAAGAGCGCACACACACTCTAATCACCTTCATGGGGCTTCCCATGTAGTTTTACTCCATTTGGAGCTCGGCAGGTGCTCGGTAGCTGCCGAGCTTCCTAACAAACTCCCTCGGCAGCTGCTAAGCTTCGGTAGCAAGTCCCAAGAGTTTTCTCTGCTCAACAACAATTCAGCCCAGGTTTGGGTTTTTCTCTCTAGGCTCCATGCCCAAACTTCCATGTACCTAAATTTTGACATTTTAAAACATAAAACTCATAAATTACAATAATACAAACCAAGTTAACATGTCATGATCAAAACCCAATTTTTATACAAGCTTAAACATGATAAATTCACTAATTCACATAAATCAAAGTCCATAACTAAGAATTCTTCTTAATTTTCATAATTCAAAAATTTTAGACATGATCTTCACACAAACATGAAAAATTCATAGATTTCATGTTTAATTCAATCACATGCGCACCATGATCTTAAATGCATTATTCTATAGCTTTATCAAATTCGATGAACATGCCTACCGTAAATCTAAGGAAATTCCTATCTCTTTTAAGCTTGGATTTTTATGAACTTCCACACCAAAGATCACTTGCAAAAGACCCCCCTATGCTTTACCTCTTCTTCTCCTTCTTCCTTCCCTCAGAATTTTCTGCCAAAATCCTTCCTTTCTACTTCCTCATTGGTTCAAGCTTCCTCCTTGGGGGTTACTCTCCCACTACCTTGTACGTAGGAATGTGGAATTAGTGGGGTTTTCCCACCACTATTATCCTCAAGGGAATCCTCAAGGGAATGCTCAAACTGAAGTATCCATCAAGACTTCGATCAAGATCCTCAGCAAGCTAGTTTATGATCAGCCCTCACGATGGCATGAATTCTTAACTTAAGTCGTATGGGCATATCGAGTGACTGAACATAGAGCTGTTAATGCTACACCTTTTTTTCTATTATATACGGACCATAGTATGTTCTACCAGTTAAGCTACAAGTATCTTCCGCTAGGATCCTACATACAAGTGAAGTTGAGTGAAATTTTGGGAAACTTGCTATTATGCGTTCACAGGAGTCAATCTGGATGAAAGAAGACATAAAGCTTTGGAAAGAATTCTCCATTATCATTAGCTTGTCACTCAAGCTTATGACAAGTTGGTCAGGCCTCAAAAGTTTCAAGTGGGTTAATTGGTCCTTCGAGCAATATGGCATGAACGAAGTCATACCATCAAGCCTAAGTTTGCTCTCCATTGGGAAGGACCATTCGAAGTAGTGTTTGCTCAACCCTTAGGTTCTCACATAGTGATCAGCCCTGGCACACGCATTGCGAGCAAGAAGAGACATTGAGAGGACTTATGCTATCAAGGCATTTAGACGACTCTACGAGTTATATGTCACTCTGGGAGAGCCTAGATGAGATTCCTTAGGGAATTGAATTTTACCTGATGAAGCCGGATGTAAAACCTTAATCAAAGCGCTCAAGAGTTGTGACTTGAATTAAGGAGATCAAGTTAGGTGCATAGATTGCAACTAGACTATCTATACGGTGTTGAAGGTTGACATACTCTTGGCTTGGCCCCGAGCTCCACCGTAGTATGTGTTGCATACCAAATATGCTGTAGCGACATTACCTTTGAGAGAAAGTGAATGGATCCCTATTTGTTTGTTGTGTGAGATCAGGATGATCCTTGAGAGGATCAACTTATACCCTTATTACCTTTGATCATGTCATGAAATTAGATCTGATGAAAGCTACTCTAGCATACTTTCCTATGGACATGCATCATACGGTCTAAAGGGGTTTGACTGGGAAAGCAGTTAGGTCAAAGATAATTGACATGAGGTTTAGGGAAGACTATTTGGCATCACATTCAGAGATGCGATTCATAGAGATATGTGCTCATATTTTAAAATTATCATTTGATGTTTCACGTCTTTTCACTTTTATGTATTTGATATATTTGTAGACTAGATGGATTATTTTAAATGACCACATTAATATGAATCTTGTGGTTGAGTATAGAGATCTGAGCTTGTGCTCACTCGTCCGTTACTTTGCGCTCATCAGCCGCTCGCTCAACGACCTGTATAATTAGCATCCATGATAGAAATATATGATGTTCAAGAACGAGATGCACACTTAGTGCCCACTATGGACGAGTGGGAGATGTTGGAATTATGTGTTGGGTCGATCCGGTTGGCCCGCTTAGTTGGGTCGATTCAAGTCCCCACTTTAAGTTGGGACGTCCATGCTTGGTGAGAGACAAAGTGTGGCTTCGACTCATTCTCCTATTATTTAGGAGAGAGTTCTAAGTTGAGTTAAGTAGAGACTCCTCACTTCCCATCTCATGCTTCACACGTTTGAAGACTCCAACCCTAGGGAATCTCTTTCTCCTCTTCATATCTTCTTCCTCCGTTGAGATCCGAATTGCTATAACATTCCTTTATAGAGATATGGTCATTTGTTTAGTGTGGAATAATGTGCGTGTTTCTAATAATCACATATTCCGACATAGGATGTTTTTCGGTTCGATAGAGTTCTTCCGTTGCAAATCCGGGTTTTTGTGAAACGAGGTACATGATCTGGTTCGTCTACAACGCTCAAAGTGACTCACCACAATTTCCTTTTGGAAATAACTTCTGCACATTGATTAGGCATAAGCATTAGATATGCTTCCTAAAGGGAGATATTTTCAATCATCTCTCTAGACATGATTTTGATTAACACATGCCCTGATCAAGAAAGGACATTTTGGATGATTTTCTTTATAAATAGGAGAGCATGCCCTCGAATCAAAACACTGATGAAATAGTGAAAAGATCCAATCTTTTTAACGTACAACTCACAAATACGTGAAAGAGACAAAAAAAAAAAAGATAATTTATCTAACTCCTTAAGAAACAAAAGAGAGACTTGTGTCCCTCGAACATTGAGGTTCCCCTGCTCTCTGCTGTACATTCTTGTTGACATACCCGATACCTCAAATTCCTCTCTTTGCTCTGGCCCTTGGTTGCGACTTGCAAACCACCGTGATGAACCAAAATTGGATCATGAAAAATGTGGTGGAGGCTATGTGGGATGTATTCCTACTACACAAAACATGCTTATTTCCTGAATAGGATCCCCCTCATATAGTACCCCAATTTTTCTGACAGGATCCCTCACGCAGAGGCGCGCGACAACTCAAACATGACAAATGGTTAATATGTGGCCATTTCTAACTTGATTCTGAATTCCTTTAATGAGCATAACTAAATGGTTAGGCTGTGTTTCGCCTGGCTTCTATAAATATTTATTGTAGCTTATAGCTTATATAAGCATTTTTAATACTAAATATGTGTTTGGTAGCGCTTATGGGTAAGTGATTACCCATAAGCAGTAGAAGAAGGCTACCCATAAGGAGAAGCTGTTGGTAACAACTTCTCCCAAGCTCTTATGTGTTAAGCTATTTCACAACTTTAGTAATATTTTTAAAATACCTACTTTACCCCTAATACTTACATGAACTTCCAAACTCATACCTTTTTTTCATTGATAAAACCCGCGCACTTTCCACAAAATATCCTGCAAACAAAGTCCTTTCAAATCATTAACCTGCTTGATTAGAAAGATATCCATTACTTTCTAACTCACTGGGCATGAAACTTTATGAAAATTTACAATATGCAATATGTATGAAAATGAAACCTAACAAGGAAAAAAGAATTATTAAGTCGATAAACCAGTGTTTTAAAACTTGTGAGTAACTCAAAACACTCGGCCGAGTTACTCGAATAGGCTGTTTCGCTAGTTAACTTGCCCTAAAAACCAAGGCAATTTACCAACTGCTCACCAGAAAACTCGGTCAAGTAACTAGTAAAACTTGTCCGAGTTTTCTATTGACTCAGTCGATTAACTAGGTTTTGGATAAATACCTTTTTAACTAATCTCTAATTCCATACTTAATCTTTATCTATAAAAACAGATTTTTTAAAAGAAAACATAATTTGGGACTCTTTATATTCTGTTTAGGGTTTTAGGAGTTGGGACTTTAAATCTCAAGAAAACATAACTTGGAACTCTTAATGTTCTGTTCAAATCTTGTCTAAGATATTAATGTGCTTGAGAAAACACAACTTGGGACACTTTTCTATGATTTCTTTTCATATTTTTTATTTTTATTATATTTTATATTTTTAAAATATTAAATACTTTTATACTGACCAGCTGGTAACTCAGACTGAGTTACCAAATTACTTGGATAGTGGATTCTCGAGTTACCAGCCCTATCCGAGTTTTTAAACACTGCAATAAACTATACAACATAGAGGGAAAACACCATCTTGGGAAGGATGCCAAGAATTACTTTATTCTTTCAAAATTAGGCTTTCATTATACTAAAATAGTTAATATTTTGAGACTTGTGCATCTTTGCTAAAGATTTTGTAGAAGATAAAACCAACTAAAGATACAGGGAGCAGTTTCCAATTTTCTTGCAACTAATTGTTTCCTAACTACAAAGTTTTCGAAACTAAGGTTGTGTTGGCCCGGCTTATATAAGTGCTTATTTTAACTTATAGATTATTAAAGCACTTTTTAAAATTAAAATTATGTTTGGTAACACCTAATGGGTAAGTGCTTACGTACAAGCAGCAAGCAGTAGGAGAAGGCAACCCATTAGGAGAAGCTGTTGAGAGCAATTTCTCTTATCACTTATGTGAGAAGCTATTTCAAAACTTTAATAAGCATGAACTCCATTCATTATGCAATACCATACCATGATTCTAACCATACAACTAATAAACTCCTTTCATTTAGACGTTATTATCAATGTAATAGTAGTGTAGCATCTATGTCCACTAGTAATATTGCAAGAAAATATACAATAAATTCTAGAAAGAAAGTGAAAAAATGATAAAACAGAAAAACAATACATGAGTTTGTATCTTCTACAAAGTTAATTAGATAAAATCTTGAGAGTACTAAATAATTTTGACGAGGCTTTTCATGATTGTTAGTGTTTGATAATTTTGAATATTGCAAGTAGGAACTGGTTGGATCTCAAAGTGGGATTCAGTGTGACCCATTCGCAATCCCTCAACATGGAGTCCCAGCCAAGTTTTGACTAGTATCCAACAGCCAAAGACATGGATTTGATTGATAGAGGGTGCTATCAGCACTTATATTTTTTTTTATAAGCATTTAAATAAATGTATTTACCAAACAGTGTTGTCTTCAAATAAACAGTTTTTGTCAGTGCTATATAATAAGCTATATGTACTTGTGTAAACCAAATGAACAATGTGCAAATCTATGCCAAGTATTCCTTACCATATCAATCTAAAAGATTATAATGTAACAATATGTGCTCTTAAATTATGATCCTTGTCTTAAATTATTGCCCCTACCATCAATTAACTTTTGATATTTACTTTGCTAAATGGTTTTGGCTTTACAGGGTTAACCGGTCGAATAGGTATCCAATAATTCTAGTGCTATCCATACTGATGTCAAGAAGGAAGATTAAACGTGTTCTTAGCTAAAAGTCATGGGACACATACTACAAGATTTTTAGGTTGCGTTTGGCCCGGCTTCTATAAGTACTTACTGCAGAGTATAGCTTATATTACACTTTTTAAAATAAAATATGTGTTTGGTAGCGCTTATGGGCTACTGCTTACACATAAGCACTAGAGGAAGGCTACCCATAAAGAGAAGCTGCAGCTACTCTCAAGCTCTTATGCGTTAAGCTATTTCACAACTTTAGTAATATTTTTAAAGTATTTATTTTACCCCTAAATTGTGTAAGTACTTAAATAAATGTTATTTCTAAACTTTAATAATAATTTTATAATACCTATTCCATAAGCACTTAAATAAATATATTTATCAAACGCTGTTTTCTTCAAATAATCAGCATATTGTTGCTGTGGATAAGTGCTCCCATTGAGCAACTTATCCAATGAGTGCTTATCCATAAGCACAAACCGAGCCAAATGCAGCCCTAGTATACAGTAACTCAATTGACTGGTTGACCACAGTTGAAGTTCATTATCTATGTGCCCATGTAGAAACTGTATACATTGTTTCAAGGTTGCAGAATGCCAGCATCAAGTAGATGCACTAAAAAGATCTAACGTATCCTCATCAAAAGCAATAACTAGAATGCAACCTGATTGCCCAATGCATTATCAACCAAAGGCTTCCCTCCTGAGTGGCATACCATTCTGTCAACTAGCCCTGCTCCCGTGAACTCTCAAAATACACAAGGAGTCTGAAACACTCCCGTCCAAATGCTTTGCCCAATGCATTATCAACCAAAGGCTTCCCTCCTGAGTGGCATACCATTCTGTCAACTAGCCCTGCTCCCGTGAACTCTCAAAATACACAAGGAGTCTGAAACACTCCCGTCCAAAATGCTTTGTCTCATTGGTAGTCTGCATAAGAACTTATGGAAGGAAAACTACCTCGGGTTTAAATATAAGAGCATTTTTGTTGGCCAAGCTTGTCCCAGTCTGAGCTTCAGGCTTAACAATGTTTGTCCGAGTCCACCCATTTTATCATTTGCCTAATCCGAATTAGCCTGAATCCGCCTATTTTTGTTCAAATGGAGCAATAATACTATTACTATTTTGTTGCTACTAAGAATTTAATAATGGTCTCCATGGACAGAATATGAAGTTCTCAACACTAAATTATAATTATAGGATGATGATGAGCTTAAGTAAAATTTATATATTACTTGTTTTTAGTGTTCACATCCTCGGGCCAAATCAGACCGGGCTAATCAAATATAAACCCGAGCCCCACCCATCCCTACCGGCTACTAACCCTTGCCCAAGCTCACTCAAATATAAGGCCGAGAGTATCACCCTACCCATTGCCACCCCTAGATAACATCAATCCAAAGGGGTAATTTCGCTTGTCCGAGCAACTTCTAGCAAATGGATTCTGCCAAGCCTGGTTTTCAACGAGGAGAATGCAGTTTCTGACAACTTGACAATCGTATTAATCCACGAATTTTACTTTTTAAATTTGCAGATTTAAATATAAAAATACGTGGGTTTTTTTGTAAAATTTTAAGAGATTTTATAAAAATATATGAGCTTTATTCTAAAAAAATATTAAAAAACGTGAGTTTTCTTGTAAATCTTTAGGAGTTTTTATAAAAGTATAAAAATAAACAAGTTTTATTCTAAAATAAAATATTAAATTGAGATATTTTACGTATTATGCCATTTCTCTTATATATGTGGTTGAGCATAAAAATAGAAATTAAAATGTCTTTATACACTAAATATAGTTTGTATGTATATATATCGACGCTCTGGAACACAAGTTATTTTCAAATTTGATGCTCTCGCTCCCTCTTTCGCTCCAGCACCCGCTCGGCGTTCTGGTGACTTAGAGCCATAGTTTAAAATTTCGTCGAAATTTTGCGAAATTTTGATTTCGGATGGGGCTGACGAAATAAGAAATGAGGTTTTTTCAGACTGAAGTATTTCGTGAAATAATTGCCCAAAATGGCCGAAATCTCAACAAAATCTCGGTGAAATTTTTCTACTTTGTTCAAATTTTTTCAGTCGAAATAATCACTTTGTGAACGAAAAATTCGGCCAAAATATCTAAAATTTCGACAGAAATAAATTCTAAAATCTAGTTAACAATAAAAAAATTAAAAATAAAAAAAAATAAAAACTCTATTTTACAATGTTGATAAGTGACCCACTTGTAAAAGATTCTTTTAAAAATAAATATTTTATTAAGTTAAATCTTTAATATTTTAAATATATTTACTTATAAAATATATATTTAAAACATAAGGTGAATGGCACTGGGGAAGGATCGGGGCGGGTTGTACCAAACCCTAACCCCGCACCTAACCCAAAGTTTGGGTACATCATTTTATTAATTATTATATATAATAGATATTATTACTAATTAATTTTCTTTTGCTTATACAAGTATGGATTCTATACCCGCGTAAGTTTAAGGAAATCACGAAATAAAGTTTCAAATTTCAGTTTAAACTTTTATACATTGTATTTTTTAGATGTTAGAATTTGAATCCAATATATTTTAGATACTTATATACTTTTTGAATGTTGTAACATAAATATTTTATTTATTAGTTGTAAACTTTGATATTATTTCACATTATTAATCAAAATATTATTTGTTGCTTTTTTTTAAAAAATTTGTATATTCAATAATATATAATTTAATTAAATAAGAGATTGGCTGAAATTAAATCTATGTTAAATACTTTAATTAAAAAAAATGAATTCATTTCCGTGAAATATCCGAAATTTTAGAGCCTTATTTCGTTTAATTATTTTAATCATAAAATTGTTTTCTGTCGAATTTTCGTTGGAGGATCCAAAATGGCCGAAATTTCCAAAATTTTAAACTATGCTTAGAGCTAAACTATAGATTTGAGGTGCACGTTAAGGTGGCAAGATGATTTTCTAAATATAACAATACAAAATAACGAACAAACAAAATATACAATACAAGCAGAAATTAGACCTACTTTTAAATACAATTACATAAAAAAAAAAAAAAAAATACAAATTTCCTATCAGAACCGTATTGAGAGATCAATTGATTGATCAAATCATGAACAGTTCCTTAGAATTTATTCTTTTTTTTTTTTCTTTTTTAGCTTGCCTGATTAAATTCGGAAAACATCAGTCTGGAATCGTTCATCGTACAACCTCCAATGTCCATACCTCTCCGTGTGAAAGACTGACCTTGGAATATAGAAATTGGGTTTCACAAGTTTGTTCAATTTCATCAAGTTTTCAGAAGCATTTGCGATATCTCGGCCAGTTAGGTTGGCACACCCAAACAGATCCAAGTGTTGCAGATTCAGACACTTTTTAGAGATTGACGCAAGCCCAATGGCCGACAACTTGGAGAATCGAAGCTCCAAGTGTTCCAGATGAGGCATGAATTCTGCAATTACAGCAGCCTCAGAGTCTCCATCTTGAGGACAAGCATTCAAATATTCATTAGGGACGACTCCTTGGTGTTGAGAAGGATCTAACCAATTCAATAAATTTCGTTTCAGGATCTTGAGATTTAGGCAATTTCTCCCTATCAGTTTCAAAGATTCATGAGAAATTTCGTAACAGTAACTGATATCGAGTTCTGTAAGCATGGGACACGCAGATGCTATCTTAGTAATGGATGAATCGGTCACATTAGGGCAGCTTTTAATCGAAAGAACTTGCAGGTTTGGGCATCTGCAAACATGAAATTCGATTTCAACAATGAAACCCTAACCCTAGCATGCAGTCGATGTAAGAAAAGAAACCTAGAATCAGAGCTCTCACGTACCTTTCTGCGACGAAAGCGAGAGAACGATCGGAACAGTGCCTGATACGAATCACCTTAAGAGCATCGGAGCTCCAATTGACGACGGATCGAAGCATGAGATCGATCTTCCTCTCGAACTCCAATGACCACCATCGAGGCGAGTCTGTGGTTGACTCGAATAGGGTTTCGAGATCCAAAATGGCGCAAAGGGAAGGGTCCTTGCAGGCGTGGAGCCATGATTTGCAAACGAACATGGCTCCTTTCCATTGATCCTCCAAACTCAGCCTCGACAGTATACTCGTTAAGCACTCGTGAGTTAACTCGGCCCAGTCCGAGTCGCTTCTGCTCTCATCACCACTACTTCCTCCTCCTTCGCCTTCCATCCACTGATCTCTTTGGATTTGTTTTTTGGAGATTTTAAAGAGCAGTACTTATAAAAAGAGGGCACGTGCCACTCACGCATATATAGATGTACCTATAATTTTCAGGAAATGCTAGCGAAACACAGCGAGTTCAAGAAAATCCCTGAGCTCACTACCTGACTGGCCATGGACGTGGGATCCACCACTTAATGGAGGGAATAAACCAATCACTTACTTGATGCAGGATTCCTAGTGTAGTCCAGATACCATTTTAGATTGCATGAAGCCTGCCGATTCAACCCGAATAAGAGTTAGTTTGGGTTCGGGTTCGGGCTGGACTTAATTTCAAGCCCGAAGTTAAGTTTGGGTTGGATTCGGTTGAAGGTCATACAGCCGAAAAGTCCAGCCTAGACCGATATATTACTTTACAAATGTACAAGTTTCTTCTTTTTAGTCTTTTTCACCACGGTCCGGACCAATATATATAAAGAGTATAAAAGATATATATATATATATATATATGAGCACTTGTTAGGCATCACAATTACAACTTATCATGCAGCAAAGCTTGGGTTTTCACCAACCAACTCTTTCTAATCCTACTTCTCCTTGATAAAGTATGATCTTCATTTGATCTATGAGCACTTTACATGTTATTATCCTAAAATGTTGCCTATATATCCTTCCTTTCATGGGGAAATATATGAATCATCAATTTCTTCTTGTGGGATTGTAAGATATCATCAATAGACTTGTATGCTCAAGGTGGCAAATTAGGCGTCACAAGGCATCCATGGTTCCAATCCAACTTCAACTTTTGTAACACCTCTTGATATTACCTCCCTTACACATCAATTTCCATAATATGAGGATTTAATTAAAAGCTCTTGACATGTAGAAGAAAAAAATATTAATGTAAGTAGCTCTTCTTAGTGGTTTGTTCTTTAACACTAATATATTTGAAACTAAGGCTGCGTTTGGTCCGGCTTGTGCTTTTGGATAAGCACTCATTAGATAAGTGGGTCAATGAGAGCACTTATCCGTAGCAGTAATAAGTTGTTTATTTGAAGAAAATAGCGTTTGGTAAATATGTTTATTTATGTGCTTATAAAAGTTTAGGGGTAAAATAGGTATTGTAAAAATAATATTAAAGTTTGAAAATAGCTTCCCACATAAGTGATAAGAGAAGCTACTCTCAATAGCTTCTCCTTATGGGTAGCCTTCCTCTAGTGCTCATGGGTAAATATTTACCCATTTGGTGTTACAAAACACATTTTTAATATTTTTTAAAGTAAAAAATAAAAAAGTGTTTTCATAAGCGATAAGCTCAAATAAACACTTATATAAGCCAGGCCAAAATCAACCTAAGTATATCAATTCTTAAGACTCATCTAAGTCAGACCTCTTGGTTACATAACATCTCTTGGTCTAAACTAAGCTAATTAAATTAGGTTAATGTCAATTAGTGAGATTTTAAGAAGCTTAACTAACAAATCCTTGAGACAAGAGCATTTGCTAGTACCCAATAAAAAAGAAAAATTTTAATAGACTTCACACAACTTACCATTTGTTTCTGGTTTCACCAAGTCTCCCCTTCATAGAAGACTTACTTCATGTTTCTGTTGGGCAAAAAGAAATAACAATGAATTAGTGATAAGATATAAAATATCATTCTCTTTGTAGGACAAGATTATAACAACAAAATAAACCTGAAAATGACTCTTCCATTGATTAGGATGAACTGAAGCTCCTCTCTATCCATGATTGGCCTCAGTTTTGGTTCTGTGATTAAAATCAATGGTTTCAGATCCAATGACATAAAAATTATAAAGACACATATCTATTCAATTAAAACAATCCGAAGAAGAATGCGAGAGGTAGTGAAAGTTAATCTTTATTGAAAATATATTTTCAAACCAATTAACAAATTTTTATTAGATAAAACCAACATCAATAATTACCCTGAAGGGCTTAAACACTAAACAAAGAGTGATAAGAATGTGAAACATAAAAAAAAATGCATGAAAAATTGAAACCTTCTTGGCTCATCGACGCATAATGCATGCCTAAGCACCACGTGGCTTTCGCTACCACTAATCTACAACTAACATCAAACTTATTCATTTCGAATACTAATGGCTTGACAAATAACTTTCTAGACTATTTATAGACCCTAATATGTTATAAATAGTAAGAAATTGCCAACTTTTACTATAATCCATAATCTTTTGCATATCTATAATTCTTATTTTGTGGAGTTTAAAATGGTAAGGGAAAATGGTACATTGAATCAAGAAACATGGTTCACTAAATCAACCTTTCCAAAAATGCAAATTTAAGAAGGAAAATGATGAATAATTGAATAAATTTACCATATATTAAGAAAAGGATTAATATATCCAGCCCATTCTGAATCTCTAATTATGAATGGTTTCCATATAGAGTAAGCTCCAATGTATGTTCTATACATAGTGAAATTGCAGTATAAGACTAGACTGAAAATACTTAAAAAGTTAACATATATATAATTTACTATAGATAAAATTTCCTTTTTAATATTTGAATGTTTTATTTGGGAAGTTTCCATATTTCTGAAGTAAATTTTATTAATTATTCTTGATTATTTTTGTATTTATTTTTTTTAATATGCCACCATATCCTAAATCTGAAGCATTTGTTCCAATTATTTTGTATGCATTGGGATCTGTAATATTTAAAGAAGGTAAAACCTTAGTACAGGCTTCTATTTTTCTTATTGCATTTGTATGAACGTCTGTCCATTGATGTGGGATTTTTCATAACCAATCACATAATGGTTTTGAGTCTATTGCAAAATGTTTATAGAAATTTAATACATAATTAAGGCTTCAAAGAAATCTTTGTAATTGTTTTGTATCTTTTATTTCACCCGAAAATGTATCAGCAGATTCTAGAGCTCTTTCTATTAGATGGATGGTAGTTTAGTGTATACAATATCCTAAGAATCTTAATTTCTTTGAAATAATTTTGTCTTTTTTGCAAAGATTACAAGTGCACTTTGTTTAATAACGAACGTTAAGGAATATTTAAAGATGTTTCCAATATTTCAGAAAATATGAGCATATCATGAATGTAGAGTACTATTAAAACGGTGATAATTATTAAAATGTCATTCATTATATGCTAAACTTCGGAAGCTGCATTTTTTAATGCAAATTTCCTTACATTTCATTCCTAATGACCAAAAGGTACTGAAAAAGTTGTTTTATATTTATCCTTTTCAGCTATCTGTATTTGCCAAAATTCATATTTTAGATCAAATTTAGAGAAAATGTATAAATTATTTAGTCCATTGAGTAAATCTTGTTTATTAGGAATAGAATATCTAATCCATTGAAGTACTTTATTAAGTGGTTTATAGTTTATAACTAATCCGAGACTCCTCTTTCTAATTCTGATGCTTTGTATTCATAAAAGGGAGAATATATCCATAGGGAATAGCTAGGTCTCATTAATGTTTTTGTTATTTATTCATTTGTATTGTTCTAGCTTTAGATGAAATTTTGTTTTTGTTAAAATCTTTTTAGGTAAGGTAGTTGTACTAATGTCTTTTATTTCCCAAAAGGCATTAGGAAGGTCAGTGCATACTACATTTTCTAATTGTTTCTGAAAATTTAAGATTTTATTTTGAATATTTTTATTTTTTTAATTGATTTTATATTTTTTGTATACTTTATACCTTCCTTTAGATATGAGATGAATTTTTCTTAAACTGAATAGTCTTTTATCTATTGCAAAATTTTTGTATGTGGGTTTTCTATGAATTCAAATTTTATTTGGGTATTATCAATATTGGTGGTAATACTTGTTGGTCAACTGTGAAAGGTTGTAGTAAACTTAAAAAGAGTGTTCCTAATTTTACTCCTTGAAATGGATTTTGACTAGTATAAATGGAGATTTGATACATATTCCCTGGTTACACATATATGGAAACTAGTTAATTTATATTCTATAATTAAATTTTTATCCAGAGGCAGTGTTTAATTTATGTTTTGTCTTTTCAAAATATTTGGTAGGAATTAGTCCTTCTCTTATACAAATTAAGTATGCTCCAGAGTATTAAAACCATTGATTCTGTAATATATTCTTCATTTATTAATATGGTGACATAGGTATACCACTTTTGTGTGATAAACTTTTTTATTGTAACTAGGAAATTATTTGGTTCATCTTCTTGTGTATCTCATACTTTACTTGATTCAGGTTGTTCTTCAATCTGATAATTAGCATCTTGGGGTATAAACTAGCTAAGTTCTAAGTTATTAACTCTATCCTTTAATTCGTTTATTTCAGATTTCATATTATTAATTTCACATTGTAGGTCAGCTATAGAAGGTCCTGATCTGTTTTATGGGGCCTTATTCTGTTATAAACTTCTTTTATTGTATATTGTTCTCTGCTTTTTAACATAGCTTGTTGTACCAGATTTTATTGAGGTTTTTTATTTTTATATATTTCCATATATTTCATAATATATTCATGTTTCTTTTCATTATTAGTTATCTTATCTATTGTGTCTAGGATAAATTTTTTTTTTCAGTTATTAAGACAGACAAATTGTTGTCTAAAGACACAACTATTATATCTACAATTTTTTGTATTATGACATGTATTATCATCATCTCCTGAGTCTGAAGCCTGAGATACGTCATCCTAATTATCTTGTATTTTTATGTCAATATCTAAAATAGAGTTATCTTTATTATTTGAACTATTGATTTCTAATAGTATTGTTGTGAATTGTTCCTTTAATTCCTCATCAATATTTAAATCATTTATTTTTTGTTTTGTTCTACATATATTTTTTAAAGCCCTATTTTGCCACATTTATAGCAAACAAGCAATTCCCTTTTATTACTTTGTTCTTTTTTATCTTTTGATTTATATTATTGAGGAAATTTTTTTTATCTAGTTTTGATATTTTGCTTTATTTTTTCTAGATGATTATTAGAACTTGTTTTATGGGATTGGATTTATGTTTTTTAAATGGATGTTTTATTAAAGGAAATCCAAACATTTCAAAAAAATTCTCCTAATTCTTTCTTTCTTAATAATAATGCATGAAAAATTGAAACATTCTTGGCTCATCGATGCATAATGCATGCCAAAGCACCACGTGGCTTTCTTCGTCACTAATCTACAACTAACATCAAACGTATTCCGAATATTAATAACTTGACAATTAACTTTCTAGACTATTTATAGACTCTAATAAGTTATAAATAGTAAGAAATTGCCAACTTTTAGTATAATGCATAATATTTTGCATATCTATAATCCTTATTTTGTGGAGCTTAAAATGGTACATTGAATCAAGAAAAATGGTACAATGAAGGGAATGCTTGAGGTACCTAAGAACCCGTTTGGCGGCAGCCCAATGCGTCTGAGTTGGAGCATGCATGTATTGTGCTAGTTTATTGACCGAGTGGGCGATATCGGGACGAGTAATGGAGAGGCATGGCTCCAATAAGGCTGTGGTATTGAGTTGAGTCGGCGGAGGGAGTACCATCACTTTTCAAAAGTTTCACTGAAGTAGACATGGGCGTGAGAGATTCTTTAACACTGTCCAACTTGAACCGTTTGAGTAAATCACGAACATACTTGTGTTGTGAAAGAAAAAGCCCGGTGGGGGTGGAGATAACTTCAACGCCTAAGAAGTAATGAAGGAATCCCAAGTCTTTGATGGAGAACTGCTTGGAAAGAGAGGTGATGAGATCACCAATGAACTTCTTTGAATTTCCAGTGACAAGTAGGTCATCGACATAGACCAAAAAAATAGACAATAATAGAGGCTTGATTGTAAATAAATAAACTGGTATCTGATTTACAATTGGTGAAGCCATAAGAGAGAAGAAATTTTTTTAGCTCAGTATATATACCATGCCCGAGGCCCTTGTTTCAACCCATAAAGCGCCTTGTGAAGGCAATAAACATGAGATGGATGAGATTGAGTGATGAAGCTAGGGGGCTGAGTCATAAAAACTTATTCAGTGAGATGGCCATGAAGGAACGCATTGTTGACGTCGAGTTGATGCATAGACCACCCACGAGCAAGGGCAATGGAGAGAACATGAAGGACAATAGTATCGGCACCGAGAGAAGCCCCGACAAGAGCCAAGTCATCGATAATGATTTTAATAGTATCGAGATATTCAGAAACAGAAGAAGATCCACGAGTAATCTTCATCAGGCTCTCTTTTAGACCCATAATTCGGGTGCAAAAAGGATTGGCATATTGCTTCTCAAGTCGTGACCAAGCCTCACGAGAAGTGTTTGATTGAGATGTCGGTAACAGAACCCAAGATTGCTAGGAAGAGCAACTTGTCTTGACGAATTCAGAACAAGTATTATGGGTTTGGTGACTTCTTGCCGTTTTCTTCAATGGTCGGTGACGGGAATGGATAGGTTCCGTCGACGAAGCCAACCAGTCCATACCCGAGAAGCAGAGCGTTAAGCTGTGCTTGCCATGACGAATGGTTGGAGGATGTGAGTTTCAGTAGAAGTGTATTTGAATTGATGGCTATTAGGTTGTTTGGAAGGGGCTGAGAAGAGGAGGTGGTTTGGATTATTGGAAGAGAGAAAGAAGCAAAACTTTATGTGGTCATTTGATCTTTAAGGGACTCGTTGGAGTTCTGTGGCTTTGATACCATAAAGAGTCTAGGGCAAGTTTGTATTAAAATTAAACAACTTATATATTCACCATATGAAAGTACAATATATATACAAGGTGTACAAAAGCTAAAAATGGAATATACATGTACATGATCCACAATTATAGGAAGCAAATAAATGGTAATTATCAAGAGTTGACTGAGGATTCTCCAAGCTATGAATCTTTCCTAATTTGTATGATGGAATCATCAAAGATTTGATCTTTTCGAACTTTGTCTGCAACTCACTAGAGGCTCGAGAAACAAAGAGAAGATGTGTACGAACGAGATATCCATCAACAAGAAGAAGGAAAAGGATTGAATAAAGGAACTCCTGAGCATTTGGTGATCTCAGATGCGCCCATATATATCAATGGAACGGGAGACTCATAAATTTTATTAATTGTTCTTGATTATTTTTTGTATTTATTGATTTATTTTAAGATGCCACCATATCCTAAACCTGAAGCATTCGTTTCAACTATTTTGTATGCATTGGGATCTGCAATATTTAAACAAGGTAAAACCGTAATATGGGCTTTTATTTTTCTTATTGCAATTGTATGGACATTTTTCCATTGAGGTGGTTTTTTCGTAACCTATTATATAGTGGCTTTCAGATTATTGCTAAATTCTTATAGAAATTTGATACTTAATTAAGGCTTCATAGAAATCTTTGTAATTGTTTTTTTATATTTTATTTCATCCAAAAATTTATCAAGGAATTCTAGAGCTCTTTCCATTGGATTGATGGTAGCTTGGTGTATATAATGTCTTAAGAATTTGATATTTGCTTGAAATAATTGTCTTCTTTGCAGAGATTACAAGTCACTTGGTTTAATAACATTAAGGAATATTCAAAGATGTTTTCGATGTTGATCAATGTTTTTAGAAAATATGAGTATATCATCAATCTAGACTATTATGAAATGGTGATAATTATTAAAATATCGTTATATGCTGAAATTCGGAAGGTGCATTTTTTAATCCAAATGACATTAGATTCCATTTGTAATGACCAAAAGGTACTCGAAAAGTTGTTTTATATCTATCCCTTTCAGCTATTTATATTGCCAAAATCCAAATTTTAGATCAAATTTAGAGAACATGTATACACTATTTAGTCTATAGAGTAAATCTTATTTATTGGGAATCGGATATCTAATCCATTGAAGTACTTTATTAAGTGGTTTATAGTTTATAACTAATCTCTAGACTCCTCTTTCTATTTCTGATGCTTTTTATAAAAGGGAGAACAGTTCCATTGAGAACAACTAGGTCTAATTATTTTTTTACTTAATAAGTCGTCTATTTCTTTTTTACATTGTTATATTAATTCTTTATTCATTTGTATTGGTCTAGCTTGAGATAAAATTTTGTTTTTGTTAAAATCTTTTAGATAAGGTAATTGTACTATGCCTTTTCTTTCCCAAAAGGCATTAGGAAGGTCAGTACACACTACATCTTCTAATTGTTTCTGAAAGTTTAAGATTTTATTTGGAATATTTATATTTTTAATTGATTTTCTATTTTTGTATACTTTATACTTTCTTTGGATGTGAGATGAATTTTTCTTTAAATTGAATAAAGTCTGTTATCTGTTGTAAATTTTTTGTATGTGGGTTTTCTATAAATTCAAATTTTATTTGGGTATTATCAATATTGATGGTAATACTTGTTTGGTCAACTGTGAAAGGTTGTATTGAACTTAAAAAAGGTGTTCCTAATATTACTCCTTGACCTAGAGTTTGACTAGTATAAATGGAGATTTGATACATATTCCCTGATTACAGATATGGGAACTAGTTAATTTATATTCTATGTTTAATTTAGTAAATTTATATTCTATGTTTAATTTTTGTCCAGAGGCAGTGTTTAATTATTTTTAATTTGCTGTCTTTTCAAAATATTTGTTAGGAATTAGTCCTTCTCTCATACAACTTAAGTCTACTCCAGATACTAGGATAGGGACTGTCACGACCCAAACTTAAAGGAAATTCACTTGAGAATCCCTTAGGTTCAAACCACGACTCTCACCCCATATCCCTATGAGAGTGGAAAGTAACAAGAGCCAAACCATAGAAATATCATATAAGACTTTATAAATTACTTTTACTGAAATTAATCAAATAATTACTAAGTCTATTAC
>JAUPMG010000003.1:7375187-7387044 GCA_031762675.1 Pachysandra terminalis
TTAATTTACCTATAACTTGTAAGTTTTTAGTTCAATGTGTATTTAGTTACTTATATCTTACTAGAACTAATTGAACTCCCGCTTACGTTTCAATTTGTGTAGCCACTCCTGTGGAAATATGGGGTGAAGGTTACGCTCGAACTGGAAAACCTATGAATTAGGGAATTTCTGGTTCGGGACGTGACACGAAACCTCTTGAAAATTTAGCTCTTATTATAAGCAAATTTCATTTTTTTTTTTTAATGTTCTTGGACCGATTAGTGATATACGAAACCTCTTGGAAATGTGAATTTTACAGGGGCATAAAGAAGAAAAACTGCCTTCGTGTATCTTTGGATGTCTGGAAATTCAACAACCGGTCTAGAAAGGAATAGATTGTATCGGAGCCCTCAATTAGTGGTTAGAGAGGAGAAATCTTTTTTTTTTTTTTGTTACATGGAAGAAGACGAACAGGGGAAAGGGGAAGAAAGGACCCAAAAACAAAAAAAAACCAAAAAAAAAGAAATAAGGAAGAAAGGACGTTAACGTCCGTCCAAAAGTGAAGGGGAGACGTTTCTTTTTTTGTGGGGTCCACCGCCACGCGTCGGTTATAAGTTAGATTAGCAGGATGGTTAGCAGAGGATCTGCTCCCCGTGAATTCACGTCTAGTCAATTTAGTGGACATAGTGGTTGATGAAATTGAATAATTTTGTATTGATAGGGTTTTTTTTTTAGTAATGCATTGATACATGAACTTGAGATATGTGGTTGAGCAGATTCGACTCGGTTTGTATATGATATTATATATTTTTATTTTTAAAATATATACCGGTGAATAATAATGGCACATGCAATATTGTATGTTACACGTTGATACATCTTTAAAATGTGTTAACTGTTTTATTGTCACGTTATTTTTTTTTATAATCGAAAAATGTGTAACCTAAGTCGTTTTTTTTTTAAATTGATAGAAATGTGAATGGTTATTTTAGAATCTTAATCGTCATCTCTTATAATAAATTAAAAGATAATTTTAATCTTAAATATATTAAATACTTTATCGTATTAAATATTATTTTTAAAAAAAATTAAAAAAATATCTTGACACGCTTTTCAATAGACACGCCAAGCTTTTTGCGAGACAAAAATTTACTTTTTAAGATCAGGATAGAGTTTAGAGAAAGTTGTACAACATTTACTTGTCATGAAAACAATCAATATTTTAAACAGTGCTTACAATTATAAAAGCTAATCACAAAAGATGAGCTGATGGATCCACTAATTACTCTTAGGCCACCACCTTAATTGCTCTATTTCAAAGGGATCCTATCCCTGTTCATCATCCAACTTTGAGACTCAATCCATAACCCAATTTCCCCCAAAATGGAGGACCAAACAAAAAAATGAACATAGGGAAATATGAGTTATCTTAAAGCTTACTTTTCTATTCATCGATAAAGCTTGCTTTCTTGCTTTGCAGATTCTTGACTCTTATGCCAAAAGACTTGTTCGTAATTCTGAAATGTAATTGGGTCATATCTCAATATTATAAAGTGATAGGGACGTTTGAACAATATGTAATATGACATGTTTATATTTGTCAAGAGAGGAAGGATATTGAAGTCAGATGGAGACTATTATTGACTATTGAGAAGTGATAAAAGTAAGAAGAGTTGTTGCCTCCCCTTGGACCCTTCCCTCATTCTTTGTGTGGTATGATGCCAAATGGTACAAGCAAGTTGAAAAGACCTTTTATTTCCAACTTTGTGCTGTAAGACAAAAGTTATCCTAACAAAGATTCTCTTCAATGCTACATATTTACTATTAATTTCTTATTGGGGTTAATTGTACTTTTGTACTACACAAGACAGAAAAGAAGAAGGGATAATTTCTCAAGTTACTCTATAATTCATCTCCTCATCTCCTCTCTATTATAATTTAGGTCCATACAGTTCTACTAAATAAATCAAAGATTGACTTGAAATTCTTCTTTACCCTTTTTAGCTTTTTTAATTAATATTGTTTTGTGGGTGACTGTCCAAGCAACACGGGTCACGTGGCAATATAGGCTTATGCATTCACCAAGTAGGATCTAAGTAAAAAGAGGTAGATCCACATGTAGGTCTACATCACGACGGAGTTATAGCATCATTTACAATATTGCTCGAATCAGATTAGTGAGGATCAAGTTAGTAAGATGTGGTAAGCAGGCAATGACAATAAACTGACAACAAAATATCTACAGACAAGTACATAGATCAACGAACTAGTAAAAACACCTTTTAGAAATTTTTCTACAGAAAATCCCAAATATTATGCTCTCAAGTCTCAACTATTATGCCCCAAGAATTCTCCACCAAAAGCCTCTAAAAGTCCCTTGTAACCTCCCTCTTTAGTGGGGAAAGAGTTACTTGAATGTGTGACTTCCTCATTACCCATTGTTTACTTCCCTTTTCACTCTCAGTCGAGGGAAATAAATCCACTTAAGGTAATATGCAGTTGGTGTGCCATCGGCCAGTTAAGGAATGATCATTTTAGAGTTTTTGTCGGTCATGTGATCGAGTGCAGGTGTGCCAGAGAGAAATGGACTGTCTCTTACATTATAATGTTTAGGCTTTCGACCCTGGGCACCAGTAGTGTGCTACCAGTCACCACAGAATGTGATCAATCAGGCGATTGTAAGAAGTCAGCCAGGTATTATTAATATAAATGAATTACATGTAATTCAAGTACATTAATGTAAAAGAAGGATAAAAAAAAAAATCAGGCCTAACAACGGGGACCAATTTGGCTGCCACGGATGGGGACCAAATGGGCTGCCACATGAGGAATTGGTGGGTGCGAATTGACTCTCGCTCTGAAGCACAATCGACTCACTTCTTCGGCACCGTTATAGCCTAAGTTATCGTTAGAAGATATTTGAGGAGGAATGCGTTGAGGGATCGGCAAGCTTCCCACTGATAGAATTCACGCTGTCCAATATGTGAGATCGGGGGGAGGCAAATGTCAAGGGTGACTAAGTAGTCACTTGTTATTGAGATTTTTGAGTTGTTGAGGGGGGTTTGGGTAGACGTTTTCTACCTTTATTTATAGAGCCTCAACCATGGAAGTGACTGTTGTGCTTGAGCCTTCATCGGTCACGATGAAGACCGTGGGTGGTTGTATAACCGCTCTCTTTCCCACGTTCTGAACATGACAGTTGAGAGAAAGGCCTTTCCAATAGGCTGATGACAGGTGACCCACTTTTCTTAACTGTTTTTAGAAGACAACAGGCGACGAAGTGTAATTGCTTTCTGTCTTGTCGCTTGCGTTTCTTTGAACAACTATATTTCTCTCCTAGCAGACTCTTACGTAGTCATTGTGGGCCCCAACTGGTTGATTATTGAGATTACCCTAGTGCTAGTGTAAACATCTATTAATGGGAAGAAAGTTATCATTTCTTTGTAACCTCCCGTTAATTTGAGAACATGTCAACTTATTTGTAATTCTTAGAATAAATGCAAAATCTCTCTTTTGACCAGTCACATCTCTCTACACAACGATTCGTTTTACGGGCCATTTACTCACTCATCGTTGTTGGATTCTTAGTCGGCATGTCAGGGTTCAACCACCACTACCACCCCCACCATCACCACCTACCACAACCACCACCACCCTCCGGTGGGGTGGTGGTGGTGGTTGTGATGAGTGATGGATTTAAGAGGAGTAATTTTATATTTTATTAGGGGTAAATCAGCCCATGACCCTTGACGTTTCATATAAGGGGGTCAATGTAGTTTCAGCAATCTCAAGGGGTCTAAGTGCAAGTGGTACAAACCTCAGGAGTGAAAGTTTAATTTACCTTACACTCCAATCCAACCAGAAAACTTTAACTACCATCTTGTTCATAATATGCTGCCACGTGTACAATAACAGAATTAATAATCTTTAAAATGATAAAATCCATCCATCCACGGTTCTTCGTCTTTCTTGATGAGAGTGGGAGTGGGAGGAGAGTCAGGATCATGTATGTGATCATGTGAGAGAGTATTCTTGATTCTATAAAGTAATTATTTTTTTTTTTAAAGTTTTTTGTTTTAACAGAATTGAGATACGATCACGGTTTCTTGAGATGTTGAGATCGCGAGATATGGGAATTGAGAGAGACTGACTCTCAACAACTCGATCTGCCAATAAAGAGAAATTGGAAAATTCAGAAGATCAAAGCCGTTCATTGGTTTGTCTCTCTCTGATACTGGTCTCTTTCTCTGTTTCACTTTTTCTTTTCCAGGAAAGAAAACCCAAAAGTCTTTTGGTTTTTTGTTAATTTTGAAGGAGGAATTGGTTTCAATTCCATCTGCTTTGTGTTTCTTTCAATTGGGTCTGGTCTTGGACGGTGTACAGACGCCCAATCTGGCATGTGAGTTCATTAATTTTAATGCAAATCACGAGTTATCCTATCATATTTTTTTTTTTTTGGATGATTCTGTTTTGGGGTTCTTTTGGTTTTCTGATTTAAGGTGATCTGATGATTGGTTTGTTTGAGTGTTAGTTATGGTTTTTCCATTCTTGTAGTTCTTGCTGGGTACGCATACACGTATTTTGGGGTAATTAGTTACATGGAGGCGTTTATTCTAATCCACAACATGGTTTTCTATTTTTTTTATATTGGCTTTGCTTTCACAAATTAAGTTTAGGATTCATTTTGGTGCTCTTTAGATATGTGTATTATAATTTCATACATTTTCATGATGTAGTAACATATAATTGTTGACAACAGCAAGATTAGATTTCATTTGATGACTGGTATACTTGAGGATTATATTTGTCTAATAATTAGCGAAGATAATTTTGTTCACTCAGCAATTATATTGTTTATTTCTAGATTTTTTTTGTTGAACGATTTGTTAGATCCTCTAATTGATAAATTTAGTTTGATCCAGCTAGAAATGGGAATATATCTCAGCACCCCCAAGACTGAAAAGTCCTCAGAAGATGGCGATAATGCCAGACTTAGATATGGTCTGTCCTCGATGCAAGGGTGGCGTGCAACCATGGAAGATGCTGTGAGTACTTGGTGAAAGATCATATTTTCTATGTGAACTCATTTATTATCTGCTTATTGGTTTTTTTTTTGTAATAAACCATTAATTACTGGATCTTCAGATCATGCTGAAGGGATTTTTTCCCTTTTCTTTTGATGTTCACCAGTTAGTAGTATTATTAGAATCTATAACTATGGGCAGATGGCTAGGGTTCTATTTGCGCAACTAGTTGAATATGTAATTTGTTGATAATCAAGTAATATTTTTTAAATATCGAGAACCAAACTTCAGGCCAAGATATGATGCATTAATGAAAATGAGCTTAAATGAAGAAGCTTTGTAGCATTGAGGGGGAACCTTCATCTACTATACTTTGGATAACGAAACTGCCGGTAATTGTATTTCTATGGACATGGCTGGAATCTCTGTTCATAATTAGTGATGAGATCAAAGCTAGAAATAGAAAATGATGCATCATCAGCATTGTATACCCAATTGTTGGAGTTGTAAGGGGAAAGCTTGTCATATGTTCTTCTAGACTAGCTTAAAAAGTTATCAATTGTGCTTAGAATTCTCCAGCAATGGTTTCTTCTTAGTTGTATACCTCCTAATATATTGAGTTGACCAAAAGGAAGTCATTTGTTAGTCCCAAGTTATTTGGTTTTCTTCCTCAATGAAAAAAGAGCTAAGCTATTTGGTTCTTGGTGACAAATTAGTATGTGCATATGCCTGTGATAGTAGGAAATTTCTTTTGGTTTTAGAATGAAGAAGATAATTTTCTTAGATAGTTTTTTATTTGTGACCTTCCTATCCACTCTGATGTTTCTGTTTCCCATTAATTTTGATGGATAGTCTTTGTGTGGTGAATGTGTAATTGCTTTATAGGCATAGATCTTCAAGTCCTAAAAGAGCACATAGTTTGAATTCGGCCATAACACTGTAGCAAAACATTTTTATGAGCAAAACATTTTTATGGCTCATTTCTTCCAAGGGAGGTGATGATGTCCCAAAAATTGAGTCTTTGAAAGGAAAATTTTATACACGACGACTATTTCTTCATACCTGATGTCAAATAACACATTTATTTCTGACAGTCACTCTGCACAAAGTGGTTAGTCTTCTCATAGAGTTTATGCCTTTGTTTCAAGAAAATATGGCTGTGTGACTGAAGATTCTGTAAGGTACAGTCTCAGTTCGGAATAAGTTATGCTTCAGGTCTTGACCTACCTGAAACCCCAAATTTGTAATTTTTTTTTTTCCACATTTGGTTAATATATGACAGAAATTGTAAGACTCGTCAGAGTTTTGCTCCAAAATATTACATTTTATAATCTTTATTTTATTGTTTACAGTTTCAAAATCTTTGAATCTATGTGCTACCAGTCAGAATTTCAAAGTTGTAGGATTCAACTAAAACTGACCAACAACATCAATAAAATGCCTTATCTCAACTAGTTGTGGTCGACAACACGAATCCTTTTCCTCCATCCCAATCTGTCAAAAACCATATTTTCGGTCAGATTATGAGTATGTCGGCCTGACTCCATCTAGGTTCTTTGAGGTCTTTTTCTTGACCTCTTAGACCCTTCAATAAATACCCCCTCTTACCTTCTCATAAATTAAATAGATTCTGACTGAATATACGGTTTTTGACAGACTGTGATGGAGGAACAAGATTCATGTTGCCGACCCCAATTAGTTGGGAGTTTTATTGCTGTCGTCGTTGTTGTTGTTGTTGTTTTTGGGTTATGATGTCAAGGGATTTCTTTAGGTGTTTTGAGCTGCATTTTCATGAAATATTTCAGTTTTCCTGTAAGTCGTGGAAAGGTACAATGTGGAATTATACCAATGCCACTAGCTAGATGTACTTAACTGGTGTCTTTGTATTCATACCAGGATAATTTGTAATTTGTGGTGTCTAGGATGGATTATGGATGCTATGTTCACCATATAAGATGTTGAAGTGGTTGCTTACTAATTAGAACATTTAATGGACTTGTTCCTTTACGACATATGTTTACAATTCAGTTTTACCTCAGTTCTATCATTCCCCATGCTTATATTTGATGTTCTGTAGCATGCAGCATATCCGGATCTGGACACTTCCATGTCTTTCTTTGGTGTTTATGATGGCCATGGAGGTATGGATTGAGGTTTTGGTACTTTTGAGTTTATTGGTAGATCTTTATATTTTTGTTGTTATTTTCATTCTGTTCTGATTCTACATCAGCTCTTGAGCAGCGTTCCATGTTGCTATTTCTTTGGTATATCTTTTCCTTTTTAATTTAATTCAAATACACCTAGGTGTTTTTGGTTTATAGATTCTAGAATAATTGATAATTGCACCTAGCAACTTGTTTTACTTGCATTTTTTGTTTGGCTATTGAATATCAACATGCCTCTAAAGGGTGTAATGAGTTGTTTCAGAAGACAAGGTTTCTTTAGATGGGATTGGAACTTGCTCTTGCTCATTCAGATAAGCATTTGATCATTTAAGCAATGTGTTTAAGACTCAGACTGGAGGTTCACATTGCAGATGGAGCAGGTGATCCAATGTGGTTATGGATGTCAATGGGTACCGGATACATACCAACATACCTCTTCCTGATTATATGGTAAACTGATTAGTTATTAGATAGAGTCTGAAATGATAAAAATGATACCTGATAAGATAGACCCCTTAGGATCAGTCATGAGTGACCATAATGTATACATGTGTCTTTTTTTTTAATAGCATTATTTTTATTTGTTATTTTTCCTTGTATTCTTTTATATTTCTATTAGAAGATTTGTGATTTTAAATTTTTATTTAAAAGCTTGGGAATCAAGTCCCCATTATAGGACCTTTCAGTTGATGGGACGGATCTTGCCATCTTGGACCACCCATTTCATTCCCAGCCTCCAGACCTTTTAGTACTTCGAAGTGGTTAAAGTAAGAGGGTATGTTTATGACAACACCTGTCCTAAACCCAGACCGTAGGTGCCCCTTAATTTGCCCGTGCTTGCTTGTGGACTCAATAGAATCTGTTGAAGTCTTTAAAAAAGCTTATAAGTATCGTAAAATCTATGTGGAAACTTCCCTTTTGGTTAGTATTCAACCAAAACTAGTATGAAAGGATCAAATTTTAATTTTTACATGTCGAGACCACTTTTCACTACTTTCATTGAAGGATTAAGCCTCACCTTTTGATAATAAGCCTACACAGAATAGCTGTTGTTAAAATACAGTTTAAGGTCTTGTACTATTCTTAAATAGGTGTGTCTTTTGAAAATTTCCCAATTCCACCACTTTTACAAATAGACCAATCTGAGCATCTTAAAGAATGGTAGGGAAGTTCTTCCTCTTCCTTTTCTTTCTCTTTCTCGTGGCAAACTGAGGAATGCATTAAATAAGGAGTTCAAGAGTTCACTCAACATCCCCCTCAACCAATCCTTTCTATCATTTTCATTTGAGCTTCTTGTTGATGTAGTGATTATTTTCTAGTTTTCTCAGTTCTTTATACCGGTGTGCATTGAATGAAATTAGCCTTAACCACCTGGAGCAAAGTAGTTTGTTGATCCAGGTTACTGGTTTTGTTTAAGTTTAAGTACAATTATGAGGCAACGGACTTATTCGCAATGGGGCCGGGTTACCAGGTCCGCTGGTCCAACTGCTCAGTCTGATCCGAGTATTAGAACATCGCATTCATCTGGTGACATTTCATCATATGAATTTTTTGGTAAACCTCGTTGAATTCTTTATAATGTTGCAAGGCTTGCGAAGAATGATTGTTTTATGTTGTGCTCAAATGGAGTTGGCAATAAGGGCTGAAAAACAATATAATTAGATGGTTTGAAAAAACAAATGCTTACAAAAAAAAAAAAAAAAAAGATTGTTTGGAAAACAATATAATTAGGTGGCCAGATTGGAAGAGATTAGTTGGAGACAAAAAATTGAGGGCATTATGGTTGAAATTAGGGGATAGAAACACCAAATTCTTCCATTGCGAGGCTAAAGCTCATAACAGAGTCAATTCAATCTATAAATTAGAGGTGGAGGGGTCTATCATTGAAGAAAAATCTGAGATCAAGAAAGCTGTAGAAAATTATTATGCTGGTTTAAATAAGGAGTGTCGGTTCGGACCAAGCTTAGATGGTTTGGATTTCCATTGTTTGAAGGGAGAGGTGAGTGATTCTTTAGAATGTCCAGCATCAGAGGAGGAGATTTGGGGGGGTGATTTAGGAGTTGAATGGAGACAAAGCGCCAGGTCCGGATGGCTTCTCTTTGGCCTTTTATAAGCAGTGTTGGAAGTTTATTAAGGAAGATTTAATGAAGACGGAGGAAGCCTTTTTATCAAAATCAGAATTAGAAGAAGTGTGAATACGGGCGTGTGATTTAAATGACTTTAGACCAATAAGCCTAGCGGGAAGTTGTTATAAAACCGTTTCAATGTTGTTAGCAAATAGACTGAAGAAATTGCGTCCTTTACTTGTGTTTCCTAATCAGATGACCTTTGTAGGAGGTTGCCAAGTTTTGGATGGAGTCATAATTGCTAATGAATGCTTAAATTCGAGACTTAGGGAGAAGAAGCCAGAGATCCTATGTAAATTGGATATGGAGAAAACATATGATCATTTGAACTGGGATCATATTATATATCTGTTGAAAAGGATGGGATTCAGAATCAAATGGAGGAATGGAAGCACCAATTAGAATGATTAAGAGGGCTGCAAGCAGTGAGTTGTTGGAGGGTTTTATGCCAGGGGTATCGGGCCCATGTATTTCACACTTACAGTTTGTGGATGACACTCTCATTTTCTGTGGTGCTTCTAATAGGCAATTGAGATACCTTTGATGCATTCTGGTTTGCGTTGAGGCAGTTTCAGGGTTTCATGTCAATCTTAATAAGAGTGAATTTTATGGGGTGGGGGAGGAGATGTTGATGGATTCATATGCTCTCAATCTCGATTGTAGGAATATCTGGGTATACCATTGGGGGCTAGATTCAAAAGGGCAGCAGTTTGGACTCCGTTTATCGAAAGGGTGGAGCACAAGTTGAGGTATTGGAAAGGAAAATACTTGTCTATAAGTGGTAGGGTGATCTTAATTAATAGTGCCTTGGCCATTCTACCGACCTATATGCTTACCATATTGAGAATTCCAAAGTCTGTGGCTATTAATATTGTGCAACTCCAAAGAGAGTTTGTATGGAACGGAGTAGATGGTGTCAATAAATTCTGTTTGGATAAATGTTCGGTTGTATGTAAACCAAAGGAGGGGGGGTCTTTGTCGCACCCAAATTCCAGGGTAAAGTTCCCTAGGTACCCTAAGCAATTGCGAACGAGACTCTCACCCCTCTCCAAGGGATGGAAACCCCAAATATAACAAAATAGGATCGATGCAACCAAACATAGCGGAAGTATGAAATTAAATATCAATTAAAGAGGTCAAATCCTCGTAATAGTCAAAATACGATCAATCTCCCATGTGGTGATAACAATCAGAAGTGAGTAGGTAAACAAGTAAATACCATCCCCCCATGAGGTGGTCAAAGTAACATAGCAAGTTAATAAAATGCTTAAGTCATCCAAGTACACCAACACATCCAAATGAAACCACAAATGTTCTTTCATAAGTAATTTTCCAACAGTCCACGGCTAGCATCACCAATTCCATCTCATGAATACTCCTTTCATTGCTGACCTGAAAAGTATGTCGCTATAAAGCGTGAGCTACAACAACCAGTAAGTACAGATTATTGTGGAACCTTTTGGGATGAAGTAGGGACCAACTCCACCCTCCACCGATAGCCAACAATGGAATCAATATAATAAATAAAGTTAGAAATTAGAATGAATGCTATGATATGCAATGGGTTAATTCAATTAAAATACAATGACATGATATATCACGAACCATCTCCATTATTCACATAATAATGGCATACACACCAACATGGATGCAATGCATGCTGTTTGGCACTTGTACAGTGTATATTTACGCTAGACCCACTATCAGTCCCATAGACGTCTTCTTGAACTGCCTGGGCCACTCTTGGCAATTGGACTTTCAAGTATTCTACATGTGCAACGTAGTTTTAGGGTCTTTCAACCTTCAAGGTACAATTCCCCTTACTATTTTTGATCAGGGTACGAAACCAGGGCATCACACACAACGTCCCTCATGAAATCACCAAAGTATGAACTACTAATAGTTACACTTATTCATAAACATAATTGAGTTTCTTGGGTTAGCTAGACCCTCAACCCTTAGTCATCATAGGCTTTCTCACTCATCATATATTTAGTCACTTAGGACTACCAATTTCATAACACTCTGTGGTCCCATCATGGACTCACCCACCTCCCACATTATCTTATGGGTTCCCTTTTGGAACTCAATAATCAAGTCACATCAAAGAACTTAACATCATAAGCCCTTCCAATGCATGCCCCCATTAATGCATGTCTTTACTTATGTCTACTAAGCAATGAAATAGTAAACATGATAATGCAATATTTCTATTCTACACAAATTGAATAAGAATCATGTAAATTTAATTGTATCTCATTCATACCTCATTGATTCACCTTACAAACACTCAAGTACCCAACATATGCATTAATAAAAAAATAAAACTTAAAGTCCCACCCAAACCACCATTAGATACAATTACAAACTGGAATACGGTACTTAACTCACATTCGAAATTTGGAATGGTATAGTAGTAACTATAATACAACGCAAATAAGTGGCAGTACTCTTTGGACCACTTTGCTTTTGCACTCCAACTAGTGGCTTGTGGAGCATGATGCGATAGAGCTCCAACATTCCAACATTTCAAGGCACCTTTTATGTTTATTAGAATCAGTGT
>JAUPMG010000003.1:7387144-7409740 GCA_031762675.1 Pachysandra terminalis
AGAGACAACCTCTTTGTCTTTGGTTTAGCTTCTCCAAGAAGCTAAGTTTAAAGACTATATTACCCCTTGTGTAGCTTCTCCTACAAGCCAAGGGTTCATTTGGGTCCATCTAGCAATACACCCATTGTTATACTACTAGCTTCCTTAAGAAGCTACTTAATGAATTTTATTATAGCCCATTTGGCTATACACCCTTTGGGGTATTGCTAATCCCTTAACACACACCTAAACAATTTATTTAAGCATAAAACTAACACACAATCATATATATTTATAAAATTTAATTTCACACTTACCGAGGCATGCTGACCTCATTTTCATTCATACGACCCAGTCCGGCTCTAATCCGACCCGACCTAAACAACAGAAAATTTAAATTTTTAGTCATTTTCTGATACCGGGTATTACATTAATCCTCCAAAATCCTTTAATATGCAGGTAAAGTAGTTGCTAAGTTCTGTGCCAAGTATCTTCACCGACAGGTGCTCAAGAATGAAGCATATTCAGCAGGAGATATAGGAGCTTCCGTTCAGAAAGCTTTTTTCAGGTTACTTTATGCTGTTGTTTTCCATTTCTGGTTGTTCATTTAGTTTTTTAAGCTAATGATATGGTCTTACTCAAAGTTTCCACATGGGAGACAGAATTTTGGATCTTTTCCTCTGAGTCACATGAAAAGTTTCTTATCCAAGTGTGTTTGAATAAATTCCTCCTTTACTCAAAGGGTTACCTAAGAGAGGGTATCTATTAAGAAAGAATTAGTAATAGTCTTTAATACTAATTTTCTTATCAACACTCGAGTTTAAATAAAACCCTAATCCAGAAAAAAGAGTCTCAAATACTAAATCAATATTTAAGGAACCGACTTGGTTCCATAGTGCATAACTGGTAACCTCTAATATTTACTGTTTAAAAATATTTTTGGATGTTCTAGTGTATTGTTATTTATTAGTTTTTGAGAATAAATATTCCTTCTATATTTCCTCATCTATAGGAAATGTGAGTTTTCCAAGGTTGGTTGTAATTTGTTGTTCTTTTTCCATTTTCTCATCTCCTTTGTTGATTTCCTCTTTGTCTTTCCTTATTTTTAACTCCTGTATTCACATGCAGACGTTTCTAGGAAAACCAAAGGCATGAGCAAGCTTGTTGAGCTCAACCTTCACTAGTTCACAGAGACACAAATTTTATGTCTTAGAGTAATATAATAGAATATACAATTGAAACTTAAAAGATGTACTTGGAAAGATTTTTTTTTTCTTTTTAAAGGCTTTTGTTGCTAATGAAAAATTTATTAATTAGTCTCTAATAGCTTTATTAACTAATAAATTTGGTGTCTCTGACAATTATTAGTTTCTAGAAGGTTGACTTTATCCTTTTATAAATACAATTTTTTCCAAAAAAAAACACGAGTTATAGAAGGCAGAAAAAAGGCCCCTATTGGGACTGCTGCTATAACATTTATAACGGCTAGCAATGGTCAAGATCTGCCATGGTTACGCTTGTTATGTTTCATTATATTAGATCTTTACCCAGGCAGAACTTGTTACATGGCTGAAATATTTTAGGTTCAAAGAGAATTATTTTGAACTTATTTTTGTGATGATGAATGGTCTTGGTAGGCTGGAATGGCAGAACAGGATTCTTGCTGCCAACCCCATCTTGGTGGGGAAGGCATCGTCGATTGTATATTGATTTATATGATGATAAATATAATTGCTTGTTGCCTTAATGATATGTGATTCCATCTAGAATTAGTTCTGTTGATGCAGAATGGATGAGATGATGCGTGGACAAAGAGGTTGGAGAGAGTTAGCTATATTAGGAGATAAAATAAACAAGTTTACTGGAATGATTGAAGGATTGATATGGTCTCCCAGGGGGGGTGAAGCTAATGACCGAGTTGATGACTGGACCTTTGAGGAGGTACTTGCTATTAACAAATGCACTCCTCTCACCCACCCACGCATACACGTGGTCTTTGGATCTTAGTCCTGTTTATGGCATGAAGTTTGATATTCTGCATACAAGAAATTTATCATTTCTTTTCACTGGAATTTTCTTTTTGATTCTAGTAATCTACAAATTGGAACAGCAGTGGCGAAGAGAACTTTATAAATTACAAGTGTTTGTTATTTACATCTTTAACCATATTGACTCAATATGATGCTGATTTTCCTTTTATATGAATACCTACAAGAGTGGGAAAAAAGAAAAGAAAATATATAAATTTCCTTGGTTAGCAGAATTTTCTAGTGGATCAAACACCTATATTTATATCTACATTCTATGATATTATTTCTTCTAAAGGAGTTCTAATCAGACTTTGTTCCAAAAGTATCTCTGTACTATAAGTTAATTAGTTGTATTCTATACTTTTCAGAATGGTAAAGGGGTATTTACTGAAGAATAAACCAAATTACACTCTCATTTTATAACTACCTCTCGATCAAATGAAGCTAGATTACAATTAGAGAAATAAAGAAGAAATGAAAGTATTAAGTAATGCCAAACATAAGGTGCGTGAGGACTTGTGTCATAAGTTGGGCATTAGAGATGGTGATACAGATTTCTAGCAAACTTACAAGAATGAGAGAGGAAAACTAGAGGGCTTCATGATGTTAGATGCATCATGCGATGACATTGAGGTCCCTGTGTATATCTCTATGAGATGAAATTCGAAGAGATTATTTCTCAAGATTACTTAATGAAGATCTCCCAGGGGGTTAATCTAAGTGCAGTTCATATTACTAGACGGACCCAAGGGCATATGGACTTCCATAGAAGTAGGGTAGTAGAAAGAAGAAAGCTCTATTGAAGATGATAATAGAATATGCTTTGGTTAATTTAGCTTTTCTACAAAAGTTTAGAGAAAAAGAGAACGCCTGGCAAATGGAGGAAAGGTATTGTATCATGCTAATTATATACCAATGTAAAAGATTCATATGAAATTTCAGTGTATTATGTATAGAAACTTGTGTCTTAATCGTATATTTTGGGAGATAATTAAGGCAGCAAAGATTCAGAGAACCAATTTGGCTTGCTTGGGAGGTGAGCTATTGATCCAATTTCTTACTTCAATATTGATGCAAACCATATGCTCTTTGTTGATTTGGTTATATCTCACTGGTCTTTGAAAAAGAGGAATCAATAAGCAGTTGTGTTAACATTATTAGGGCATGTATGGTGACACAATAACTAATGTGGGAACAGGTGGTGAACATACAAGTTGTAAATAGATTACACCAAGGGTTTTTTTTTTTTGCTTTTTAATCAGTAAAAGTATAATTGTATTACTATATATAGGCCTTAGCCATTTTTACATGACAGTAGGCCAGCAAACCAACCCAGCCATCATTACACCAAGGTTTGGCATCAAGACATAAGTTTATTTCTTATGACAAGATGAGGCACCATGATGTTGATTGAAAGCACACCAGTTAAACTCTTTGGATACTAATGCAAGGGAATAGTAGTTTAGAGGCATGTTTTTGGACCTTCTCTATCATTGGAGTTTGCCATAAAAGTCTATTGTTTATTTTTTTTTCCGAAGAAGACAAATGAGTGACTGGAGGTTTCAAAGAATGCTGCCTCTTTTCTTCCATGAAAACTGGATCTTGGCATCAACCAGGCAATTCTAAATCTTGACAAGAATATGTGCCAACTAATCAAAGCAAGTCGACAATGAAGTAAAAGACGGTCCATTGATTCATCAGTCTTTTCTCACATAGAGCACTGATTAGGTGTTGTCTATATCGTTTTCTAATAAGGTGATCTATGGTTAGCTTATATCTTCTGGAGAGGTGTCTCAGTGATGAATCTAGGTACCACTCAAATCTTTTGGTTAATAGATACCAAGATATAATAAAGTCTTATTCAAATCTTGGTTGTAGAGACTCTAGAAATGCTTTCTGTTGTCTTTGGGTGAAAGCAAGAGTCCTTCAACGTTACAAGAAGAGGGAGTGAATTCACATGTTACTTCCATGAACACACAAGCTGGGTGGTGATTTTGATTTTATCGTTCAAAGGCAAGTATTGCTGATTTGGACGAAGCTTTTATATCAAACAGTTCATTTCTAAATATCCCTTCGTATTGTTGTTGTTGTTGTTAGAGGGGTTGGATGTGGATACAACGGAATGTACACTCACAAGTAACTAAACAAGGACGTCGGCTCTTATCTTCCTTGGACCAATTTTGGCATCGATTTTGGGCCCTGATAAGTGTGAAGGATTTTAATATTCATGATGTCCAAGTAAGCTGGGAAGCCAATTAATGATATTTGGGGTGGATTTTAAATCCAGATGGTTGAAATTACGAGTGTACCATTGAAAAGTTTAAAAGAAAAACAATTTTGCCAGTGTTTTCAAAGGCGTTTGAGCCGTAAGCCTCGAGGCATGCCTCAAGGCACAACCTTGAGGTACACCTTGCTCATGAGGCATGCGTCTTATGTCTTGAGGCGTAAACAAAAGCGTACGCCTCACTTGAGGCGTAAGCGAGGAGTATGCCTCAAGACATAAGGCGTAAGCCTCAATAGCTAGGCTAATAAATTCTCTCAGTTTTAAGAAAATTGATTTAATTCTCCTTTTTTTTAGGGAACATGAAGGTTTTAATTACAAATTGACACTAACCAACATTGTTAAGTAAAAAAGTACTACTAATTATGTGGGTTAGGCGCACGGTCTCAAGTTCGATTCCCCAGCTGGGCAGGTTCGGATTTAAGTGGGAGGTCATGGCGGTGGGTTCCTGCGCAAGCCTCCTACTTGGGATTAATCGGGCCTAAGGTCCGGACACCCAAGTTATAAAAAAAAAAGTACTACTCATTATATTTTAATTGTTAATTTTACTCATTTATCATGACATGAATATCAATCGTTATTTAATTTATTTTGTATTTAAATAATTTATATTTTATTATTTATCTACAAAAGGTGTGCTTGTGAGGCTTACACCTCACGCCTCAAGGCTTACACCGCACGCTTTGGGCAAGTGATACGCCTCGCCTCACGCCATAGTGTTTTAAAACATTGGTTTGCCTTTCTATTTTGAGTAATGTTAAGTGAATCAAAAATAGGTCTCGAGTGTTTTTGGTTTAAATGGCTTTTCCTGTTTGAAGTAATACAATCATTTAAACGAGCAGACAGACCAAACACCTATTCTACGCTGGAATTGTTTAATTTAATCAAAATACTCAAAGACCAAACACGATCTCTCTCAAACTTGGCTATCGAAGAATGAATTGAGATAGTAGCTATTAAGTGCTTTATTATTTGGTTATTGGTAATGAAGAGTATCATTTTTGAACGAGAACACTTCTTGGTCTATTTATATCCTGTAAACTAGTAAAAGAAGTCTTATTAATGGATACTACATAATTGTTATCAACATTCAAACTTTTCTTTGTACCCAGCTGTGCATGCAATCCAGATAAAGGTGGTTTGATTTGTTTTTGTCTTCTGTAATTTCTTTTGGCATTCTGTCAAGGCTAATTTACTTTTAAACATGCAATTAGGGACCACACTCTGATTTTGCTGGACCAACTTCTGGAAGCACAGCTTGTGTTGCAATCATCCGAAACAACCAACTTGTTGTTGCAAATGCTGGTGATTCTCGTTGTGTAATATCTAGGAAGGGTCAGGTAATTTTTCTATTCTTTTTTAATGAACCTTCTACATATTTTCCATTTATATTATTATACAAGAGGAAAGTGTTTTATGTCCATGATACGCCATACGAACCTCCGAGGCTCTAACCTTTGATCTGATCTAGGCAGTTCAATCTTTGGGCTGCCTTCTAAACGAGAGATGGTGTAAAAATTATAAAAATAAAATGGTATTACAATTCCTAACTTCCTGTTCGAGTAAAAAAAAAAAGACTCATGTTCTTGGCTTACTTTTGTACTCAATTATGTCAAACAGATGAACCACTTAACTTTATTATTTTTTTTTTCTCTCTAGTTTCAAATTACTTGTTTAGCCTGTCTGTCAGTAAACCTAGTCAATCAATGGAGCCAAACCAAGATGTGGCCTGATTTAGACTGTATTAGTGCCTGGTAAGGCCTTGACACACAAGATAAAATCAAGGACATCAAACTTTTGCTTTGTTTGGCACGAAAGTGTAGCAATACTATGTCCAAACAAAATACATGTGCAGTGCTCACTGTTTCTTTTCTTATGCAGGCATACAATTTGTCTAGAGATCACAAGCCTGAACTTGAGGTTGAGAAAGAAAGGATTCTAAAAGCTGGTGGTTTTATCCATGCAGGACGAGTTAATGGATGTTTAAACTTAGCAAGAGCAATTGGTTCGTTCGCTCCTTTGTGTGTGTTCGTGTATGTGTGTGTGTGTTTAAGCTTAGCAAGAGCATTCTGTTTCTAGAGAGAGAGAGGACTTTCTTATCCTGTGTGTTTCAATCTGTTTCTTGCTATTGATTCAGGAGATATGGAATTCAAGCAGAACAAATTTTTGCCCGTCGAAAAGCAAATTGTAACTGCCAATCCAGACATAAACACTGTATGTGTACCTTTTTACCAATTGTACGATGTGCTAGCTGACAGTCAGGAATCTGAATCCATGTCATTTTTGGGAGATCTGTTAGACTGAAAATAAACATTAATTTATTATAGCTTTCATACATCAGCAACTTATGATGGCTTCTGCATATTATTTTCTGATCATTCTAGAGTATGTAGTTGTAATGAGAATTTGACGTTGCTTGATTCTAATGTAGGAAATATTTCTTTATCTGACTGATTGAATGTTGGATGCTGAGTACTTGATCCATCCAAACACACTTTCACACACACCTGCCTTTAATGTACGGAATGTATCTAGTATGGCTGGGTTCTTGGGGAGGCACATCTTAGAGAATACCTAGTTTTCTTGCTATTAAAGTAGTGCTCTGCACATTGGATATATGATTATAATTTTCTTAACTTTTTTTACTTGTCTTTTAAAAATGTATAGGTTGAACTATGTGATGATGATGAGTTCCTCGTGCTCGCTTGTGATGGCGTTTGGTAAGTCTCTTTTATGGGCTGTGTGTGTGCACATTTTCCTCTTTCAATTTCAGTCTTAAATTTATGGTGTTCAAATTGTAGTTTCACATCTTAGTGGAGGTTTAGATTTTAGTAAACACAATATAGAATTTTTTATAAAATGTGTGTCGGCACTAAGCACAACATTGAATACAAATGAGTATAGTTTTGAAGTTGCTTAATACTTGCTCTTAGTGAGTGAAGTGAAATATCAATCATTTCTGTATAATGTAATTACTTGATAGATAAATAACTCCTCATGTTGCATTATTATGGGTGTGTCCACTCTGTTGTTAAATGAATCTTATGATATGATTCAATTCGACCCTACATTGATCAAATTGTATAAAAATCGGTTTATGTCTGAATCATAAGATTTACACATGAAACAATTTGACTATACAACACTAAAAAAATACCAGTTTCTTTTTTTTAATCCTTCTTTATATAGAGTCTAGTACTCTAAAATGACTAAATAAACATAAAGAAACATTGTTTACTTATTTTAACAAAAAGAAAATGAAAATAAAGAAGACCCCTTATGAAAAGAAATCTCAAAACCTAAAACCGAAACTTCTAGTAAAATCACTTTGAATCTTACAATTTGCGATGCTAGGTGGCCCCTTACAATCTTTGTTTCGATTCACGATTTGATTCAGAAAATTCTAAAAATTAGAAACTGTGGAAACAGCAAGATATTTAGAAAATGAAGTAGAAAATAATTAAATTCATAGAATATGTTAGATTAAACAATATTAGTAAGAGTTTATTGAGCTTAATATTGCTATCCATGCAGAGATGTTTTATAGAAAAACATGGAGTCTATACTCTTATTTTAGCTATTGATTGATTTGTGAGGTGAAATAAATGAAAATTTATGAGCATCGTACCCAAACCTGTTTTATTTTGGAGTCTGACACGTGTCTTATATACATCACTTGCTTAGAAATGTCTTTGCAACGTAGCTCTTTCCTAACTTATGTTGTGGACATGATCTATGCTCTGGATGTTGGCATTGGTCGATTATCCGGCCATCAATATCTCAAGTAAGGAGCTATTTAGATTGTATATCTGGCAAATATGCACAAGTAGTAGTATCAACATCTAAACATTACCTAAACTACATGTGTTTGGGTATTGGTGTCCCTACATGTCTAGTTGTTAGATCTATCCGACATCCATATCTTAGGATAATAGGACTCTGCTTTGCTATTTGGACTGCACATCATCTAGCGAGATGCACAGGGAACATGTTGTCTGTTGCAATGAATTTTTTTTTTGTTATTTAATCCAACACTAGAGAAAAAAACCTTTTGGCCTCTCTCTCTCTCTCTCTCTCTCTCTCTCTCTCTCTCTCTCTCTCTCTCTCTCTCTCTTTCTCTCCCTCCAGTTTTTAGTTTTTATGCAATAAAACCATGTTTTGACTAATTTACAGTTTAGAAGCAAAGAATATTTTACAAATTTTAACCATCTCAAGGATTCCCAAACGTTGGATTTATTGGAAATCTGGGTATTCACTTAGTTGTTACTTATTAGTTCTCATTGAAAAATTGGATAATGATTTTCTACGCAAAATACATATCCTATACACATACTCGTAATGTGGCGTGTTGGCACAGTTACTTCGGGGTAACTAAGATCCCCGTCACAGAACATTGATGTAAGAAGATATATCGATCATTTTTGACATTGAGTTCTGTCTGATGAAAATCCCTTTCCTTTTCTTTCGAGTTGATTTTTATTAAATGGAGGGGCCTCGCACATATGCTTCCCTAAACAAAAATCCAGAACTCAAGCACTGGATGAACTTTACTTTTACATGATCTTTTTCTCATTCTTGAACACTGCCTTAGTTGGGTTTATATAGAATCAATCAAACATTTGAGGCGTGGGTTTTAAGTTTCCAACTTTTTATCAGTTTAACGAGGTCTGCCCTTGCTCTTCTTGTTGCCAGGGATTGCATGTCAAGCCAACAACTTGTTGATTTTATACACGAGCAGTTACATTCTGTAAGTGCATTAGACCTCTTAGACACCAGTTTGATCTATGTATTATTTATACTCATGGATCATTTATGCATTGGTTACGGCCTTTTAGTTGGCAGACTGCCTCTGGGATGTGCCCCTATCCCCCATAAACCGAGTTATTCAGACATTATTCTAGTGCCAAAATCTCGATATGGCAAAAGAAAAAGAACATCTAAATACAGTTCTTGGCCGTTGAGAAGACCATGCATTTTGGTGAATGTGATCATTGATGAGGATGATTTATTCAACTCATTCAACAGTCGGAATTGATGCATATATGTGCGGCACAGGCATGAAAGTGTAGTAAACATATCGTTTCTGACATCATAATCATGAACTGTGCAGGAAAGTAAGCTTTCCGTGGTATGTGAAAATGTACTCGACAGGTGTTTGGCGCCCTCAACAGCAGGTGGTGAGGGATGTGACAACATGACCATGATCTTGGTGCAGTTCAACAAGCCCCTGGACTCCAGTTCATCACCAAAGGAGCAACTGTTACCTTCCGAGCCAAAGCCAGCAGAGACTGATCGAAAACCGGTAGACAACGATCAAAACCCAGAAGAGACAAAGTAATGGAAAGACTATACAGATCAAGTGGGGATCCACCCTACTTTCTGCTGATCTATAAAACTGGTGAGTTCAAGATTCCTAGTTCATCATTTTCCTTGCATGGGTTCAGAACACTTGTAAATGTAGATAGTTTTTGGAAGATGAAAGAGTATAATACTTCGTTTGAAGTTATCCGTTTGTATTTGTGGGTGTCCTTGGGTTTGACTAGCTTAGCCATAACAAGACTATTGGAGTGAATAAAATGTACAGATTGCCACTTTTCAGCTTATAGGATCCGTCGATTTTTTTCTTTTGGTGAATAGAGGATCCAATTGATTCACACCGGGGATGACCCTATCTTACCATTACAATGGTAGCTGTTGGATACGACGAAGACGATGTTACACAAATTCGACAAACATGTTCTCAAATTAGACAGGTACCATTCGGATCGTTTACAATTTCCAAATTCCTACAGTTTAGTTTTAATGATCTTCCATGAACCAGAATGAGGATCGGGTTTGCGATCTTTCATTGCCCAGTCTGTCTTTCATAACACTGTAATCGGGCTCTGGGTGTCATTGTGAGACCAAAAATCCGAGAAATCATAGTTTTTCCTTGTGCTCTGCATCTCTATTTCCATGGATTTGAAGCTTCGATATCCTTCAACCAAAGCCGCATCAGGAAGGAATAAAATGCTTCCTGAAGAGGAGGAAAGGCCAAGTCTTGAGCCCAAAATGAAGATTGAGCTTCTCCAGATAAACTAGGTTCGTTCACAAACACTTGTAATTGTCATTGGCCTCATAAGGTCAAAACACCTGCGGCTGCTTGTGTTTGAATTGTGTGGACAAGCTGGTCTCTCAACCATGAGCGAATAAACAAACTATCTGATTAAGGTAATGGAAACCGAAATTTAAGTGAAAACAAAGTATCTGAATAAGGCCATGGATTGGAAACCGAAATATAAGTGAACAATCTTTGATATTCGTCGTCGATGAAGCAGCATCACCCATGATAAACTTGTAGAATTTGCATACATGGAATCCTGATTCATATTTTCTATTTAAATGACAAAGATGCTACTGTAGGAAGGTGAGATTTGACAAAAAAATCGGTTTTCGGTTAGACAAAAAGAAGACAATTAATGTTTCAATATTATCATATGCACATAATAAATAATATATATAATCTACTTCGGTTTTTTTTTGGTTCGGTTTGGTTTAGTTGAAGCCTTAACCGTAAACCAAACCAAATTAATTCGATTTTTTGTTTTTTAAACCATAACCAAACCAAACAAAAAACAACACAAACCAAACCAAAACCCTAGTGAGTGAAGATACAAAAGTGAAAAAAAAAATATTGAGGGGCAACAAAAAAAATTTTAGGGGACAAAACCAAAATTTGACAAGGGACAATTTGTAACATATTACAAAAGCAATTACAAACTTTAAAATTTTTAAAAACTTGAGGGGGCAGTTGCCCCCTTTCGCCCCTATGTAGCTCCGCTCATGTAAACGAGCTAAGCCAAGCTTTGCCCCTATGAATTTCTAACAATCTGTAATAGAAATTCATTATTTGACCATAATAACCCTCTATCACCATTTATAATATTACGAAGCTTCTTTCTTCTTCCATATAAACATCTATTTTACTACTAAGATCATTAAACAAGGTATATAAGGGTATTTTCGTTCTTAAAATATATTGTTATAAGTAAAAAAGCAAATATTTCATTGTTTTATTGACGGTTACTAATGGAAGGGGTTTGTTGTAACATACTTTCAAACTATAAGGGAAGTATTTGTGATGGCCAAGGTTTGAGGGGTGCTTGTTGCCATTATGCCAAACCCAAGGGGGTATGAATACAATTTATCCTAATTTAAAATATAATAACCTCTAACACCTACTAAATAATATATATATATATATATATATATATATATTGGATCGAATTAAGGAACCATGACTCTCTCCCAATTGTTTCATTATTATGCTCTATATCAAGTTAGCAACATATTGATTCTCTCATCTTTTCTTTTCCATTCTCTCTATTCTTCTATCTTTTTTATTCTCTTATTTCTATTCTTCTCTCTTCTTTCTATCCTTCTATATTTTCTATTCTTCTCTCTTCTTTCTATTATTCTCTCTTTCCTATTCTCTCTTCTTTCTATTTTGTACTGCAACAATGTATTATAAATCATTGAACAGTAAGGTCAGAACCACATCTGTGTGTGTGAGTTTTTCTCCCGATGACGTAGGCACATTAAGTCGAACCTCATTTCTTTGGTGTTCTGTTTTAGTTTTACTTTTAGCTTTGAATTTAACACGGTATCAGAGCATCAATAGATATCATCCTAATTTTTTTTTTATGGCGGAGGCTTCAACACCTCTCGATTCTCCTTATGTTCTTCATTCGTCCGACAGTCCAGGCACAACACTTGTCTCGCAAGTTCTTACAGGTGCTCCGTCTCCTATGACCAACCTTGCAAATAGTGTAGCTTGCTTATTAAGTTCCTTTATTTTTCAATGGATCATTGCCACCAGTGTCACATACCACATGGCATGTTCCAATTCATATTTTTCTTATCTTTCTCCACATGACTCTATGCAACTTATCACCCTGCCTAATGGTCAATCTGTTCTTATTTCTCGTATCGGATCAGTTACTTTGTCAAATAAATTGTGCTTACAAAATGTTCTTTACGTTCCAACCTTTTGTTGCAACTCATTATCCGTCAATCAATTAATCCACTCACTTCGTTGTATTGTCACCTTCTCTCCTGCTTTTTGCATCTTCCCGGACCAGTCCATGAGGAAGACGATTGGAGTGGGTAGACAACGTGGTGGATTTTATATCTTGGAAGGACCCTTAGCAAATTTTGTCTTTTCTTCATCCAATGGCTCAGTTGATACATGTCATTGGCGGCTAAGCCACCCTTCTCCTACTTGGTTGAAATTTTTGTCTAGGTCTCTACTTTTTCTTTCAGCTTCTGATTAATATGTTTGTCATATTTGGAGCCGGATCCTCTCTGATGTAAACCCTGTGGGGGTGGCCCGTGATGTGAAACATCAACGAGGGTAATTTTGCCCTCACCTGATGTACTTTTATGACCTCTTTGATGTTTCACATTAGAGGCCACCCCCACAGGGTTTACATCACAGAGGATCCGCGTACGTCATATTTGTACCTTGGAAAAGCAAACAAGGCTACCTTTTCCCACTAGTTCTATTTCTACATCTCGGATTTTTAATTTGATTCATTGTGATATTTGGGGTGGATATTGGACCCCTTCTCTGTCTAGTGCTCATTATTTTCTCACCATTGTTGATGATTTTTCACGTAACTCGTAGGTATTTTTGATGCGCTTTAAATCTAAGACACCGACTCTTTTGGGTCTTTTTTTTTTATTAGTAAAAAATCAATATAATTACAAAATTCAAACCATTAGGACTGATAATGGCAAGGAATTTTCTACTAATGAATTCCAAGAATTCTTTAAAGATAATGATGTCCTTCATCAACACAGTTGTGTCTCCACTCCTCAACAAAATGGGGTGGCTGAGCGTAAGCATCGTCACCTCCTCGAAGTTGCTCGTGCTTTGCGTTTTTAGGCTTATCTACCTTTGCAATTTTGGGGGGAGTGTGTACTAATTGGTACCTACCTTATAAACAAAATGTCAACACTACTGTGAGAACGAAAGATTGAATTGTATTATGTGTTGACTGATGTGATGTGAGTGTTAAGGCCTGAAATGTATAACTGTTATTATAAAAATCATGTAAGTGACACAGAGTAGTGTATTTAAGGTTAAGAATTAAGATTATCTTGTATATATATATATATATATATATATATATATATATATATATATGATATATTTCATATTATAACTTATTTGTGTTTCTGGGTAAATACTCGAGTATTGCGGGTTTACTCACGAGCTTTCTTGCTCATCCTCATTGTTATATATTTTTCAGGTTAAGCTGCAAATCTCTGAGAATAAAACTGTTGGACTTGAGCTAGGATGTACCCATCTCATAGATGATTATTAAGGATCCTGATTAAGTATGAATATTTAAAATATATATTTTTAATATTATTGTCTCTTGTTATTCACTAATTTGCCACCTCCCATGAAGAGGATGAGAGTTACGTCTACCATTTTCTGGTGGGAAAACCTCGAACAGGTGTATCCCTAGGAGTGGGATGTGATACTTGCCCACTCTGTAACACACATGAGGAAACTGCATCACACCTTCATTGTTCATGGTCTAGAGCACTTTGGTTTGGACTGCCCATAGCCCTTAGAACTCAAGCTCCTGAATCATCGATGTCTGATTGGATCAACAATCTTTTTAACTCTTTCACTCGGAAACAGTGTACTGAACCAGACTTAGCCTCACTACGTGCTATCACCTTATGGAAAATTTGGATGTCTGGCTATTTCATGTTGCAAAGCTTTGCCACTAAACATCCATTACCACCATTCTCTCTAGCTGGAAAGAGTACTGTGAGGTTCTAAAACCAGATAACAATACTCTTCATGGAATTAACAGAAATTCGATGAAGATACCCAGATGAGAATTGGCTAACTGTGAATTTTGATGGTGCATCCAGGTGAAGCGCGTGCAACTGCAGTCATTAGAGACAACACTGGATGTCTTTTGGCTGCTTCTGGTGAATATCTTTTTCAGGCCAAAGAGCGACCATCCTTTGGCTCACAAATTTCAGATTGGAAACTCCATGGCAATTACAGGGACTTATAGCAGAGACAAGAGAGTTGTTATACCTCTGTTGAAGCTTATCAAGTCCCACATATATCGTGAAGGTAACTGTGCTGCAGACACTTTAGCAAACTACATGATTGGGTCTAAATCAGCACAATCTTGTTTTAAGCAGACCCCACCTTGTTTAGTTGATGTAATTCGAGCTGATTGTATGGGGCGAAGTTGTTGTCGTGTGAGAAAGAGGCGTTTGAAAAGATGGAGAGAGACGGTTTGGGTTTCAAACCAAATGCATTTAAAAGAATGGGAGAAAGGGACGATACAGTAGGAGAGCTCTACCAGAGAGAGAAAGCTTTAAATGCATTGGAGAAACGGAGGTACAGTGGGGGGAGAGCTCTATAAGACACAGAGGGGCATATGCTTGGGAAAGAGAGTTTTTTGAAACTTTATAAAAAAAAAAAAGGCAAGAGTGCTTTGAAGGAAAGAGAGGATAGAGAAAGAAGCTTCACTATTGGGGAGAGATGACAAAAGGGCGAAAGAGTGGAATTCTGGAGAGGGGATCTTCTGTGGGGTGAAACCCTGCGGGGTCCCTGTGGTGTAGAGACATCCCGGGTGGGCCCCACTGCACTCGAGGTGAGTGAAAATATCATTTCACCCCTCGGGTGCTGTGGGGCCACCCGAGGCTATCTACCCCGTCGGGTTCTACCCCACATAGATCACGCCCGTAGTTCTTTAAGGAGAAGTAGCCACATCAGCATCATGTAGAGGAGAGAAAAACAGTAACTTGAGGCTATTGTTTTAATATATATAATAATAATATTATAAATGTGCTAGTGAACGTATTTATAACAATTATATTTATAACATTATATTTTTCAATAATCATAATTATTATTTTTGAAAATAACATTTAATTTTTTTTGATAAAATTTTTGAAAATAACACGATGATAATTTGAGGTGCGAATTCCTCTTTTTTTTTTTTTTTTGTAAATTCCATTTTTTAATAAATAATATGTATTTCAATGAAAATATCACATTTTCAATATTCAATTTTATATTTAAAAATAATTAAAATAGGAGGAAACATACAACTCATATCTATATTAAAGTATTTTAAAATTAAAAAATTAAATATTTTTGATGAAATATTTAAATTTTTTGCATTAAAATAGTCTGTAATTTTCTAGTTTTTTTAAAAAAAATTTATTCCAATTATTTCAACAAAAAAACCGAAATTTCAGAAACTTTTTTAGTTTTAGGCTAAAAATCCTTCTTATTTCCGAGATTTAAAACCTGTCATAATAAGTCGCAAGACAGTCAATGACATGTCCTCCTCACCAAAAAGAGCAGTCAATAACATGTCCTCTTTCTTCTTGTCTGAAGCCTGCCATGACAAGACAGCATATACTTTCCCCGTGAACACCGCCACGATTTCTAATCACTCCCTACATCACGGGGCTATTCCATACTACAGGCCATCTTGATTACTCAACTCTTATTGGTTATGAGATATAATCGCGTGCTATTTCTAGAAAGCACGTGGTTTTAAACCAATAACCTATTTTCATATTGTAGTTTATAATGAAACTGGATACATTTGATCATTAATCTTCTGTACTTACCTGAAAAATCTATTTTTACTATTTTGGTGGAGACCGTAAAAATCTATTTACCTCGTTTTAAGTATCGTGTCGTTCCTCTTCTGCTTGGAAGAAGTTCTCCAGAATTTCTGCCTTTTCCTCTTCCATTCGATCCTCTTAAATCCTAACCCTTCAATACCCATTCGATCCTCTTAAACCCTAACCCTAGTTCTTCAACTCTCCATCCCCTCGAATCTCTTATCTGATTCTCTTCTTGATTCGCCATTGCCGAATCCCTCTCTCTGATTTATTTCTCTATTCCTTCAGACATCTCTGTAATCTTCCTCCTGTGTAATGGAGTTCAGGATCTGCCCAGACGATGAAAATCCTTCATTGGTTCGTTCTCCGGCATCGAGAAGTAGTAGCTACTTCACCGAACAGGCATTGCGTGGTTCATGCTCAAAACCCTTTTTTTCTTTGGTTGAAGATTGGATTTTTTATTTTTTTTGTTTGTTTAACCAAAAAAGGCTATCTTGATGATATCTTGTTTTGATCTTCTCTCTTAAGATTTATTTATTTGTTCTGGTTGCGATTCTTTTGTGTTTCAGCGGGTTATATCGGCAATGATGTCAGAAGGAACGATTTGGTTAGGAATCCTCTTGATGTAAGAGAAGCGATTCTTCAAAGGGAGATCGAGAAAGAGAGGATAAGAGAGGAAATTATTGCTGCAGATTTCGTTCGCAGGCGGATGCTCGAAGCAGAAGTCAGGAGGGAGTTGCAATTGGAGAGAGAATTGGTAATGAGAAGGGCTGAAGGGTTTTCTCTAATGGGGTCTTCAACAATACGGTCTGACTTAAGGCTCGTTGAAAGATTGCCTTTTCAAACTGCCCGGGAAGTTGGGCTCTCTGGAAGCTTGCCGTTTCAGCGTCATCCAGAAGCGAGAGTCTCTGAGGTTAAACCTGTTTCTGAAATTAGCAATGGACAAGGGATGTTAATGGTGAGTGTGATGTTGCTTATTTCTAATTTCTAGAGTGTGTTTTTCTATCTTAATGTCTTTTCTGTTTGGAAACTGTCATGCACATGAAGTACATTGTTCTCATTCCACCCAAAGAGATGGATTTCAAAAGATAAAAGAATTTGCTCAAGTGTTTGACATCATGCATAGAACTGTTTGCAGCTTGGGAGTATATGAAGCTAAGTGTGTTAGACTGACTACTAGTTGAGTCATGTGTTCTTAACCTTCTCTTTTTCCACAAGTTTGCTTCTCTGGCACTTGAAGTTCTCCTTGAGTTTACTCAGCCTCTTCTACAGTAGTTTGAGTGTATCGAGCCCTTTTATGTGGCGGCTTGTGGTCCTTTTGTGTATTTTGCAATTGTTTCCCAACCTGCAATAGATGGGTTCGTTTGCCTCACATATTTCTAATTATTTTGAGCATTTGCCTTGTTTTCTCCAGGTTCCTCGTACTAAACATGAGCGAATAGAAAATAATAAAACTAATTTGATTTATGATTATTAATTTCATGGCATATCTCATAAGCAGATTCTTGGGTGTCATAACTCTGTAATTTGAAACGTTAGTCTTTTTGATAAGATAATTATGACTGTAAAGAGTTTGAACTTTAACATTTGTATATAGACTCTTCATTTTTTTCTGAGTATAAGCAATTTTGGTATTAATATAATACTATAAGAAAGGGCTATTAGCTATGCCCTATATACATGAAAGGTATTGGAGCTAGCGAGAGAAAAAAATTTCTAGCTCGAGCCCAATTACTTACATGCCCCATTAGCGCATTTCAATCATTTACAGTACAAGGCTACTGACCAAGGTGGACAGTAACACTCTTGCCAAGGACTCTACAAAAACACCATGAGCAATCGGACATCTACACAAGGACAAAGCAAGCAACAAACAGAAGTATGACTATCAGACCACTATTACATTTTGCAAGGCTTGCACTGTCACGACCCAGAACCCATAAGGCTTAGGTGGCCGAATCCCGGTTTGTGACATCCGTGGGTGGACCCACACGTAAGCGGTCTAAATAAATAAACCGAAGAAACCTGTAGTTAGATCAGAATACATTGCAGAGGAAATAAAACCAGAAATCAAATACAATAAATTAGATCATAAACTTCAACTCTTCTTAAAAGTAACTACTGAATTCAACTATTAAAATATCCTGTTTTACAATCATCCTCAAGTCCGTGAAAATGAAGCATCTAATCCTATATTCAAAAATAAATTCTAACCTATAAAAACAGTAAGAACTAAGGTAACTAAATCTGATCGTCCAGGAACTCTTGTGAGTCCTGTCCATGGAATTCACCCTCAAGTTGTTGCTCCAAAAGTTCCTCTTCTCCAACGATTCTAGAATCTGTATATACATGTACCAAAACACACACACACACACACACACATATAGGAAAACATAATGAGGTTTTCATCCTAGTAAGCATCAACCATATTATACGATATGCAATGGTAAGCACATGCTTTTGAAGACAATAACAAAACTTACTGAATGAAACTCATAATCATGCAATATAGCGTAATCTTAACTTATAAAATACCATATTCCACCATGTGCAATTCGGGTTACGTATAGCTATTAGCTAAGGGCACAGAGCGGGTGCCAACCCTTAGTGATAGCTAGCTTAGTTTCTTCTATAAGTTAGCCGGTACACTTTACTGGCCACAGGCTCATGGTAAAGTGTACCATATCACATAGAACCCATATCATATCAGATCAGATCACATAAGATAATTAAATTCAATGCCATGGCCCAACCAAGACCCACGACCACTGAAGATGACTAAACCCCCCATCCAAAGGATGGCAACCAGTGTGGCTCAACGACAGATCCTTTCCATTGATCAGATGGACACACCCTTCACTTGCAAGGACTGCTTCACATATCTTTGATATTGATGTCCAAAACATCATGACAGTGTCCAAATCACAATTCACATCCAAAACACAAGTCCATATTCATCTCCTACCTTTGCACATAGTTCATCATTGAACCCATAGGCATAAAATCATGCCTGTAAATACTAAATCATGAGAGCATACATACTTGTAATCATACAAATAGAACACATCACTTAGAAAGTAGGATTTTCTATATATAATGAAAGTATAAACTTAAAAACAAACACTTGGACACAGACTCTGCAATCTCTCTCTTCATGTTGTTCCACCAGAAACCGGTCTTCATATTCTGATACATCTTGGTATTCCTTGGATGAACTGTATACCTTGAATGATGGGCTTCATCCAATGTCTCTCTTCTCAATCCAACATCTGAAGGAACACGTATCCTTCCTCTGAATCTCAGAATACCATCTTCCTTGATTGCAAAATCTGAATGCTAGCCAATACAACTCCTGATTTCCCCAACTTAACTCTTGTCTCAAATCTCTGACCTTCTCAATCAAATTCCATTGCGTAACCATCAAACTAGCTAAGAATCCAGGATCTTTCATGCTCAAAGCATTTGCCACAACATTGGCCTTACCAAAATTTTTGTTTTTGGATCACAATATGTGATCCGCTGTTTTGTTTGTAACCTCTTTTTGATGATTAATAAAATTGCTGTTAATGGTAAAAAAAAGGTTGGTATTGAATAGTGCATTTATAATCCTTGAGTAGGTCCATCCATCTCCTTTGCCTCATATTTAATTCCTTTTGAGAAAATTAATACTTAAGGTTCTTATTATCTGTGAAATTCTCGAAGGTCTCTCTGTACAAGTAATGCATTCCAAATATTCAATGCAAAAACAATGGCTGCCAACTCCAAATCAAGAGTAGGGTAATTTTGCTCATGGGTCTTCAATTGACGTGAAGCATAAGCTAAAACTACCACCTTCCTATGTTGCAGAAGCACACAACCCAAACGACTCTAGAAGCATCACTAAAAATCTCCATACCATCTGAATCATCAAGGATGGTCAGAATTGGAGCTGTAAATATTTTCTTCAGCTCAAGAATGCTACTCTCACACTTATCCGACCAAAGAATTGGAGTTGTAGCCATTCTTTTCTTCAGCTCAAGAATACTACCCTCACATTTATCTGACCAAAGAAAATTCACACCCTTTTGAGTCAAACGTGTGAGTGGTGATGCAAGGCTAGAGAATCCCTGCACGTCTGCACAAACCTCATGTAGTAACCTGCCAACCCAAAAAAACTTCTAATCTCTGCAACACTAGTTGGCTTCTCCCACTTCACCACAGATTCTATCTTGTTGGGATCCACACAGATACCTTCCTTGGAAATAACATACCTCAAAAGAGCAATCTCTTCCAACTAGAATTCACACTTGCTCAGCTTGGCATACAAACTATGCTTCCTAAGCATTTGCATAACAGTCCTCAATTGCTGCTCATGCTCTTCTCGGCTAGGCGAATACACCAATATGTCATCAATGAACACAACTACAAAGCTATCCAAAAACATCTTGAAGATTTTGTTCATTAAATCCATAAATGCTACAAGTGCATTGGTTAACCCAAATGGCATAACCACAAACTCATAATGACCGTACTGACTTTTGAAGGTTGTCTTAGGTATGTCACTCTCCTTAACCTTCAACTGATGATAACCCGACCTTAGAACAATCTTAGAAAACATCGTGGCACCTTGCAATTGATCAAATAGGTCGTATATCCTTGGTGGCTAGGCAATGGGTACTTGTTCTTCACAATAACCTGATTCAATTGCCTATAGTCAATCCACAACCTCGTTGACACATACTTCTTCTTCGCAAACCATACTGACTTCTGAAGGTTGTCTTAGGTATGTCACTCTCCTTAACCTTCAATTGATGATAACCCGACCTTAGAACAATCTTAGAAAATATCGTGGCACCTTGCAATTGTTCAAACAGGTCGTCTATCCTAGGCGGCTAGGTAGTCAATGCATAACCTCGTTGACACATGCTTCTTCTTCACAAACAATACCGGTGCACCCTAGGGTGACACATTGGGTTCCACAAAACCCTTATCCAATAGCTTCTGTAGTTGCTTCTTCAATTCTTGAAGCTCCACCGGTGCCATTCTATAAGGAGTCTTAGAGATAGAAGCTGTAAGTGGTAATAAGTCAATGGAGAACTCCATCTCTTTATCCGGAGGTAAACCCGGTAACTACTTAGGAAAAACATCAAAGAACTCCCTAATCACAGGAATATCCTCCAAGCACAACTCCTTTTGCTCTCTCTTCAAAAAGGCAAGAAAAGCATCATTCCCCTCATGAACTGACACTCTTGCCTTCAAGGCCGAAAACAAATGCAAACAAGGCTCATCTCTAACACCCTTAAAACAAAACAAATGTTGTTCTGGAATGTTAAAGGTCACAACCTTGGCAAAGCTATCCACTTTTGCATGATGCGCGGATGACCAATCCATGCCAAAGGTTACATCGAAGTTGTGAAACTCCAATTGTGCCAAGTCGGCCAATAACTTCCTTCCAGCAATCACAACTAAACAAGATCTATACACCCACTCTGACTCCAAAGAATCACCCATAGGTGTAGACACACAGAATTACATCAAGTGGTTCAGGCTCCTTATCAAGCCTAAAAGAAACTGGGTAGAAACAAAAGAATGTGTAGAACCCGAATCAAATAACACACAAGCTGAATAATGGCAAACACAGATAGTACCCTCAATGACTGATGGAGATGTATGTGCTTCCTACTGTGAAAGTGCATTAAATCTCCCTTGAGCTTTGGGCCTCTACTGGTTCTGAGTAGATGGTTGTTGTCTCTGCTGCTATTGCTGTTGCGGCTGCGTATGTGATCCTTCTGTCCACATCGAAAGAAAGCAGCGATCAGCATGTGGCAAACTCTTCTTCCATGGAATTTCCCGCAATGTTTGCATGCTTCAGATGTTCCGCTTCTGGGTACTGCTTCAGTTCTCTGCCTCCTGTCCAACTCTGGCTTCCTGGCTTATTGCTTGCTGCTACTACCTTTCCTTTGATCTCTCATCTTCAAAAGTCATTGCAGTCCCATTCCACGATATGAGCTCTATCCACTAACTCTGAGTAAGACCGCGACTTCAACGCTGAAATCTTCGATTTAATCACCGGCTTCAGACCTCTCTCAAACTTCTTTTCTCTACTTGCCTCATCACCGGCAATACGAGGAGCAAACCTAGTCAACTCAGAAAATCTGGCTTCATACTAAGCCACATAAAAGCTACCCTGGGTCAACTCTAGAATTCAACCTCCATCTGGTCTCTTAACACTTTCAAGAAAGTGCTTCTCATAGAATAGCTTCTTGAAGTGTTCCCATGGCCTAGGGACGCCTCCAATTGTAGACTCATTGATCATAGACGACCAATGTCCTGCTTCTCCTTCAAGCATATCCTCAGCCAAAGTAACCCTCTCCTCAGGGAACTCCATCATTTGGAAAATCTTTTCCAATCTCATGATCCACCTTTCAGCTGCTAACGGGTCAGGATAACCTTGAAAGTGAGGGGGATCATGCTTCCTAAATGATTAAGAGCAAGCCCTCGCAGAATTCACTGGAGCTTGAAAAGGCTTCTCTTGACCTTGATACGCTTACTGCTGCAACACGCTGGTCATTCCTTGAATGACACTCAGAAGCATGGTTCAAAATATCGTATCGAGGTAGCGTATCGGTCGGCCCGAAAACGGATACGTATCGAGTATCGACACGG
>JAUPMG010000003.1:7409840-7430709 GCA_031762675.1 Pachysandra terminalis
CGAGATCGGTGCTAAGTGGCGACTTTATGATCCCACACCGATGTTGATGATTCTGGATAGACTTTATGATCTAATCCATGCCATCGGATAAGAGACATTTCGATCCTACTCCGAGTCTGGATAGACTTTATGATCTAATCCCAAACACCGGATAGGGACAATGAGATCCTAATCCGAGACAGGGCAAAGACTTTATGATCTAACCCTTGGCATCGCATAAGAGACATTTTGATCCTACTCCGAGTCTGAATAGACTTTATGATCTAACCCTTGACATCGGATAAGAGAGATTTCGATCATACTCCGAGTTTGAATAGACTCTATGATCTGATCCCAAACACCGGATAGGGACAACGAGATCCTAATCCGAGACAGAGCAAAGAGTATATGATCTAACCCTTGATATCAGATAGATGTTGAGATCCTAATCCGAGTGTGGATAGACTATATGATCTAATCCCAAAATTGAATAAAGACGTTGAGATCCTAATCCGAGTGTGGATAGACTATATGATCTAATCCCAAAATCGGATAAAGATGTTGAGATCCTAATCCGAGTGTGGATAGACTATATGATCTAATCCCGACATTGAATAGAGACATTGAGATCCTACTCAGAGTTTGGATAGACTTTCTGATCCAATCCTGATATCGGATAGAGACATTAAGATCCTACTCCGAGTTTGGATTAACTTTATGATATAATTCTCAACATCGGATAGAAACATTGAGATCCTAATCCGAGACAGGGCAAATACTTTATGATCTAAACCTTGGCATCGGATAAGAAACATTTCGATCCTACTCCGAGTTTGAATAGACTCTATGATCTAATCCCAAACACCGGATAGGGACAACGAGATCCTAATCCGAGACAGGGCAAAGACTTTGACATCGGATAGAGACATTGAGATCCTAATCTGAGTGTGGATAGACTATATGATCTAATCCCAAAATCGGATAGAGACGTTGAGATCCTAATCCGAGTGTGGATAGACTATATGATCTAATCCCGACATCGGATAGAGACATTGAAATCCTACTCCAAGTCTGGATAGACTTTCTGATCCAATCCCGACATCGGATAGAGACATTGAGATCCTACTCCGAGTTTGGATTGACTTTATGATATAATTCTTAACATCGGATAGAAACATTGAGATCCTAATCCGAGTTTGAATAGACTTTATGATCAAATCTCAACATCGGATAGAGACATTAAGATCCTACTTTGAGTTTGAATAAACTTTATGATATAATCCCAAACACCGGATAGGGACAACGAGATCCTAATCTGAGACAGGGCAAAGACTTATGATCTAATCCCAAAATACCGATAGTGACTTTTCGATCCTATCCCGAGGTCATCAGGTGACTTAATATTGTGCTAACTTTATGATTCCACACGGATGCAAAATGGCTTAACCAGTCTTAAAAGGCACTACAGATGCCTGACCCACTTCGAGATGGGTGGTTTATAATTAGATCGATGATCCAAACCTGACCTCTGTGTCAAGGTTCACATCATATCAATATCGCATTGGAAGCCCTTATGTGTTTAAGGGTTATCCGAGAAGCGATAATACTACTCTAGCAACATAAACTTGTCTTATACCCCAAGTTCTAAGCAAAAGGACTGCTTCGAATTGCATCAGGCTTACCACTCTGAGGTGCTGACTTTTGTTTGCTTGACGAAGCTTATTCATTGCACTTCATCAGGCAGGGGGCTAATGATGACTCCTGATTTTTAAGCGTACACGTGGCGTCACGTCATTGACGACACACACGTGGCACCCATTTATTGGTAACATAACATAGCATGTTTTTTGACTTTTTGAAGTCTAAAAACACTATTCACCCATATCTCGAGACACTGTTTACCTTGATCTTGGAACATTATTCACCCTGATCTCGAGACACTGTTCACCTTGATCTCGGGAACACTGTTCACTACACAAAAAGATGGATGTGACAAGTTGGTCTTGTCAAGTGTTCTTCAAGCAATCAAGGACAACAACAAGAGGGGATTAAAATGAGAGGAAAAACACATCAAAAAGGCAGAGAAGAAAGGGAGAGGAGGAGGGACTTTCTTCTTCAACAAGGAGAGACACAGGGATTTGATTTTTTTTCTTTTTTCTTCTCTCTCTTGCCTCTCATATTTCTATACCCTGTAATGTACGACAATTGTAAAATCTCAACATTTGAATGAGAATAATGGCGCCCAAAGGAGCAATCCGTGGATGTAGGCACTTTTGCCGAACCACATAAATCATGTGTATTCTCTTTTATGTTTGCTTTATGTTCGTTGGATTTGACATAGCGTCGTCCGTACCGCCGACTTCCTGGTTTAGGCGGATGGTTGGAAAGCTCCCGGACCTAGAAGGTCTTATCCACCTCAAAATCAATGAAATCAAGCGATTATCGGCTCGATCGGACTAATCACGCTTGCATCGCGATGATCCGCATTTTTTACCGATCAATAGTACTAGAAATAAGAGACTGATGGTTACAAATCCTTTACAGCGTGATGGTTACAGCCATCCTTACAGTGGCAATCAGAGGGTGTCACGTGTACAGGGGTATACCTTGAATAAACTACCGGTGTTTCCTTGGTATCCATGTGGCACCCCCTAAATGGTGTTGCAACGATGGTTGTAGCCATCTCGCGGTAGAGTTTACACGACTGAATATGATTGCCCCATGATTTCAAAATATCCTCTCAATTATGTTTGTGTATAACACACGCTAGAACAATATAGCATACTAGTCTGTTCCTCGAGATGGAGCTATAGTGATGTCGAGTTGCTTTCTCTATTACCATTGCAGGACATGCCATTAAAGTCCTAAGATATTCTAAATTAGAATGATCATGTATACTTTTTGAATTCTTTATTGTGGTTGTTGAATCAATCATCTTTCTTGCCATGTTCTTCATTCATATTTTTCTTCTTTCCAAAATTTTTGTTAGACTTGGTTTGAGAAGATTTTTGTTTTACCAAATTAGCCTTAGAGACATATTCTTTGGCTCTATCTGATATAGCATTGAGGCAATTTCTCAATGCAGATATGAACTATAAAGTCTTCTTTCCAAAAACTTTATCAGACTTGGTTTGGGAAGATTTTTGTTTTTCCAAATTAGCCTTAGAGGCATATTCTTTGGCTTTGTCTGATATGTCATTGAGAATCTAAGTAGCAAACTTAGGCCTCAAAAGAGAAGAAAAGAAGATGGGAGAGGAGAGATTCTTTAGGGTTGGAGATCACAAAAACGTGGAGTGTATATGGAGGGAGGTGTCTACTAAAATAGAAAACTCAACTCAATTTTATGGTGGAGTCTCTCCTAATCTCTTTAGGAGATTAAGTCCAAGTCACACTTGGTCTCGCACCAAACATGGACGTCCCATACTTTATGTGGGGACCTAGTTCGGCCCAATACATAAATCTAACAACTCACTACGTGCATGTTCTAACTCTTCTTCAGACACGGGGGAACCGAACAACACATAAACAACATTGATGATCTCTAGAAAGAACATAAATTTTGAGACCATTTGTTGAAAAATTCACATTGAATGGGTTCTAACTTGGTGAATTCTAGTGTCAAATTCATCTTCATAAGAAATTCTGGTTTTAAGATTGTTAGAAAATTAATATATAAAAGTAAAAGAATAAAGAAAAAACTTATCAAAATTATGACAGAGGAGTGTAATTGATGCATTGTCCTTAAAACCAGAATTTGCCCTCTTCATGAACTCTTCCGATGCAGCAAGTATACAAGACGTTTGATCTCCAGGATACAACAACCTTTCTAATACGGTAAGATGCACAACACACAGTATGTGGAATGCAAATTTGATTAGATGGATCACTCAACAAAAATTTGAATACAAATAATAATAATAATAAATAAGAACACGATGAAAAGTCTGTAGGATTTTCTTTGTGACATCGACCCTTTCCACTTCCGACCTAGCTCGAACATTCAATTCTTCACCGGTAATTCTCCATGTTAAAATCTACCTTTTAACCTTTGTCACACTTGATCAAAGCTCACCTTGTCAGACCAAGCAGCATGTCCACTATGGCTAAAGCTTGTTGTTCTTATTAAAATAATTTTGAATTATTTTTCACGTCAGATCAGATTATCCACATCATCAATCCATCTAACTAAATAACTAAATCTCGTAAAAACCCAGAAATCATTTTGCCTTAAATAATTGAAGCCAAATCATTGAATTATTTTTCCTATTTAATCATGCATTCCACATCTGATAGAGACATTGATATAACGCCAGTCCCTATGGGATAAGGACCCTTACCTATAACTTTACTTGATTATGTTTATTCTTTTATTTATTTAATAAAAAAAAAAAAAGAGATTGTAAATCCCTATCGGATAAGGACCCTTACATATAATTTTACTTAATTATCTTTATTCTTTTATTTAGTAAAATAAAAAATAAAAATAGTAAAAATGCGAAATTTTCAATCCAAAATATGCAAGTGCTTTGATATTATATTTGAGGGCCTATCAAATTAAATAGTGTCAGAAAAATCCAAAAGATCAAATTATAAAATTGGACGGCTATGATCTTCTCTCCACCTACCCTACAAAGTCAAGTTGTAATAGTTTGAATTGAATCCCCCTCTTGATCTTGGTCCACCCATCTCTAGATAAAAGATTGAGTCCGCATGGCTAAGACTTTTCCCTAGGCAATCTATTATTAGCCACGTGGACCTCCTCTTCCACCAAAACCACTCCACGTGTAAAACTTTCTTTAACTCCCCGAGTTCTCGAACGTTATCCATTCAAAAACGACTCCGCCTTCCAAAAGAGAACTTACCCTCACAACAACAATTGGATAAAAACGAAATTACATTTAAACCCCTTCGAACACATTACCCTCCACGTGTAAATTATACCATCCAATGAATTAGCCACGTGTACACCATGCGTAGTCGTATCAATCAATAAAGACTTTTGTAATTCTCGTTTAGATAAGACCACAGTACAAGACGACGGCCTGACACGTAAATCCTGCGCCGGTTTGGATAAGGAATCCTCCGTTAGCATCGGAACCAGTGCCGTTTGTTTTCCGATAAGGCGTTTATTTATATTTATAAATAGAGAAAGACTTGGCTAAGGCTGGAAGCAGTTTCTGTTTATCTTAAAAAAAAAAGCTAAAGGAGAATATTCTTCTTCTTCTAAATCACGAGATCTCTATCCCATCTAATATTAAATAAAGCAAAGAAGGAAAGGGAAGGGGGTAAGGAGGGTTCATCAACATCCATCGATATTGCTTTGCCGTTTCGATTGATTTGTTTATTCTGGTCTTTATCTTCTCCACCTCTCCTTTATTTTGGATAAAAAATTGATCTGGGGTTCTGTCCTTCTATTCTTTTGTGTTTATAAATAGAGAGAGAAAGAGAGACAGAGAGATTGGTGTTAGGTTTTGTGGGGATTTTGAGATTTTAAAAATGGCGGTTGCTGTTGGGATGATAAGCAGTGGTGGGTCTTCATGGGTTCAGAGTGGTGGATTGAAAGGTGTTCAGAATAAGAAGATTGGTAGGAAGGTTTGTTGTTCTTATTCAGCTTTATCTGCTGCGAACTTGAAGGATCAGTACAGAACTCTTAAAATCCACCCTGGGGCTTCTGAAACTGAGGTCAGGAGGGCTTTCAGGCAACTTGCTTTGCAGGTAACCTTTCTCTTTCTTCCCCACATGGGTTTTTTTTTTTACTTTTTATTTCTAATTAATTGTCTTAGAAATTTTCTTATATCCTTCGATTTTTCTACGAATTGGGTATCTTTTGATGAATACCGGGTTCTTTCTGTTCTTGGAATTCTGGAAAGTTTGATTTTTGGTGTTTTTGATGAATCTCAACGAATGGGTATTATTAATCTTATTTTGGATGATTCTTTCCTAAATATGTGTTCTTGATTTTTTTTTTTTTCAGTATCATCCGGATGTATGCAAAGGAAATAATTGTGGAGTCCAGTTTCATCGAATCAACGAAGCTTATGATGTAAGTTTCATCATATTGAAATGCCTTTCCCTATTTTTAATCTGAATTTTTTATGAATGGAATGGAATGGAATGGAATTTGGTGCAGGTTGTGATGAGCAATCTGAGAGGGGAATCGAGCATGCCAGAGTTGTACAACGAGGGGAATGAGGTAGACCCGGATGATCAGATGAGAGGGATGTACGATTCTGATTGGGACATGTGGGAGGAGTGGATGGGATGGGAAGGTGCAGGAATTCGTGACTACACTTCCCATATCAACCCCTACATCTGAATTCTGAATCAATCAACAAGAGAAGCAAAGGATCATTGATTGAAATTGGGTTTCATGTAAATAGAAGATACTTTATGTAAATATAAATAATAAAGATATATGAGAGAGAGAGAGAGAGAGATCAGAAGAGATTTGATTCTGTATTATCTCCTCTGCTCTTATTGGATTTTTCAATTATATTCGTACTTCTTTTTATTTGTTTCTCTGATTTGGGTATATATCAAATGCTGAATAGAGATTTGCTGTCTACATCCCTTGGATCGTAATTCTCGCCGATTTAACCTGGTTTTGGAGGGTGAAACGTGGAGTGGTTGGTGCGTTACTGGTTTGGATTTGTCAACCTTGTTTCTAACGTATTTGTTTAAAAACAGCTTAATTGTTTAAGTCTGGTAAATTTTATTTTATTTTGAAAAGGAAGTTTGGTAATGGTTGCCTGATCCTTTTGTGCATTTGCAACTTCGAATCTTCATATCTGGGTCTGTAATGTATGGCCAAGGCTTGAATGTATTTGTTTCTGAGTCATTAATATCGGTAATTTAGAAAATTCTATTATGCGGTTAAAGCCCACAGACGATTTGTATCCCAATAAACTAGGTGGATTGACAAGTTGGATTAGGATTATCAATGGGTCGCATCTGGATCTGATATCGACCCGAATCCAAATAAATTTATTCATTCAAATTTGATATTTATCCTATTAAATGTTTCACGGGTCAGATTTGGATCCGAGTAAGTGAATTCATTAATAATCGGATTCGAATTTGAATGTATATGCATTCGGTCGGATTAAGATCCGATTCCGATTAACTTATAACATAGTTGAGGATACTTTAAGTAATTTTATATGTTTGTTAAGAATACTTGAGTAAACTTATAACATAGTTTAAAATATTTAAGTAGTTTTATATGTATGTTAAGGATACTTAAGTAACTTTATCATATTCATGCCAAAACTCTTACGAACTCTTAGTCTTCCTTCAGTGTTTTACGCCTCTTCTTCTCATAAGTTCACGGCGACCAACGGTGATCAATGTTCCTTGTTCTTCGTCCTTCCCTATCGGTGATTGTTCTTCCTTGATGTTAATGTTCTCGGTCTTTGGGATGTTAGTAGAATATGTAAATTTTGTGTACTTGTGAATATGTGAATGAAACTTGAAACCCGTGTTTTCGGCTTTGGGACGTTAGTAGACCAGCCCCTCAAAAAGAGGGAGAGTCAGGGGTTAGGGGTTGTGTCTCCCCTATTGGGGAGTGATCAAGTGACCAACAGAAAAAAAAAAACTTGAAACCTAAAGAAAACCTTTCATTCATATGTACTAGTGGGTGACACATGCAATATTACACATTTATAATGTGTTAATTATTTATTCTCACGCCATTTTTTTTTATAATTAAAAGAAATGAAAACGGTTATTTTGAAAACTTAATTCTCACATTTAAAATAAATTAAAAAATAATATCATTTTTAAATTTATTAATTATTTTATTATATTAAAAAATAAATAAAAAATATTGGCATGCTTTTCGATACACCCACTCCCTTAATAGTATAGATTAGTATGACATGACTTGATTTGATACTCATAAAATAATTTTATCGATGTCGCCTTATTAAATTTAAACCTCGTGTAATAATAACAACCACGGCGATATGTAATAACATGAAGAGGGTTAAGTTTACATGCGAATCACAAATGCTCCCATCTAAGAACAATCACTAATTTGAATAATAAGAGGGTTAAGTAAACAAAAAGCTTCCTTTTGAGAACAACTAATAATCTGAATAATAGTAGGTGCAATGGGGCTTATCCTCACCAATCCACATTCTTATTCAAAATTCCCATTAAAGAGAAAAGATCACAAGTCACAGTAATCTACACTAAACAAAAAAGGATAACTTGATTAGTTGGCACTGTTCTTCCACTACAAAAATGTAAAACCAATAATTATAGTCTCATTTACATGAATATTAAAAAAATTTATTTTATTGCCCGAAAGCTTGATCGGAAGGATTAACTAACTCACACAGGAATTGATCCTAAGACCTAGGAAAAGCCCCACATGAATATTAATTCTGCAACAACTCTTTTAATAGTGTTTGAACTGGTAATGGGATCCAGATCTGGATCATTTCCGATCGATCGATCCCGAATTGAATCGATGATCGGTTTCAGATTAGCCAATTCAAAAGAACAAGAAAAAATTATAAATTACTTGTCTCCGTCGATTTGTTTTGATTCGGCCAATTTGGACCGGACGATCTGAACGAATTTGAAGTAGATTAATTAGAAGTAGAATACACAATTTACTGATTAGTGAGTAATTTTTTTTTCTGCTAAGATGAAGTAAAAAATGATCTGAATGGTGTTTATTATTTTTCAATGGAAAATTAAGGTAAATAAAACCATCAATAATTTCATGATTGAGCAGTTCATTTGGATATAACACAACAGATTCAATTGAATATTCTTCTACAATAAGATCATTAAAACTTCTTTCTCTCTACAAGAAAAAAAGTAATAATAAAAGGGAAAAAAAAAAAAAGATACAATGAGGAAGAAGAAGAATGATCAACAAGCAACTTTCTTCCCATTAAAACAGTTTCTGCAACAAAGCCATGAGACTTAGACCCTCAAAGCTAGCTGATCTTGCCATGAAATCTTCCTCTTCCCTGTTCGATTTGAACCATTCCCAATATCTCTACAAACAGATAACTTCAGATCGTTCATCTGTTCATCCCTTCCATTGTTTATCAAACATGTCTTTGGTTTTGTCTCCATTCTCAATGGTTCCAAATTCACCTGAAACTCCTCTTCCTCGTCTTCATCTCCTCTCTAAAATCATATTAAAAAAAAAAAAAATTTAATTCTCTCTACAATCATATTAAAAAAAATAAAAATTAATAAGTAAAAATGAATTAATCCCATCAGAACAAAGAACACACTTGAACAAGAACAAGGATGGTTTTTATTTGTTTACCGAAATCTGATTCAAATCCAAAACTGGAGAAGGGTTCCGTTTGACAGCTTCCTTTCCACTGTAGCTCCTCTCCCTTGCAGGGATTTCATTTCGAATCTCTAAATTATGCTCTGGTGGGTGATTTGGAGATTGGTTCTTCAATAGGTGTTTGTACCTTCGCCTTAAGAATCTGTGAGTAATGAATTAAACCCAAAAAAAATTAAGTCACCCAATTTTTTTTCTAAAGAAAATAACTAAAATTTACCAAAACTTGATTGTCAATAACATGAAATCATACCTAACTTCAGCCAAGAGGGTTTGCTTATTCTTTTTTGCTCTCTCCAATCTCTTCTTCGTTGCATCTGTTTCCTGTAGGGGGGGAAAAAAACAGTATTTAGAACTTGCAGAATCTGTTTATTATCAACAACAAAAAAAACCTCATAAAATCAAGGATCTAATAAAAAAAAATGAGTTTTCAGAGAACACACAAAAAAAAATCAAAAAAACAATCTAGAGAAGAAGTGAATGATTCATTAACAAGAGTTATCTGCGAAACTAAAATTATAAATTAAAAAAAAAATCGAGGAACCCCCTTGAATATTGATATATGGAATCAAGAGACCTAGATCTTAAAAAATAAAGATCTTACCTTCTGCAAATCTTCGTAATCCTGCGTTAGACTCTGATGTTTGAATCTCATCTTAGCCTCCTCATCAACAGCATAAGGAGACGAATCGACCACAACCCTTTTCATCTTCTTCTTCAACATCGCACCACCAACAAACCCAAAACCCAGACAGACAAAAGAGAGAAAAAAACACAAACCCAGAATGAAAAAACCTCCGAATCCCAGATCGAAAAAGTCTCTAAGAAGGTGAGACACGGAGAGCTCTTCTAGCTAACAATACAGAAAGGTAAGAAGATAATACAAAGAGTAAAATAGAAGAAAATAAAGTTCGAACAGAGAAGGTTCTCTGTTTCCTGTTTTCTCTCTGAAACTCTGACCAAGACAACCCAAAAAAGCCCACATAAGTCGGAAATATAATTTCCTCTTGGGTCTTTGATGAAGATTAGATATTTTTTTGGGGGTGTTGCAGAAGGGTATTTGTGGGAAGTTTTGTTTCTAAGGGGGTTTGGTTGGAGGACATTTGAAGACACCTTTCCTTCTCTCTTTCCTTCTTCCATCCATCTTTCCTTCTTTCTTTTTTGTTTTCCTTGTACATAAATTTTGGTCCAGCTGGGCCATTAGGGTAAGAGAGAGAAAGGAATATAGAGACAGAGGTTGTATTGTGAGGACTCTTAGTATGTATTTTGAGGGGTGTGTTGTTTTCTTTGTTTCTTCCTCTCTTTCTTTCTCTTTTCTCTTTTTTCTCATTTCCCTCTTTTCTTGCTTGGTCTGATTGCTTAGGTTAGGTTTGTTGGAAAGAAATTGGAAAGAGAGAAGAAATGAAATGAGATGAGATGAGAGATGGTGCTTGGAAAAGCAGGAGTAAATGGCTGTGTTTTTCTGATAGGTTGCAGTTGTTGCTTTGTGACTCTAATCTGATGGAGGTGATGAATGGGATGTTTTGGTAGAAAGGACAAATGGATTCTAATTTTACTATAATACCCTTATTTTATTTTTTGTTCTATTTTTATAACAATAAATTAATGTACAGTTTGCTGGCTTTTCTTTCTCCTTAGAATTTTGATTTGGTTTTTGTAGTACAAGTGCTCTCCTTCTTCTCATCTATTCCTTTCAAAGTTGAGTTAGTAGTCTACCCACCAATTCTGTCTTTTTCTCCATTCTTCAAAGAAAACATATACTGGATATCTCCTAAATTTCAAAATAATTAAATTTATCTTTTAACCATTCTTCAAATAAAACATATAATGGATATCTCCAAAATTTGAAAATAATTAAATATGTCTTTTTCTCCATTCTTCAAATAAAAATGCAGGAACATGTAATGGGTATTCCCAGAATTTCAATTAAATCTGTCTTTTTTCTACATTCTTCAAAGAAAAATACTGAAACATATAATGGGTATCTTCAAAATTTCAAAATAATTAAATCAGATTTCAGACTTTTAGTGAATCCCCGTTTCACTCACATCTCTTTTGTTTATTTGTGATGTTCTTGCTTGTTTTGGATACTTGCTTGCTGCTCCACAGGTAACAACCATGGAGGTTTTCCAGGCACACTAGGGACTCTAGTTTTAATGGATGCAATGGATCTGTCTCTTTTGTTAAATGAAAAGTTTCCTTTTATCGAAACAAAAAAAGGAAAAAACATAATTAAAGTGTTCAAAAAGATTCATATGCTTACAAGGTAAGAAATTTAAAGAGATATGCACCCAAAGTAAATAAATAAATAAAGAGATCAAGTAGTTAAATTTTACTGCAACTACTATTGAAATCCTATTTTCTATATACAATAGACATGTTAGTGGACAAAATAGCATCAACTAAAAGATACCCACCAAGCTAAGCCCCTTTATAAATGATTCTTCAATCTTGAAAAATGAATTGGTACCATGAAAGAAGGGAAAGAAAAAGCTGTTATAGCTTTTGTTGTGTTTTTACTGTATAATTTGTCGGTGAGCCTTTATTTTTTTAATTATTTTTTTCTCAACAAGAAGTGGGAAAGAGAAAAAGATTATAACAAAATGGATGAGAACTTAGTGAGTTTTGTATGAGACAATGAAAGAGAGAGATGAGAGGGAGGATAGTAAGATCAACTTCCTCTCTTTTCTCTCTCCTCTTTAATTATTTATTTCTGTTATTGATGTGGACATTGAATTGGACATAAGAGTAAGGTCATCCTATAATTACTCTTTTTTCTTTTTCATTTGTCTGTTCTGTTGCTTAAGTTGAAAGGAAACTACTTGTGGGAACAGAGAGAGAGAAGAGAAGAATTTATATTTTCAACTCCAGTTTGAAGCTTCCTGATCCACACCTGCACCCAACTACTGTAATGTTGTTTTCTTTGAGGATTCTTTTATTTTTTTTTACAAAATAAATTAATCAATCAATAATGAAAGTAAATTCAAATAGCTTACTTATGTGAGACGTTATTAGGCAATCATCAATAAGGAAAGGTCCATCAAACCAATCTGGAGGTGTAGGAAATCAATCAGTTCTATTGAGGTTTTAAATTTCTTTGGGCTTTTACAAAATTTTAAGAAATTTAGGTTTGGATAGGGTGTCAATGGCAAAACAAATGCCAAATTGCCAATATATATGTTACCTTTTACTATTGAGCTTTTTACATTATGATGTATTTTTATTTATATCTTCATAATTTTAGTATTTATATTTATAATTGTTTTCTTCATAGTCAATAAATCTAACAAAATACAAAGAATCAAACAATAAAACAGAAAAATTTACATTGTGAAACCATAAAAAGTCCTTTGGAAAACATTCCTATGCCACAACCATGGCTTTACAGTGGCAATTTTGGCAGATTTATGATTATAACAGCCATTATTTTTTGTTTTAATTACTGTTATCCCCTTGTTTGGACCGTTACTGTCGATTAATGTTAGTTTAATAATAATGGTATATTGTATTTATTCAATAAAATATTAATGGTATTCTAAAACTATAGCCCCAATTAGCTTTCTTACTGCTTCACTTGTCAATAAAATTACCAGTCATATTAATAAATAAAAATCTAATTCTACTCTGTTCATCAGAAGGCACTGAGAAGAAAAGAAAAAAAAAACTATATGGCTTATTTTCATTAACTAACCAGAACCCATGTACATTATAGTTTATTGTAAAAAATGACAACATTGATAAATAATAATAATAGAAAAAATTACATGCTCTTGAAACCAAACCTAAGCTTTTCCTTTTTCTTTCTATAGTAAGAACATGAGGGTCTCTCCTCTCTAATCAGAGCTAATAACCAACATTTCTCTCCTGTCAACTGTACCTGCAGTTAATAGAATTTCATTATTTCGTCTGAATATCTCCTTTTCTTGTTTCTCTATTGATGAATGGAACCAACAATTTCAATCAAGGAACAACAATTTAAACAGCTCATTAATTGGACTCACATTCCAAACCTCAAATTTCCGTTTCGGATCTTCTGTAGCTTGATTTCCTAAATGATCCATAACATAAGCCTGCAATCTGCAAATTTTCCAACTTCTCGGTCCTATCATGAAACGGGTCTCATCAATTTTAGCAGCATTGATATCTAAGGGGAAAAAAAAAAAAACTGTCAGATAATTTTGTGCTTTAAGTTTGAAATTGTCTTACTCAAATGTGGAGTTCCTCTCTGTTAGAGACCTTTTAGTCATGTGAACAATCTATAACAATCACCCTATTGCCAACAAAGACTTTCATTCAGCAACATAGCGAAAACACAGAAAAAAGAATTTTAAAATGAACCTAAAGTTATAATCTTCAACTCAAGTTTAATAGACTAGTTGAGCCCAGCAGATTCAAAGCTCGTAATCTGTTAAATATCACACATAGAGGGATCAAATCAGCAGTACTAGATCTAATATTGCATGTCAAATTAGAGTGGCAAAAGCTAGCTAACACTCAACAACAGCTGAAAGTACAAAACAATAGACAATATTATCATTCAGACCAGAAAGAAAAGAAAAAAAAAATTATAATCTGGTCCATCTCATAAAGATTAAAAAAATATAAGTACTTGTATCTGTTCAAACTCTGGGCAAAAAGCCATAAGAAGTTGGAACAAGAGGATCAACTTACATTTTCCTCGACAAATTGCCCCAGGGTAGAATTCGCCTAAGGCACATTCTATATTTATAAGACTACTGAAGGCAGCAAATTCAAAGAAAAGAAAAATTAAAGGAGATTGAACATATTCCCGACCACCTAATCTTTTATAACTTCCCGTAAACATATGATAATTAGGTAAGTTTTTCTAACTTGGGACCCATAAAAGCCTATTGTACCCAGCAGATCAGGTGCTAAGTAAATTCCCACCACATAATTTAAAAGAGAGGCCAGAAACTATCTTGAAAGACCATAGAATGGCTTGCAGATTTTTGATCATGTTTGAATAAGCCTCGTATGATAAGAGGGTGTCATCAGAGTGGTGCAAATTGGCCAATGGGGAGGCCACGACTTGTGGGGAAACCACAAATGAGCCCAATATTTTGAGCTCTAAGAATCATACGACTGAGCATGTCAGCCGCAAGATCAAACAATAATAGGGAGAACGGATCTCGCTGCCTAAGGCCACGGCCGCTGGCAAAGAATCCTTGAAGGACCCCATTAACCACGATAGAAAAATTAGGGGAGCATACACAAGCTTTAAACCATGGGACCCAGTGATCTCCAAAACCTCAAGCCTCTAAACATGAGCTTTCTCTAAACCCAGTGAAGAGGAAGCCCAGGTCCAGCCTATCGTAAGCTTTCTCTAAGTCTTAACTTTTTTTTTTCTCCAAGTCTAACTTTCTCTAAGTCATAACTTATAAACAAAGCCTGAAGTTTTCTGCTTCGTTTGAGATTATGTATTTATATTTGATGAATCGGATCAAATTTGTTACTTACCTCTGCAAATATAAAGCAATAACTTTCAAGTCATGAACTCTTTCATCATTACATCCTGAACAAATGGATGTTACACCTATAAATGTATTGAAACTGCAAAGAAAGACCAAGCATTTCCAGTTTCCTTCACCATGATAACAACATAAATCTTAGCAACTCTAAATCTTGCTCAGAGAATCTTAAAAATTGAGCACACAAATGCATATAACATGTTGTAGTTAGCATAATAACATTTGATGTATAAAAAGTTTGCATCATCAAATGAGCCATTTCCTCGGAGAGGAACAGAAAAAGGAAGGAAAACCTTCAAAACCTAAACAGTGGAAATTGTTGTCATTGAGGGGAAAGGATAAACATTGGCTAGTGGTGGAGGAGTTCAACAATTCATTATCCAATAGAAATAGTACTAAAAACCTTATATTTATAGTCATGAATGGATCTCTTACCACTTCTAATGAAAAGAAGAATCCTTGTCAACATTTGATTGACGATATCACCCTACATCTCCAACACAAGCTGGATTTCAACAAAATGGGTTGTAGGGGCTCTATCACACAGCATCATGGGCTTTCTCATCCCTGCAGTTGGACCAGACTTTGTCTTTATCTTACGATTCGATTCGATTTGACCTTAGATCGATTCAAATCAGTGATAGAATCAATTTATTTTTGAATCAGTATGATTCATACATTGAATCTTGTGATTTAGAATTTAATCATGCAATTCATATGGTTCAAAAGATTAGACTCTACAAAAAAATAATAATAATAATAATAAAATGCCAGTTTCTTTTTGAATGAAAAGCTTCCTTTTTTTAAAAAGAAAAATCCTTTATATAAATATAGTATGCTAAATTGACTACATACACATACATACAAAAAATCTAATTTACTTATTTTAACAACAAAAAAGACATCCCAAAACGTAGACTTTATTTCTACTAAAATTACTTTCAATTTTACTATCTATGATTCAAAATTACGATTCAATTCTAAGTGACCGCTAATGATTTTTGATTCAATTCCCGGTTGGACAACCAGGTACGGCTTTCCCAGAATTCGAGCAGTATGATTCACTGGTTAAACAATCACCAAAAAACGAACTTATTATAAAACAAACATGTGAATAAGAACCCTCATGATCTCAAATTATAACCATCGTTCCAAATCCCAAGTCAATTTTAACTGGGCTCCAAAACCAAAGCCAAAAAAAAAATTATTAATAAACAGAAGGAAAACATTTTCATATTTTCGATCAGTATTAAGACATTAGGGTAGTCTACCCCAATTCAGAACATCTCAAAATTTTACCAATGACCCATCATCTGACACCGTTGATTCACAAGTTATAAAGCCTAAATCAGAGTATAAAAGCCAGAACCTATTAAAAATAAACCATTCTAACCAATGCTTTAAAAACTGGAATGTGCAACAAATCAATAAGGAAGCCGGTCTGGTTCAACCTGCAGTTCAAACTGAGAGAACCGGGAGAGAAAACAAAAACATTTAGTTAAAGAAAAAGTAGATAAAACCGATTCGATGCAATTTTCAACAAGTTTCCATCGGCTAACACCCAGTTTTCACCGTTTCGTACCGGTTTGATTCAGTTCACACCAGTTTAATAACCAAACTGGACCGAGGTTCAAACTGAACTGTTGATATGCCCAGTTGATGGTTCAACCGGATCGACTGGCCAGTATGGTCTGGTTTCTAAAACAATGATTCTAATAGACCAAAGAACAAATTAGGTGCCAGCTTCCACTTATTTAATTTAAAGTGTCCTTTCTTGTGTCGCCATGCGTAATCATGATTTTTACTTGTTACCTCCAAACATGGGCACATCCTTTAAACCAAGAAAAGCAGATAAGATTATCAGCTTAGATGCTAGACTCAATCAGGCAAAAAAAAAAAAAACTCAATCTAAATGTTCTCATGGCAATTGGATAACAACATCAACATCTTGATAAGCATAAGAACATAACGCAGACCCTGTCAATGGCTAGCTACTATAGCAAATAGCAATCAGATTTCTTCTAATGAATTCATTGTCAAAAGAAGAAAGTCCCCACGAATATAGGTATTACTTTTGAAATTAACAATGATGAAGCTAGTTCTACTTATGTGCAATTTCTAAGTGAGACTAATGAAGTCATATGAGTATTAAATCCTATATATTAGATGTGTTGCTACATTCTCCTTAAATTCCACTATTACTAATTTTTCACCAGTTCAATTGATAGAAACACCAAGCTTATGTCTTGTGGTGATAGCCGTGTTACATTAGCTGGGTTGATTGTCAACCCCTTTCCTTTCTGGCTCTAATTATACTTTCTTGATAGATGAGATGTTCTACTAAGAAACTTTTAACTTTCAAAATACCATTTCCCTGAGTTCCTTTAAACGTTTATTAACTTCATAAAGTTCGAAAAGAATCCAGAAAATGATAGCAGAGCATATCCCACATCACACACCCTCTATGAGCTAATAGAATTCATTTTATAGGACCCAAAGAGGCAAACAGCAAGAGAAGTATCTAAATATTGAAGACAACTCTTGTTTCTTTAAGAAAGCTGATTATCATTTTGACTTGAAAAAGGATTTAAACTTCCTTCTACTTCATCTCTTAAATTTCAGCCAAATTTTTGGCATTAGTAGCATCTGGAATTAGTAGTGGAAGGAAAGTGGAAAAAGATGAAAGGTATATATACAACCCAAAAATAAATCAGTTGCTAACAAATTTTAGAAGTTTGTGATCTATTAAGAAATAATACTAAGACAAGATGAGAGAAATACAGATGTTCAAACTTACAGTTTCAGTGAAGTGTTCATAGGAAATTAATGGTAAAATAAATAAATCTACGAGTCAACAGATTTATTAAAGAAAAGAAAAAGGTTAAAGATGTTAAAAGCCTCATACGCTGTCGAAGTTCTGTACATCTCGAAAGTAAACATCAATATATTCAAAGTGTCATTGACATTTAAACAAAAATAGAAAAGATGCAAGATACTAAGCATAAAGAACTTTTCTTTTTGATGAATAATAAAGGTATTATTAAGAGGAAATAACATACAAGAAAGTGACATAACTAGCCCCCATCCACAATTAGGAATTAGAAAGAAGAAAAATAAAATAAAAATTAGAAAACAAAAAGTACTCAGCCAAGATCACTTCAAAACACATAACCATAACCTCACTCATTCAGTATGTCCAAAGAAGGACTACTCATAAGTACTCCCTTACCACTTCCCCTTTGCTAGTCTATCCTCTAGTCCATTAGCGGACCTAAGTGCATGAGAGAACAAGATGTTCAACCCATTAGCCAAGAATGGAGCCAAACCAACCAAGTGGATAAGCTCAAGCTTTTTAATGCCGATGTCATCATCCGTGTCGCCAGGCATGGCTAGCGACATTTTGGTTACATGTAGCCAGCACGGGAGAAATTTTCCCCAGTTTGAGGAAAAAGTGGGAAATTATCCCTAAATACCTAAATTTAAGACTGGAACTTTTTTTACACCTACATAAGTGATAAATACATCAAAATAAATCAGACTATGACAAAAAATATATATACATAATAAATATCACCTAATGAGAGAAGTTTGTTGCATGTTGTCAACGTCAACTGTAAACATAAAAGATATCATAATGTTATAATAGAATGCAAGTGTACCTAAAGGTCATAAATGTTATATAAGTTTAAGAATAATCAAGATAAAAGCATAATTCATATTATCACCATACCTCCCTGACATCCCTTATGGATTTGATGTACTATACATTATAAGTTATTGACTTTATCATAATTATTCTTAAACTTTACGACTTTTATGTTCATTTGCATTATGCTATTCAATTATCTATACTAAATGTTGGCGGTTGAAACTTGATAGCATGCAAACTTCTCCCATTAAAGGATCTTTATTATCTATATTTTTGATATATTTTAAAGTATTTATCACTTATTTAGGCATAAAAGTTTCAGCCTCAAATTTAAGCATTTGGGGATAATTTTCCCACTTTCCCCACTGGGAGAAATTTCCCCCATGTTGCTAACAAATCGGCGACATTTCCCTACTTTTCTCTCAAACTGGGAGAAATTTCCCTCATGTTGCCGACACATAGGCGACATGGCACCGAAATATCGGTAACATGGGAGAAAATCGATAGATAAAATCGACATCTGTCGATTTCCCCATATATCTCATGTCTCCAGTGTCTGATATGGCGATGCCGACATTTCAAACACTGGATAAGCTGCCAGCCAAGAACACTGCTCAGGTTTAACAAGCCAAGAAACTACTAAAGAAGAATGGCCATCACACATCAAAATCATCCATTATTTGGATCCTTTTTAAGATCTAATTTTAATTTATTGAAGCAGCAAAAGAACTGGGTGGGGTGGGAAGAGAGAGAGAGAAAGCATGATATTTTTCTTTAGAACATGATAGATTTCATTTCACATCTTTTCTCGATGTTCAACTTTTAAAATATTGAGAAGGCACCTCATGAACTATTCATAATTAATTTTCCTCCTGCTATTAGCACAAAATAAAAAAGCGATTTTGCGACTAAGGACAGCCCATTCGCCTTCATATACTAAATCAAAGTTTTCCTAATGTCGATAGATTAGAAAGAAAAAGAAAATGAAGTTTGAATTATGACAAAATGTCACTGAAAAGAATATCTGGGAATTACCATTGTAATAGTAACAACATAATTGACATTGGAATGGCAGGGGGCTATAATCCAATGAAATAAAGGGTGATGGAGAAACAGAATGTGCTGATTGGTAGATATTGTGCGGATTGGTAGATATTCTGTTTCAGTTTTATTTCAGATGACATACAATCATTTTGTTTAGGTTTTACCTGGTGTTTATGGATCACGGAAGTTCTGAATTAGGTTGGTCTTTGGAAATTGCTAGTTAATATGAGGGATAAATGGCAATGTCCATGGTGCATTGCAGGAAACTTCATCATGATCCACTTTCGACATGGAAGATCTTCAAGCTTACAGCTCAGTTACTACAAGGGGTTTTCTGAATTTGTTAATCGTAAAAGGCTCGTGGAACTTCCCCTAAAGAGAGCAACATATACATGGTCTAATCAACAAAAACAGCCTTCCCTGTCCATATTAGATAGATTTCGCATTGCCACTTCTTGGGAAAGACCATTTCCCAAGGGGAAGGAATCTTTCCCTTAAACAGACCTATGTCAGACCATATACCATATTGCTGAAAGGTGATGCATTTTCAAAGGAAACCTCCCTCATTTCATTTTGAAATCTGTGGCTGATGGAAGAGGGTTTTGTTGATACAGTTAGGAGTTGGTGAAACTCTCTTTTTCCATTGGAGACCTAATTATATTTTTTGCCACAAGCTGAAGTATCTGAAAAAGAAACTGAAAGTTTGGAACCAAAAGGTCTTTGGCAGAGAGGATGTCTGTAAGAAAGCATTATTGGATAAGATCATAGAACTTGATAGGATAGGACTGGAGGTGGACCGTAGAACTATCGCAAAACTGGAATTAAAAAGGGTAGTTCATATGGAGAAAGTGGAACCCATCTGCATAATCTGTTTAATCTCCCCTTTTAATACAATAAAATATAAAAAATATATAGAGAACATACACACACACATATATGCAGATAGGGTGCAACAACCCAATGGGTTAAGAAGCCCAACCCAAAACTGACCTGTATATTTATGGGGCCCAGAACGGGTTGACCCACAATCGAACATTAAAACCTCAACCTGAACAAGGCTAAGTACCAACAAATTTAGGTTGATTGGCAGCTCAGTTCACGAATTGCCAGCTCCAAAAGACATAATACCATCTCTCGCCATAAGGGAAATGTGCTTGAAGATATCCTGGCAATCACCCCATGTCTAATGGAATTTTACCAATCCTTGTACTCAAAAATGGCCACATTCAGACCACTCTTATATGGTACCGACTTCCTGATTTTGTATCCAGAAGAAAGTGACTGGTTGGAGAAACTGTTTGAGGAGGAAGAAGTGTTGAGAGTGTTGGGTAATCTTTGTAGGGATACGACTCTGAGTTCAGATGGCTTCACATTGACCAGCTTCAAGAAATG
>JAUPMG010000003.1:7430809-7441757 GCA_031762675.1 Pachysandra terminalis
CTGAGTGCGTATTTCAGCATAAAAAGCACAAAAGATAGATAAAAACTCGGAACGTTGTTTCATTAAATAAACAAAAGTAATTTTAGAATAGTCATCCACAAAGATTACAAAATAACAGTAACCTGTTTTTGACAAGACTGGACATGGGCCACAAATATCGGAGTGGACTAACTCAAACGGAGCACATGCTCATTTATTTGGACTCGATACATAAGATTTGCGATGGTATTTCGCAAACTAACACGACTCACAAAATAATTCTGGTAACGATACCAGAGACGGACACAGACGCTTTAAACTTGGAAGACCAGGATGACCAAGTTAACAGTGAAGCTCCAACAGAGTGGGAGATAAGCTGGAGCACGCGACAGAATTAGGCCCCTCTTCCAGCACGTAGAGACCTCCTGATGTGCGACGCCCCCTACCAATCATCCGCCTCATCGAACGATCTTGAAGCACACAATAATCGGTGTAAAAAGTAGCCAGGCAATCAAGCTTTCTTGTAAGAGCACTGACAGATAATAAATTAAATGACAGATTAGGTAAATAGAGTACAAAAGACAAGCGTATAGTGAGAGTAGGAACAACAGTATCAATCCCTTTGATAGCCACAAAAGATCTATCCGCCACTCTGACGTCGAGATGAGACGTCGTGGGGGAAAATGTGCATAAAGTACTTGTGGATCCAATCATATGATCCGAAGCTCCAGAATCAATCACCCAAGTCCGGGGAGATGCAGATAAGTATGTGGAAGAGGAAGTGCCTGTCTAAGCTATAGTGGCAGACGTGGATGACTGATTGGCCAATAGCCGAGAATGCTCCTCGACTGTAAGATGGATACTACCGTCCTCTGGAGGTGCCAGTACCCCTGTAGAAGTGTCCTGGACAGGTCCGGAAACAACATGAGCAGACTGAGAAGGAGGAGGCTTGCCATGTAATTTCCAACACTTGTCACGTATGTGACCAGCTCCACCACAGTGAAAACAAACAATCCTCCCATCAGATCAACGACCTCCACGTCCTCCGCATCCTCCCCCTCGACCTCCAAGTCCTCCTGACGGGATTTGATCGGCCAAAGCGGCACGATTACTCATCTTTATAGTACTGGGGTTAGACCGGACGGACCGAAGAACTCGAGAATAGACCTCAGTCAGGGAAGACTCATGACTGGCAAGAATCTGGGATCTAGCCGGATCAAACTCAGATCTCAACCCACTCAAGAAGGCCGTGACAACCAACTGCTCTCGCTGCTGTCTCATCTGATTTACATTGGAAGTTAACGGCATCAGTACATTCAGTTCTTCGTATACCTTCTTAAAAGCAGCAAAATACTCACTAACTGGGATATCACCCTGCTCCGATCGAAAGAAGACAAGATACACATCATAAAGATGATTCAGATCTTCTTTACCAGAATATAATACCATAAGGTATTCCCATAACTCTTTCACGGTATCGCAATGGATCACCAAAACAAAAACTTTGGGATCCATAGAGTTTATCAACTAATTATACAGTCAAGCATCATCCCGGAACCATACTTTTGCACCTACCGGATCTGTCTTAGAATCAGGAGCCACCCTCGTGAGATGCTCCTCATTATCCATGCCACGAATGGCAAATAAAATAATCTTGCGTCAGTGCTGAAAATTGTTTCCATCTAAGCGTTAATGAAGAAACAATTTCAGAGATAACCGATTTAGGTTCCGTGGGATTCTGATCGGATGTGCTCATGATGATCTCACAAATCAAAGAAAAATAACCGCAGAAAAATCTCACCAAACAAAGTAAACTAGGGGGAATTAGCACCCCTCCAAATCGCAATCGCGATCAACAGCTACCCTTCCGGTAAGCAGAAAAAATAATCTTCACAAACAAAAGTCGCATCAAATCTTCAAACAAAGAGTACCATGAAGAAAACCAAATCCAACCAAACTCCAAATAGCCCTAATCGAGCACCATTGCAACAATTGAAAAGCCCCAAATCGAGAAGCCCCAAACTGCTAGCTGCAAACAACCGAGAGGTAGCGAGATCGCTACCTCATGGTTGGAAGAAATCTGCGATCAACAGAAGAAGAAGGAAGAAAGGAGAAGAAGAAAGGAGGAAGAAACGTGAACAGTAGTGTGACTAGTCGCGTGAACAGTAGAAAATTAGGGTTTCCCCTTTTTTTTCTTTAATCTGCTCTGATACCATGTTGTGGCAGCAAAACTGACTCTCCTCAATTAGAGAGAGCTTATATATTAACTAGAACTAGGGCTAAAACAGTACATACATAAATAAAGAAAGAAAGGAAAAAGAGGAAAAGAGAAAAAGGGGTTGTGTGGGCCTCATGGTCCACTCGCCCACACTAACAGGATCTAAAGACCAAGCAGGACATTGATGAATGCTTCGATTTACTTGGTGTGGGATGTGGTTTTAAAATTTCTGCTCGTCCTTCTACTTCTCTTCCAGGACTGTCCGGTTCAGGTATGTCGCATCTTCGTTTCGTAAGACGAAATCTTTGCCTTTTTTGTCTATACCTGGGCTTCCTAACAATAATCTTGCAGCCAGTGGTAATTCAGGTTGTGTTGGAGTGCCTATTGGGCCTCGTTTGGTGGAGTTTTCAGATTCTGACCCGTTTCTTTCCCAGGTTTATGCTTCAGTTGGGGGTACCAGGAGTAGGTGTTCAGTGTGAGAATAACATTAATGGGAGAGGAGTAGAAGGGGAGTTGGTTTATTTCGAGGATGCAGTGGTGGCTGGCAGGTCAGTTAACCCTGTAGGGTCAGGTGAGGGAGGTGGCGAGGACAGTGAATGGGAGGGAGTGGTTCAGTTCGCGTTGTGTGTCCTCGACCAAGTCCGGGGTCAGGATGGGCGTGTGGTGTCTGTCAGGGACGCGGTTAATTGCTTTAGATATTCACAGTTGGGTGATCATAGTGCTTCCAATGAAAATCATTAGTTAGAACATTAGAGGTTTAGGTCGGGCAGAGAAGAAGAGGGCTATCAAGGATTTGTGTTTTAGGGCCAGACCGGATATATTGGTCGTGGTCGAGACTAAGAAAGAGGTTAGTGCCAGTTTGGTTAGGAGTCTGCGGGACGATGGGAGTCGGGGTTGGGAGTTTTTACCGTCGGTTGGTGCCTCAAGAGGAATTTTAGTTTTGTGGGACTTGGAGTCGGTGCTGGGTGGAGAAGTTGTTAAAGGTACTTACTCACTGTCTCTTAAGTTCAAAAGTTGTGTGGATAACTTCGAGTGGGATCTTTCCGCAATTTATGGACCTAACAGAAGTAGAGACAAATCGGCTATTTTGAATGAGATTCATCATCTTAGGTCTCTATATATGGGTGCTTGGTGTTTGATCGGAGATTTTAATGTGACACATTTTGCTAGTGAGAAAAGTCGGGGGATTGTCCGGGTCACTAAAAGCATGAGGAAGCTGTCTTCTATTCTTAGGGAGTGTGAGTTGGTCGATTATTCGTTACAAGGGTGTAGGTTTACTTGGACAAATGAACAAACCCCGGTCGTGTGTTGTCGTCTTGATAGATTTTTGGCTTCGGTGGAGTGGGACGCACATTTACCTATGGTTAAATAGTGGTTGATGACTAGGACTATCTCGGATCATTGGCCCGACTTGTACGGATATTTGTTCACGTGGGCCCTCACCTTTCATGTTTGAAAACATGTGGCTTTCTCATCCGAAGTTTCAGGATTTCATCCATTCTTGGTGGAGTGCGGGCATGGGGGCTAGTCAAGGGTGGGAAGGGTTCAAGTTTATGAGGGCCTTGAGGATGCTAAAGGAGAAGCTTAAGGTTTGGAATAAGGAAGTTTTTGGGGATATTCGGCTGAAGAAAAATAATCTTTTGGATAGAATCGAGATGATTGATAAGGGGGAAGGGGTCAGGTCCTTATCTAGTAGTGAGGTGGAGGAGAGGAAGGCCAAAAAGGTGGAATTGGAAGGGATTTTGAATTTAGAAGAGATCAGCTGGAAACAAAAATCTAGGGTGCAATGGTTGAAGGAAGGAGATGGTAACACTAGGTTTTTTCATAAAGTAGCCAATGGAAGAAGAGGCAGGAATGAGTTGGCGCGTATTAAAGTTGGAGATGAATATGTTGAGTCTTTCGATGACATTATAGGTGCTTTGGTTGGGTTTTATTCCAAGTTGTACAGGCCGGAGAAATTGTTAGATTTCAAGTTGGTCAGTAGAAGTGTGAGGCACTTGGGGGACACAAAAAGGGGGTGGATGGAGAGAGAATTTGAGGAAGAGGAGAAGGATGCTGTTTGGGAGTTGGCGGGGGATAAGGCTCCTGGGCCGGGTGGGTTTACAATTAGGTTTTACCAAAGCAATTGGGAGGTATCATGAAGGTGTTCAAGGAATTTTTTGGGAGTGGGATTATTCACAAGGCAACTAACTCGACTTTCTTGGTGTTGATTCCTAAGAAGTCTGGTGCTGAGGAGATCAAAGACTATCGTCCCATTAGCCCTACTAGGAGTTTGTATCAGATTATTGTTGAAGTTCTTTCCATCAGATTGAGGGACGTGACGTCGACTTTGGTCTCTCAACAGCAGAGTGCTTTTGTGAAAGATAGATAGATTGTTGATGGTATATTGGTGGCTACGGAATGTGTCGAGGAAAGGTTAGAGTTGGTGTTCATGGTTTGGTCATTAAGGTTGATATGGAAAAGGCGTATGATAAGGTCGAGTGGGACTTCCTGGACCATGTTCTTGATTGGAAAGGCTTTGGTGTGCGTTGGCGGCGGTGAATTGCGGGTTGTCTTAGGAATGTGGGTTTCTCTTTTTTGGTGAACGGGGTGTGCACGGGTTTATATCTTCATCCAGGGATCTTAGATAGGGGGATCCGCTTTCCCCGTTTCTGTTTTCTTTAGTGGGGGATGTCTTGAGTTAGTTCATGGAGGTGGCTAAGCAGAGAGGTATTATTAAAGGGTTTCAGGTGGGTAGGGAGGATGTTGGGGTTTCTCATCTACAGTTCGCAGATGATACGATTATTTTTGTCGAGTCTGAAGTATCCCAGGTTCGGGGAGTTAAAAGTGTTCTGAGATGTTTAGATGGTTTCGGGGTTGAAGGTAAACTTAGAGAAGTCGATTATGTCACGGATTCACGTTGAGGACGCAGTGTTGTCGGAGTGTGCAGGGGTGTTTGGGTGTGGTATCGGTGCGTGGTCTATGTCCTATCTGGGTATGCCACTTAGCGAAAACCCTCGGTCCTTAGTTTTTTGGGATCCAGTCGTCAAGAGGATTGAGAAGAGGGTAGCTTTGTGGAAGAGAAACTATCTGTCACTGGGAGGAAGAATTACTCTTATTCAGGCATCATTGGCCAACCTCCCGATCTATTACATGTAGATTTTCTGGATTCCTAGGGTGGTGGCTTCTCATATCGAGAGAGTTCACCGTGAGTTTTTGTGGGAGGGCAATGGTAGTAAAAGAGATCATTTGGTTAATTGGGATACTGTTTGTTCGGATAGGGAGCTGGGAGGCTTAAACCTGGGAAATACTATGGCCAGAAACTCGTCTCTCCTTGCCAAGTGGCTTTGGCAGTTCAACAACGAGCGGGATCACTTGTGGTGTAAGATTATTGTAAGTATGGTTTATAGCAGAATTGTAGGGACATGAGTCTGTCGGTGTGAATTTTTGTGACTAGTCCTTGGAAGTACATTGTTGCGTTGGCCTCTTTTTTCTTTTCTTTGGTTCGTTGGTCTGTTGGGGATGGTTCGTCAATGTTGTTCTGGAGGAATGTTTGGATAGGGGAGGAGCCTTTATGCTCACGTTTTCCGAGGATTTTAGGCTCGTAAATTGCCAATCTTCTTTAGTCTGTGAGGTTCTCTTTTGATTTGAGTCCCCCTCTTCGTAGAAATGCGAGGGAGGCGGATTGTGTTGAGTTGTGTTCTTTGTTCGCGCTTGTGGGGGAGGTGTTCGTGGGTTCGGATTGGGGGGACAGGAGGATTTAGACTCCTGATCCCGCAGGTGTCTTCTCGTGTCGTTCATTCTTTAGTCAGTTTCATTCGGATCGTGTTGGGCCTTTGGCTTATTTTCCGACTAAATCCTTGTGGTCTCTGCCTGTCCCTCCCAGAGTGTGAGCACTTGGACCGCTTTATTTTATAGGATCAATACTGCGGATATGCTTTTTAGAAGGAGGAGATTTATGGCCCTTTCTCCTAACATGTGTTTTCTGTGCAGAGCGGCGAAGGAGTCCCTTGATCATATCTTCATCCACTGCCCTTTCGTCTCGGAGATTTGGGGCTTTTTCATTCGGTTATCGGGAGGGTGTGGGTGTTACCGAGGAGTATTTGTCAGCTACTTGAGCAGTGGAGCTTCCCTGGCCTTGCTAAGAGAGGCAAGATTTTGTTCCTGATGGTATTTCAGGCTGTGTTGTGGTTTGTGTGGAGGGAGCGAAATCAGAGGATTTTTCTAGATTCAGTGTCTTCTTCCTCGAGTGTCATTGAGGGGATTTTATCCTCCATCGCGTCCTGCGCCTCGGTTCGGGGCCAGTTCGTTGGTTTGTCGGCGGCTGATATTTTGTGAGTGGTTTGCGATTTCTTCGTTTGCCAGTCCTCCTCTTCTTCGTCTGGTGCCCCCGGTTCTTCTTCTGGTTGGCTGGGTGAAGTTGTCTTTTGCGACTTTCATCCTAGCCTTACCCGGCTCTTCGGGGATTGGAGGAGTGTTTCGTGATCAGGGTGATAGACCTATTTTTGTTTTTTCTGGCCCGACGATGGCGAGTGAGGATGAGCGTACTGAGTTGCTGGCTCTTGTGACTAGTTTGAGGTTTAGTATAGCACAGGGCTTTTTGGATATTGGGATTGTTTGTGGTGTTCCCCTCATTATCGACTGGTTGGAGAGGCCCGATTCGTGCAGCTGGAGGGTCAGTCATTTGGTGCGATTGGCGGTGTCTTTGTTTAGAGAGCGGACCTTCTCGTTCCTTGCTGTGCCTAGAGAGACGGATCTGTTGGCGGCTGACCTTGCAAGGAGAGGTGTTCGTAGGGTTACTTCAATCTCTGGGGACTTAGATCTGGTCATAGCTGATGTTTAGTACTCTGTTTTGTGCAGGCGGGCGCAAGTGTGTCGTTTTGTTTTTTCGGTCTCATGTTCTTTTCTTTTTCTGTTTTGTTTTGTAGCTACTAGTAAAGGTCTTCTCTATAATGGTATTTGTACTTTCTTCTTTTCTTATTATATATACTCATGACTTGTCAAAAAAAAAATATATATATATTTTCTCATAACATTGGGATATGAGTAAATACCTTGTTTTGAAGGTCTACTTATCCGAGCATTCACCTTATGTTTGTTCTGTTGATATATTTTCAGATATTGGATGAATTCTATCGAAGAGAGCTATCATGGGAATAAAGGGTATAGAAGTTAAATGATAGACTTATGTATTAGATGTAGTTTTATTTCAGTTTATTAAAAAGGATAGACTGTACTTTTATTTAAATATGTATTAGAATAAAATGTAATATCTTCCACTTATGATCTATATTGCTTATCCACTCCCAATAGGGATATGGGGTGAGAGTTACAACTCAAATTTATGAGACTCCTTTGAGATTCCAGGTTTGGGATGTAAAAGAGAGAGAGCGAGAGAGAGAGAGATTTCTTTATTCATATTCAGCCTGATTTAAACCATTTTCATTATATTGAATCTCAAGATCTTGCAGATATTTTTATTGAGAGAGAGAGATTTCATTTTTCATATTCAGCCTGATTTAAGCCATTTTCATTATATTGAATCTCAAGATCTTGCAGATATTTTCCTTGAGAGAGAGAGAGAGAGAGAGAGAGAGAGAGAGAGATTTCATTTTTCATATTCAGCCTGACTGAAGCCATTTTCATTATATTGAATCATAAGATCTTGCAGATATTTTTCTTTAGAACATGATAAATTTCATTTCACACATTTTCTCAATGTTCAACTTTTAAAATACTGAGAATGCACCTCATGAACTATTAATAATTAATTTTCATCCCGCTATTAGCACAAAAAGGTGATTTTGAGACTAATGGCAGCACATTCTTCTTCATATATAAATCAAACTTTTCCTAATGTTGTTAGCTTAGAAAGAAAAAGAAAATAAAGTTTGAATTATGACAAAATGTCACTGAACAGAATATCTGGGAACTACCATTGTAATAATAACAACAAAACTGACATCGGAATGGCAGGGGGCTATAAGCAAATGAAAAAATGGGTGATGGAGAAACAGAATGTGCTGATTGGTAGATATTCTGTTTCAGTTTTATTTCAGATGACATACAATCATTTTGTTTAGGTTTTACCTGGTGTTTGTGGATCATTGAAGTTCTGAATCAGGTTGGTCTTTGGGAATTGCTAGTCAATATGAGGGATAAATGACAATGTCCATGGTGCATTGCAGGAAACTTCATCATGATCCACTTTAGATATGGAAGATCTTCAAGCTTACAGCTCAGTTAATATGAGGGGTTTTCTGACTTTGTTAATCGTAAAAGACTCGTGGAACTTCCCCTAAACAGAACAACATATACATGGTCTAATCAACAAAAACAGCCTTCCCTGTCCATATTAGATAGATCTCGCATTGCCATTTCTTGGGAAGACCATTTCCCAAGGGGAAGGAATCTTTCCCTTAAACGTATGTCAGACCATATACCATATTGCTGAAAGGTGATGCATATTCAAAGGAAACCTCCCCCATTTCATTTTGAAATCAGTGGCTGATGGAAGTGGGTTTTGTTGATACAGTTAGGAGTTGGTGGAACTGTCTTTTTCCATTGGAGACCTAATTATATTTTTTGCACAAGCTGAAGTATCTGAAAAGAAACTGAAAGTTTGGAACCAAGAGGTCTTTGGTAGAGGGGATGTTTGTAAGAAAGCATTATTGGATAAGATCATAGAACTTGATAGGAATGGAGGTGGACCGTAGAACTATAGCAAGACTGGAATTAAAAAGGGTATTTCATATGGAGAAAGTGGAACCCACCTGCATAATCTGTTTAATCTCCCCTTTTAATACAATAAAATATAAAAAATATATATCGCACACACACACACACACACACACACACACACACACACACACACACACACACACACATATATATATTAATGCAGATAGGGTGCAACAACCCAATGGGTTAAGAAGCCCAACCCAAAACTGACCTGTATATTTATGGGGCTCAGAACGGGTTGACCCACAATCGAACATTAAAACCTCAACCTGAACAAGGCTAAAGTACCAACAAATTTAGGTGGATTGGCAGCTCAGCTCATGAATTGCCAACTCCAAAGGACATAATACCATCTCTCGCCTTAAGGGAAATGTGCTTGAAGATATCCTGGCAATCACCTCATGTCTGATGGACTTTTAGCAATCCTTGTACTCTAAAAAGGCCACATTCAGACCACTCTTATATGGTACCGACTTCCTGATTTTGTATCCAGAGGAAAGTGATTGGTTGGAGAAACTGTTTGAGGAAGAAGTTTTGAGAGTGTTGGGTAATCTTTGTAGGGATACGACTCTGAGTTCAGATGGCTTCACATTGACCAGCTTCAAGAAATGTTGGAGCGTGAGATGGCAGAGTTCATCCTAGAGCTATCTTTAAGAAAAGTGCTAATTCGACCTTCTAGCTTTTACTCAAAAGAAACATGGGACTGGAGATTTTAGGATTTCTGACCTACTATTCTAGCAGGAGGTGTGTATAAAATTATATCTAACACCTATCTTCAAGGCAAGTAATGTCACATTACCTCAATTCTAAACACCAGTGCCTTTGCCTTTGGCAGAAAAATCCTTTAGTGTACTAGTTGCCAATGAGTATCTGGATCCTAGATTGTAAAGTGGGAATCTGTGCATCCTGTGTAAGGTTGACAGAAAAATCTTACAATCATATGAATTGGAAGTTCCTTTTATATCTTTCCCAGCGTATGGTGTGGCATAGGTGGACTCTGAGATGTATCTCCACTTCATCATTTTCAGTCCAAGTTAACAGAGCATCTTCAGAGTTCCTCCTTAGTAATCTGGCAGAGGGACCCCTTTCTTCTTTCTTATTTATTGCTGTGGCTAAGGAACTTGGGATGATGATCACGAAATCCATATAGAGCCACCTGATTTCCGGTTTTTCAGTATGTGGAAACTCAAGCAGCATTATCCATTTGCAATTTGCTAATGATTCTGTAGTGATGTCCGATGCTAGCCACCAAATTGAGCATTCTAAGGTCATATTCCATTGCTTTGAAGCAGTGTCAAGCCTGGGCGTAAATCTGAGAAAATCAGAGATTTTCAGAGTAGGTGAGGTTCCAAACTCGCAAGAATTAGCTAAATACCTATGATGTAGAGTTGTGACCCTCCTTACTTCATACTAGGGCTGCTGCTGGGGGTAGGCTACAAGGCTAAGCCTACCTAGAAGGCACTAGTAGAGAAACTTGGGAAGAGATCAGCCTAGTGGAAGGCAAATTACCTTTCCAAAGGAGGGAAGGTCACTTTGACACAGAGCACTTGCCAAACAGTCCCACATATTATCTATCACTCATCATTACTCCCATATATGAGGTAGAAAAGCATGAGAAAATAGAAAGTGATTTCTATGAAAGGAAGGGGAAGATCTGTTTAAGTACATTGGTCATATGGGAACAAATGTACAGTCGAAGTGAAGATGGTGGCTTGGGCATCCATCCAAAGGCACTTTCTAGTAGAGCTCTTTTGAGTAGATGTCTATGGCACTTGGGAGTAGAAAGAGAGAACTCGCAGAGATTGATTATAGCACAGCTAAATATGGAACTTTCCCTCTAGGGTGGACCACCAACCAGTTGGAGGACCTCCTGGAGTAGGTCTTTGGAAGACTATCATGCATACATTGGGATTTGGAGCTCTTTCTTATAGAAATTAGAACTGTAGTTGAAAATAGGAACAGTACTTTATTTAGGAAGGCATATAGCAAGAGGCAAGAATACATTAGTTCATCATAAGGGGGGGGGGCGGG
>JAUPMG010000003.1:7452855-7469570 GCA_031762675.1 Pachysandra terminalis
ACATATTAACATTAATAGCATAGAAGTTACAAAGAAATAATAGGCATTAAACACATACACATTACGACAAGGCATACATCTCATCCCATGCACTCCCATAACCTGAAATCTAATGCACACACATGTATATGTACACACCCATACATGTATATACACTCATACACACATTAGTGAACACACCCATAACACAAGGATAGTATGAGAAGGACAAAGGAACCTATCTCTCGATTGCAGAAACCCATAAAAATGTAAAACCCTCTTCTCTCTTCCTCATCAGTTCCAACACCCTTTCTTTTTTCTTTCTCTCTTTTCTGCACAACTCTCTTCTCCAGCAATATTCTGTAGCCCCTTTCCTTCTCTCTCAAAACCCTACTTTCTCCTTTCTATTTCACCCACCTCTCTCTCCTTTCCTCTATCATACCAAGTTGGATATGGAAGGATTCTCTACTCCGAGTCCTTCCATAAATAAACACCTATCTACAAGGAAAGAATCATGCACTCCCCCTTCTCCTCCTAATTTAAATTTAAACTGAATTACTAAACTAGTCATGGGTCTAACCATAGGGTCAAACTACCAAGACTACTCAACCCCGTCCAAAAGCCCAAAACTAATAGCACTTACTTTCACCCCATTCCTCATACTTCTCTTAATTACACCTTAACCCCCAACTCTATACTTTATTATAATACCTACATAATAAGTTCATATTCACCCCTAATTCCAATTATATTCACACATCAACTTATCTTAATGGTTATGATCATTCTTAAGGCATAGATTCCAATTTCTTATATTAATTAGGGATACAATAAAATCAAATCAAATCCAGATTTCATCTCTAATTATTTAATTCATTTAAATAATCATTTATAATTTATTATATTAATTTCTAGGATCATGTCACTACAACACGTGTCATTGATCCGTGATTCCTGGATCCTAAGGAATCCATTATAGAGTAGGTTCACTTAAAATCAAGTGACTTAACACAAATTTTGTCTTGAAGGTCCTTCTACTAGGGGTGGCAACGGGCCGGGTGACCCGCCTGGCTTGAACAATCCGGCCCTATGATTGGGCAGGCCTGGGCAAGGGTAAGTGTCCCGTAGGGCCGGGTCGGGCTCAAACTTAAGGCCCAATTAAGTTTTTGGACCGGGCTCAAGTCATGTTAGATATGCTCGGCCCAACATGTTGAGTAATATATATGATTTTTCACTTAAGTATAATAATATATTGTGTTGTAGCTTAGTGGTGAGAAGACCACATTCTCATTGTGGAGGTTTGGGTTCGATTTTTGGCAGCAACAAAATATTGATATCTTTGTATTATCTATACAAACATGGGGGGATTCGGGCTTGACAAATTAAACCATGGGCAGGCTTAGGCAAATGTTAAGCCCAAATCTCGGGCCCGGCCGAGCTCGGACCGACAGAATTTCTCTTATATATAGGTTGTGGCCCAGCCTAGCCCAGCCAGTTGCCACCCCTACCTTCTACGTGTTGATTACGTGTAAACATTGGATATGCTCCCTACATTGAGATTGTAGACACAAATTTCGTGTTCAAAACAAAAGACAAGAAAATGTGTAAAACAAATGTCAATTTGATTTAATGAAATAATGGATACAGTCTCTATGATTTGTATTCTATACAAATAATAAACCTCTGATTCGATCTCCTTGATGAATCTTCGGTCCGAGAGCCGTAGAAGCTTATCTCGAATCGATCTTCAATAACTTGTTCTTCAGCATTTGTTGTACGCCAAAGTAGTTGGATAAGAGCCTTCTTGTTTGTAGACTTTCCTTTTCCATATGTATTTATTTCCTTTCTTCTTAGTGTAAGAAAGAAATAATGGATGCCAGATTTTTAATGTAGACTTGAGTGACCTTTCTCCAAGTCTTCTCAGAGTTTCTCCAAGTTTCAAAACTTATTTTCTGGATTTCTGATCCTTGAGAGCTTTTGATGTATGAAGCCCTCTATTTATACGCAATAGGTGAGGGTGTCCTTGCCTTGTTATAGAAACTTTCTTTGATTGTGAATTTTCATGTGGAGAAGATTGAATTCTCCTATTTTGGCAATAATCTTAATTGATTGCAACTTGCCATTGTATAAGGAATATTTGACTATTTGATTTGAAGTTTTTCATAGTTAGAGGATTTGAGACATGCCATTTTAAGGAGATCTTTTGTCTTTAATTTAGCATGATTTAAAATTAAGTATATTTCCTAATATTCTTTGCAACCTAAGAGAATATGACATTCTTATTTGTTTGTCACATGTTGATCCTCCATAAGATGGGATTTGGTCACATGTTTGGTTTGTGACTTTCTTTGTGGACCCTTATTTAGTTGGTGGGCCGAACTTGTATCTTTGGTAGTCCCGGTCCATAACTTGTAATGGATAGGCGGGATTATCGCTTTTAGTTACCCATGCCCACATCTTGCGACTTGACTGGTTGGGTTTTGACCATTGACTAATCAACTTTGACTTGGTCAAATTTTTTGACTTAGATGGTACAATTTTTTAGTGTCTACAAAGATATTTCCAATCGTTTATCTGGGCGTGGTTCTGATTGACACTTGTCCTGGTCAAGAGATGATATTTTGAATGTTTTCTCTATAAATTGTAGTGCATGCTCTCGAATTACATAAGTTTTACAAGTTCAAGACTATCCATAATTTATCGGATCCAGTCCTCTTCAAGTATGTGATAATTCACAAATACGTGAAAGAGAGAAAAAGTAATAACTTATCTGACTCCTTAAGAAACAGAAAAGAGACTCGTGTCCCTTGAACACTGAGCTTCCCCTGTTTTATGGTGTGCAATCTTATTGACATACCCTAATCTCATATCTCTGATCTTCTTTTTGTCTTATCTAGAGATTATATTTAAGAAGAAACACTCTTAATAAAACGATTACATAACAATTTAGACTATCGTTAGACGGATTCTCCTTAGGGAACTCTTATTTTATGTGCAAGGCATTCAGAGTTCGTTATTCTGGATCACCAATACTCATACCGTAGTGGACCCGGGAGATGATACTCTGTTAGCAAGCTAACGGGGTATGTTCCTGTTTGCCCTCATAAAGCAACTCAGGTGAGGTCGTGGTTGTTTCGGCTTCCTGTTAGCTTACTAACAGGGGATCCTCCCCCAGTGGACCCATTGCGAGCCGTAGCCAGCACCGAGTTTATGGATTCGACCGTTTGCAGGTCAATATTTCAAACCATAGCCCGTCCTTAATGCCAACTTGCAAGAAAGTGAATGTAATTCGAGAGCGTAAACTAGGGTTCCAGAGTTGAGCTTGCCCATGGCGGCAATGGCGCCGCAACTGAGATCGAAATGCAGAACCTTTAGAAACCCTAGCATCGTTTGCCACTTCTCTTCTTCTTCATATACTCCTTCAGACTCTAATAATGGAGAAGACAAGAAGGAGGATCCTCCATCTCCGTCTCCTCCTTCGTTTTCTTCATATTTCAGTGACATTAAATCGAAACTCAAAGAATCTCCGCCTACTCCTAGGTTTTCTTCATCTCCACCTTCTAGTGAATCGTTTTCATTTGCTTCTGCGAGACCCTCGAAAATCGCTTTGGAGGAAATCCGCAAAAATCTCTCCGAGTTTCGTCGGAGATCGTCTTCACCTACTCCGCCGAACGAGAGATCATCCTCTTCGCCGGCTATCTCATTTCAGGAGTTATACAAGAGAAATGTGATCGAAAAGGGCGAGGGTGAGAGCGGTGGAGTTGGAAGCAGCACGAGTGGAAGGCCTTCTTTGGAAGCGATCAGTGAGAGCTTAAGACAGATACGATCTTCATCAGAAAACCAGAATGCGAACAATCGATTCAGAAAACCAGGCGATAGAGGAAGCAGCAGGATGTTGGACCCTATGTCTTTAACGTCATTCAGAGAGAGTCTAAAGCTTGGGCCCGTAAATCGGTCGACGAATCCGTCTGTTGTTTTGGGGGGATCGGAGTCGCTTCCAGCTTCTGTCTTTGGAAGGGAATTGAGGGAGAAGACAGAGAAAGAATCTCAGGAGCTGAAGACGGAGTTCCTGAAGATGTATAGCTATGGTGAGTTGGGAGAGAAGCTTAGAAAGCTGCGTCCCGTTGACACTAAGGGGGATAAGAATTGGTTTTCGCTAGCGGAACTAAATCAGAGGCTTGGAAGGCTGAGGGAAATGGAGGAGAAGGAAGCGGATTCAAGGATTGGTGGAGGATCATTCAAAGACCTGAGGGAAAGCTTAGTGAGACTGCAAATGTCGGACAGTGATAGGGCAAAGAGATCGACGAGTAAGACTTGCGAACTTTTGCTGATATGGTAAAATGAATATCTTGCTGGAATGGTTGAATGCATCTTTTTTTTTTTGCAGAAAGAAATTGTGAGATAACAAAGATAGGTAAGTTAGGGAAAAATGAAACAACTCAAATTTGATGAATTACAAATGAAAGGCTATGCAGAACACCATGTGATAGCAAATAGGTGAAGTTATTCATCAAGTATGGATTATGAATTGGTTAACAAATAAGTGAAGTTATTCCTTTTGTATTACTACCACATCAAGAGGGGAAAGGGGACTTACTACTATAAATTATTACTTCCCAAGACCTGCATCCCTCCACGAACACCATGTGATAGCAAAAGAAAGGAATCTTTGTGGGAATATGTGGTAGTTCCCATACTAGACCCTTAGGAATAAGCAGTGCCATATAAAATTACTTGAAGAGAAATTTTTCAAATTATTTTATTTCCAAATATCTATCCCCAACTCTTTCCTTCTTCAACCAAACAAGAGACGTGTTTTCTCTAGCATTTTCTTTTCTCTCAAACTCCGAGGTTCCAAACACAGCCTTAGGTAATTTTCCGTATTCCTTTCCTTCTGCGCCCCCGCCCCCCCCCCCACACACACACACACACACACCCTTTTTTTTGTTATCAGATCCTTTTTGGATGGGTTTTGATTATGTAAGAACCTTGACCTCACTTGTGGTTCTCCAAAGTAGATGTGCCTTACTATCTTTAGTTGCACTTAGATATTAGTGGAGAATCATGAACAATCAAGGCATTTCTGTTTCTCTTCCTGTGGGTTTAGGATTTATTTTATTCTTTCTTATGCATTGAGCTGAGGTGAATGTTCTTATTTTAAGCATATATTTGCTGATGTTTCAAAAGATTTTTTGTATTTAATGATCCAAAAGGTCTGAGACATTGCAAGAACAATGAGGTGTTTATGGATAAATAGCATTGCTGGATATAAGCTTTATCACTTGTAAATACTCAACATGGTTTTTTTATTTAAAGCATATTCAAATGTAAGACGATGATGAAAGTTGGGATGCAATGTTGTCAAATTCCCTAGCTGAAGCTAGGAGACAAGTTTGAAAGGCGGTCTTGTAGACTAAAGCAATCACATCTACAACATATCTAGAATCATCATATGCACTAGTTTGATAGAAATAGTTAATACAACGTGATTCCTACCTACATAACCTAACAAGATTAGACATCGCATAATAAATTTGAGAAACTTTGAATGTCAAATGAAATCCAACTAAAGATCAGGTTATGGTATTATAAAATTCCTGAATTGATGAAAAGTTATGTAACAACAAGCAAGTATTCCAATCGTGATGGACTCCATCTAACTATTGTATTGCATAACGTTGAAAAGAAAAGCGTTAGTTAAACTAATTGCCAGTTAAACAGAAAACTAATTGATTGTAAAAAAACAGAAAACAGAGGATAATTGGCCGTAAAAAAGCAGTGAAAAATAACAGGGCCGGGACAGGACCCATCTGAGTTTGAAAGAAAATAAAAGCATTTACTGTAAATTAGACGAGAGAAGGAGACTTGCCAAAATTGTGTGTGTTGGGGGGCTGGCTAAGTTCGTATGTGAAAGAAATTGGTGAAAAAAATACAGCAAAGAGAGGAAAGGAGAGAAGAGGAGGATGGGGAGGCATATCTGAAGTATAGCTCCTTAAATCGGAAAGCCATAATTGTTGAGTATTAAAGCCTTGAGGGTTTTATACTTGTATTAAAGAATTAATAATTAATAGCGTACAATTTATGATATTGTTAGAACTAAAACAAAATAATATTATTTAAACTAGGTGATCGCCTAGGTCAAAATCCTGCTAGGTGTTGCCTAGAAGTTTGGGTGGTTTCCTGGGAACTCTACCTAGGTAGGGTCAGTTCACCCTTTGGAAAATTACCTAATTGCCTAAATCCTAGTGAATGGGTGTGTTCATTGGTCGTTCCCGTGTTCTATGGGTCTTCTGTAGGGAGATCTGTTATCCCCCTTCGTATTCACTTTAGTTGGGGACGTGCTTAATTGTTCTTTGGAGAGGGCTGAGGATCCAAGCTTCATCTCGAGGTTGAAGGTTGGGAGGAGCAGATATCCATTTCTCATCTGCAATTTGCAGATGTGACGACCTGTTCGTGAAGGTGGAAGAGGTGTAGAGCTACTGCATTAAGTCAATCTTAAGATGTTGTCGGGTCTAAAAATCAATTTGGAAAAGAACAGTTTGTCCGGCATCCTTGTTGAGTCTAGTAGACTGCAAGTCTTCGCTGATGTCCTAGGGTGTAGAGTCGGCATTGGCCTCTCAGATATCTTGGGCTCCCTCTTGATCTCTGTGACTGTACCTTTTGGCCTCCCATCATTGCTAAAATAGAAAGCGGGATGGCAACGTGGAAAAGGAAGTGTCTCTCCTTGGAGGTTAGGATCACTCTAATCCAGTCGTCGCTGGCTAACCTCCCCATATATTATTTATCCTTGTTTAGATTCTGTTGAGGATAGCTTGGACAATTGAGAAGATTCAGAGAGAGGGGGTAGGTCTAGAAGGAACCAATTGGTCAAGTGGGAAGTTGTGTGCCGTAGCAAGAGTAAAGGGGGCTTGAATCCAGGAAATTTTGTGGCTCGCAATTCAGCATTGCTAGGGAAATAGCTGTGGTCCATTAGTACGGACAACAACCTTTTTTGGCTTAGTGTTATCGCCAGGTAGGCATGACAACGGGTGGGATTTCAATCAACGTGCGAGAGTCTATTGTAGTAGTCTTTGGAAAGCCATATCCAAGCTCACTCCTATTTTTCATAGTCGTGTCTGTTTTTGCTAGGGAGTGACTCTCGCATCCTCTTTTGGCATGACTTGTGGTGGAGAGCCTGTTCTGTCTTCAAGATTCCCTAGAATGTTTAACCTAGTTCGCAAAGAGACTCTGGTTTCAGATGTTCTTTCTTGGTCTCCTTTGGGATCCTTAGTTGGAATCTAGAACTTAGGTGGGACCCCTAGACCTGCTGAGTTGGGGACTGGCTAACCTTTTTGATCTTCTTAATGATGTGTTTATTGACCCTGTTTGCTTGAATCTGGAGGTCAGAGCCTAATGGTAGTTTCACCACTATTCATTTCTTCTCCATCCTCGTGGTGATAGTGTTCTTCCTCCACCTCCCTTCCCATATTCCTGGATTTGGAACCTCAATCTCCCCATAGAGTTAAGGCGTTTATTTTGACCATCTTTTGCAAGATTAACACTTGCGACCTCTTGCAGAGGAAGATGAATGGTTGGGCCTTTTCCTCGCATTGTTGCAACATGTTTAGTGAGCAGGGATAATTAGTAGATCAGCTCTTTCTTCATTGTTCCTTGGCTAGAGAGATCTTGATTTTATTCCTTCAGATTATTGATGTAGCTTGGGTCCTACCAGCAGATGTTCGTTCCTTATTGGGGCAGTGGATATTCCCTAGATTAGGGAAAAAGGGGTAAGTTGATGTATCAATTCCTGTTTCATATTGTGCTATGGGCCATTTGGAGGGAGAGGAACAGATGGATCTTAGAGGGGAGCACTCATTCGTTGACTGACTCCATGCTTTGGGTGACTTCTTGGTTGATTGTCCTCCTAGAGTTTAGAGGCATTTTGGTAACTAATGTGGTGAGAGGGTGGACTACGGTAGCCTTCTCGTACTCCGGGGCCATCGGAGCTTCCTCTGATCCACCAAATGGCTGGACGATAATATTGAACATTTGAACTTTGACAGGTCCTCGAGAGGCAACCTGGTTCCATCTGGGATCGGGGGTATGTTTAGGGATCATGAAGGCGCCATCATCACCAATTGGGGACGATGGTTCATCATATGTCGAGCTGGTTGCTCTTCTTACTGGTTTGAGGGAGGCGCGAGCTATTGAGTTGAGACATCCAGATTGGAGGTTGTAGAAGGCTCTTACTCAATTATTTTCATGGTTGAACTCTTCTCATCCTTGCCTTTGGAGATTCACTCATTTAGTTTGATTAGCACGATCACTAGAGCATGGGTGGAACATCTCATTCTTGCATGTGCCATGGTTTGCTAATGTTCTGGCAGACAAGTTGGCTAGCGGCAAGATTGATAGAGTTCGTTTTTGGGATCCCTTCAGAGGAGCCGTTAAACATTGGAGATTGATCATACTGTTTTTTGTGCCTGCCTCGAGTGCCCCTTCTTGGTGTACTCTACCTTAGCAGGTCGGTTTATTTACTTGTTATATATATATATATATATATATATTGTATGTAACCTTAAAAAAAGATACTCATATACTCATTTAGTTTGATTCGCACGATCACTAAAGCATGGGTGGAACATCTCATTCTTGCATGTGCCATGGTCTGCTAATGTTCTGGCAGACAAGTTGGCTAGCGGCAAGATTGATAGAGTTCGTTTTTGGGATCCCTTCAGAGGAGCCGTTAAACATTGGAGATTGATCATACTGTTTTTTGTGCCTGCCTCGAGTGCCCCTTCTTGGTGTACTCTACCTTAGCAGGTCGGTTTATTTACTTGTTTGTTTGTTTTTGCTGTCCTCCTCAGACAGCACTAACTTGTACTTGACTCACTATTTATATATATATATATCGTATGTAACCTTAAAAAAGGATTTTTGATTGTATGAATTGGTATCGAGAAGTCTACTAAGGTGACATTTACCTACATGTAGATAAAAAGAATTTCTCATCGACTTATACCTGCCCTGAGTTCAGTTCCTTCTCCTTTTGAGTTCAAAGGAAATTGGGACTTCGTGTGATCTATCAGGCCAGTTTTGTGGGTAGGGTGTTGATAATCTTTTTGGTTGTTATCTCTATACTTGTATTTAGTAGGCTTACCAATGTACACTCTCGGTGTACATATGTAATCTAGGGTGGTTTCACTTTTTGTTCTCTGCTTTGTACTGATTGTTCTTCTTATACTTGATACTAATACTATTCACTCATTTACTAATAAAAAAGAATATATATAAACGAATCAAATTTCTGTGTTGCCCTTGTTTGCAGATGTATGTTCTTTGATTGTTCTCTGCTTTGTACTGGTTGTTGTTCTTATACTTGATACTAATACTATACATTCACTTACTGATCAAAAAGAAAATAACTTCTCTCTTGCTGTATTTCTTATGTCATTTAGTTTAATGACTAGTTCTTTGTTCACAGTTCAGAGACTTGATATCTTGGGTCAACTTAGAGGAACTCCAGACTATTTGATGGCACCTCCGAAGGAGCATTTAGTTGAAAAGGCAAGTGACACTTGGCTCGTTGCTAAAAGCTGTTACATTTGAAATAGTTCTTATTCTTATTCATCTATCCTTTTGATTGATGCCATAGCATTTTACTAGAGAAATGTTGGGAGAACAAAGAAGTGTGTATGCAAGGCATTCCAAATTACATCATTAACTTGTCACAAACACACAGAATAGCCCTTAATACACCAATTTTAATCTCAGGCATTTGCCTTATCTTTAGCCTACATTGGTATGAGAGTGATAAAAATTTCAAAGTTGATTCCACGTCTCTGTCCTCGCACTTATTTCAAAATAAGAGAAATGTAATGCCTGACTAATAGTATTTCTAAAGTCACTCGATGCAATGAGATACTCCAGTTTGATCCCTTAAAAGATTATTGGATTGTGAGCAGCAGTCTCTTAAGCATTTTCATAATTTGGCATTCTTTTCTGTCTTTATTATTATCATCAACATCATCATTGTTACTAGAGCAACTGTTCTTAATTTATCTCTCAGAGTCTTGAGTCTTGAACGGTATTTATATACAAAGGCCAGGCAAATTAGCTCTTCCCATATAGGTTTGCTGCAAAACTTAAGTGTTGGGAGCAGGGGAAAATTGTGGATCTAGAAAATTATGGGGTTATTCTTCGAAGGGTTTGAGGCAGAAACTTTGGAGTTGTTTGTCACTATGGGAAGCCGATGGGGAAACTCGAAGAAGCACACAAGGAAGAACAATTCAAATGTGCCATGGAAACTCAAGAATTTGATTTGAAATGTTCATTGAGACGGACAAATGGGGGAGGCGAGAGGAGCAGCTGAAGGAAGGGGAGGGAGTGATCTTTAGTGAGTAAATGAATACATATATCTTGCAATGTATGGGGATTGTGTTCTCGTGACTGAAGGCCGGTAATAAAGGTTGTTTTTAACAATATAAACCAGGCAAAGTTAATATCCAAGAGAACATGCTGCAGCGCAGGGATTCTTCAGTTGTGGAAATTTTTGGTACCAGATTTGATGATTTCATTGCCCTTTCAGCAGTGGGTACATGAGGAGGCATTTTAGTAGCATGGGCTAAGAGTAAGGTGAAGGTTGATTCTTTCATAAAACGGTATAGGGCTGTCAATGGGTCGAATACTGTACAGATCCACTATGGTTCAAATTCAAACTGTGCTAAATTATTTTATCCGTATTCGACTGACATTTGCTGGACTTTTAAGAACTCTAATCTTATTTTGAATTCAAAAGTATTCTTAATATTTTTGAAATTAAAATGGTTAGTTGAACCATCAAACTGTTGAACTCCTAAAGAGCACCCACATTTGCAAATGCTCTGGTCAGAATTAGAATATGTTGAGAAGTGGAGGAGACCGTGGGGTACTGGTGCAAATTTTACCATAACCAGGTTGCTTACCAAAGATCATATAATTGTAGAGTCTTTACAGCGATGAGAGAGTGTTCTGATTTTATAAGATATAACTACCTTATTGACATCCCAATTAGTTGCGCGTCATATACTGGTCCAGTAATCAAGATAGTCCATCGATGGGGAAGATTGCATATTCCTAATTTCAATTATTTAGGATCATAAATTTCTATGGATTATGGTGATTCCTTTGCCCAAAGCTTTGGTAGCCCATTTCCCAATCATGTCAGAGAGTGGAGTGAGGAGGAGCATCCCCGATTCCAATTTGAAACGTGCGGCTTGAATTAAAAAGGTTTTTAACTATGTGAAAAAGGTCGTAGTCATTCCCATTTAGAGGAACAGCGTTTTTTATACAAATTCAAGGGAGTAAATGATAAGAAGTGGAACAAGAAAGAATTAAGTAGAATTAATGAAAGTAAGAAGGAAATTTTATTACAGCTTGCAGATTTGGATACATCGGAAGTCCTCTTTCTTTGGAGGACATTGCCAAGAGAGTGTGAGCAAAAGAAGAATTCAAGAAACGGTCCAGGCTTGAGGAGTTAAATTTGAGGAAGAAAGTGATTTATTCTTTTGCTTAAGGAGGGTGATAAAAACATGAGATTCTTCCATTTTATGAAGAAGGGGACAACATCCATGCTAAGAGGAACTTAATTTCTAAATTGGAGGTTAGTGATGTTGTTTACTTGGATAACAAGAGTATGAAGAAAGCTGCCACAGATTTTTTAGAATATTCTACCACAAAGCAAGACATTATGGACTAGGTTTTGATGGGCCTGAAATTATTGCCATCACAAGGAAGGAAAAGGCAAGTCTTGAAAGCTATGTTGCATAGGTACGGGTACGTGTGTCGGAGTCCGACGCGGATACGAGGTGTCGGATTCGGCAAACCGTAAAAAACAGGATTCGATGACACGGCTATTTTTATTTTTTAATTATATTTTTAAAAGTTAGTTTCTTTGTGACCCACTTTTAGTTACAGATAAATCACATCTTAGTTGAAAATTTGTAATTACAAGCTATTGATGGCAAATTTGTAATTATAGAAATAAAAATAAGATAAATTTGTAATTACAAGTTATTGGTGGCAAATTTGTAGTTATAGAAATAAAAGTGATAGAAACTTGTAATTACAAGCAAGCAAGTGGTAAACTTGTAATTACAGAAAGTAAGAGGAATAAATACTGCTTAGGGTTTAAAGGTTCTTCTTCCATCGAAGAGAAAACAAATGGAGGCTTCGTTTAGATCAAAAAAAGAAAAAAGGGCTTCAGCTCCAACAAGAAGAAAGGAAAGGTTAGTTCCTTTTCTTCTCTACTTCTCTTCTTCTTCTTCTTCTCTTTTGTGCGACAAGGCTGGTGTCCTCTTCTTCTTCTACTTCTCTTCTATGCGACACGGCTACCAGCCGTGTCTTGGCGAATCTGCGCAGTGTCGGTGTCCGAATCAGTGTCCACACGTATGGACACGAGATTCGTTAGACTGATAGCCAAATCTGTGCAACACAGCTTGAAAGTAACTTTTAGTGAGGAAGAAGTGGCCAAAACATTAATGCAAGGGGACGAGGTAATGAGACCTGATGGCTTTTTCAAGCACATTCTATAGGGTGGGATGGCCAGTATTAGAGGATATTTCATGAAAGTAGCGGCGAATTTCACAAAGAGACTGTTTTTGAAAAGGAGCGCAAATGCTACATTTATATCCTTGCTTGTAAAAAAAGAAGGTGCATGTATTGTCAACGATTTTAGGTCCATTATCGTGTGGGAAATTATTGCCATAGTGTTGGCATGAAGGATAAGACGATCATGAATAACATCATTTCCAAACACCAGCCAAAATTTGTTAAAGTTAGGTAATGGATAAATACTAATCGCAAATGAACATGTGGATTTTAGAATGAACGGTGGATCTTTTGGGTGATATGCAATACTGACATTGAGAAAGCTTATGACCATGTGAATTGAAAAATTCTACTATTTACAGATAAATTCTTGAGAGTAGATCACCTAATTAGAAGAAACTTCATACCAATTTGTTTTTGTTTTTGTTTCTTGAGAGTAGATCACTTACTAATACACTGCCAGTTTGCTCCAGAAATTGGGGGAAGAGTCATAAGGAGAGTCAGTTGGAGTTGGTGTTCGAAAATGGTGTCAAGGATGCTGTGGAAGGATGGATGCTAAGAACAGGAGATAAAGGTCCCTTTTGTACTCTAATGGTGTATGTGGTAGGAAAGAAATGCCAGAAATTTTGATGACTAGGAGAGTAATATTGAGAAAGTGGAGCATTGCATACTCCGTTCTATGACTTCTATCTAACAATTGGCTATTTTATCAGGCCCAAGTCCTTGACATATGGTAGGTGAGGTGTAGGCCTAATGGCTTAACGTGTTTGCCACGTCTTTTCACATGGAAATTTCAGTTCATAGAGGACTCTGTTAGGTCTGATGGGGCTCAGGCTGGCTAGATCTATAGCATGCACTTTGAGTACCTTTTTTTTTGTGCATTCAAAGATCTGACATTGCGGATGAGTTGGCAAAAAGGGGAGCAATGAGACAAGTTCTCCTTTTTTGGTGTTGATTGTTAGATTAATAGCATATATATGTTAGTTGTTAGATGTTTTATCTGTACTTTTTTATTTTGCTGCTTTAGCTTGTATTCTTTTGGTACTTCTGGTGCCCTTGCTGTTGTTGTATTTCCCCCTGTTTATTTGTTTCTTAATAAAGGAAGTTGTTTCATAAAAAAAAAAAAAGATGGGGCAGTACAGTTGTAAATCTGGCCAATCAAGAGAACCATCTAATCAAATAGATGCTCTTGTTTGGTTATGAAGTCTCCACATGGCTAAATATGTGAGCTTGTCGATTGAGGAGTTCTAAATGGTTCACCGAGAAATTCTTCTTTCCTAGATTTTATGCATACCTTGTTGTCTTGTTTCTGACTTATATTTTCAACTTTTGTAATGTCTTCAGAAGAGTTAGGTGGCCTTAAGTTATATTGTTTTGGTATTATGTTTCATGCAGTATTTTCATCCAGATAACATGTCTTCTGCTGAGAAAATGAAACTGGAGCTTAAAAAGGTTAGGGATAAATTTAAAATGTCAGAATCCGATTGTGGATCTGCACGTGTTCAAGGTAATGTGTTTTGCCTTGGTCATTCTTTTGGTTTCCCATACTGCACACAATGCTTTGCGTATCTTCCTCTTCTATTTTAATATAACGTCATGACTTATCAAAAAAATGTAACCAATTAGAGAAAATGCATACTACATTATTTTTGACTTTCCGCACTGTTCTCATGGTTGCCATACATAGAGCTAGCACAGCTACTTTTTTTTTTTTTCTTTTTTCTTTTTTCTTTCTCCTATGTATAGCTATGTTGGTGTAAACTTGTTGTGCGTTCTTTCATTTATATTGGCCAGTATACAATGGTGCATATTTGTTTTCCTAAGAATAGGCCTTCAATGGAGTGTGATAAGAGTTTCCATGGTATCTCATGTTGCTTTCCTCAAACTAAGAAGATGGTAAAGTGTAATGGAACAAGATTGATACCAGAGACTTATTTATAAATTTGAAAGCTTGTGGCTGTTTGCATATGAAACTGTGGATTACTCTTTTTGCTCTGTGATGCAACACATAACCTTTTTTTTTTAACTGTAATCTGCCTAAGATCTTACCTTTGTTTTGATAGCTTATTTATTTTCCTACCTAATGAGCTAATGATCATGTGATTTGGATGTAATTTCAGAGTGTCAATATACGAATAAGGTGTGAATCTATTACCAGTTTTAGCTTAGATCTAATTTAGTTGTTTTCTACTTTGTGTTTAAGAGTCTTAATTGGTTGTCATAATGAGGTGTTATGGAAAGGTCTAATATTAGGAATTGGTATCTTTGGAAGTTAGTAGAGTTTTGTATTTTAGAGCGGTTACTACTTGTTAATGCTAGTTACTATGTTATTATCCTGTAACTTTTATCAGTTTAGGAGTCATAGGATGCTTAAGTTCGTTCTTTGTTTAAACCTATGTTACATGGATTCGGCAGAAACTTGTCCGAATCCTGTGTTCATACGTGTGGACACGGATTCGCCCAGATCCGTCTGTTTGCCGAATCCAGTATTTAAAAAAAGAAGAAGAAGAAACTAAATCATGGAGAAGAGGAGAGAGAGAGAGAGAGAAAGAGAGAGAGAGAGAGAGAGAGAGAGAGAGAGAGAAGTCCCTTCCAAAAGTCAAATAGATTTAATAGTATCTATATTTATACTTGGCAAAGTAAAAGTATTTTTTTTTTTTGTTTTCTTTATATTTTCTTGCCTAAAATCCATTTCTAACAGCTAAACTAACCCAAATCCTTTCTTTTTCCGTTTTTTCTCACTTCTTAAATTAAATGCCTGAATTTATAAGGAAATTAAGGACAAGCTACTGATTTTTTTTTTTATTATTTTTATATGCATATATAGGGTAGGATGAGGGGTTGTATTGTGTCTGTATTAGGCTATTCTTTTCTGGGTCTGAGTGGTAGTTGCATTCTATTGACTTTCACCCTTGGAGAGAGTATCTGTGATGACATTTTTCTTGAGATCGAGTGAACCTCTTGTGTCCTTCCTTGCCCAAAGAAAAAAAAAGAGTTTCTCTAATCTTTCTGCATAGGACAAGGACTGTGATGGGGCCAAGCTCCATGCAAGTCTCATGCAAAGGTCTTTTAAGTGGCACAATGAAACACCCATCTGGACCATTTAATTGGTGGACCACCTCTTACAGTCAGATAAAACTCAGTAGTCGAACAAATCAACAGCCTGCTTAAGAAAGTTAAGATTTTCCACCAAAAGTATCCCTAAATTTTTGCTAATCTTTGGAAAGGACATCAACTACTTTCCTTTTTGGAGGAAAATATGATGTACAGTTAATTCAAAATCATTAAATCCCACCAGCAGCTTTGATAAATTCCCAAACCTAAAAGATCTCTCTGTTCAATCCTTTCCATTTATGAAACCCAACTTCTGACCACATCACCTGTCATATTCTTCCCAATATACCCCTTCTCCCCCCCTACTCTTCCCTTCTTTGCAAATTGCAACCTTATTCCTTCTTTCATTTAGAAGAAAAGATTTAAACTTGCAGGAGAATTAGAGCTTCTAATGCTTTAAACACAGTCAAAACAAATTTGCTTCAGTTGGGTTGTCTTTGGTTTTCATTCACTTACAACTTTCAAGCCCAGACAAGGTAAGCTCATGTTCTCTCATAAGCACCCAAAAGAACAAAAGAAAAGAAAAAAAAAGTTCTCTCCTAGTCCCCAACACTCATTTGTTCTTGTACTGTGGTTTTCAACTTTCAGGCTTGTCTGAACACAGGATTGGGGATTTATTTATTTTTTTTTTCTGGAAAGAATATGAGACCAAATTGCAGGAAAATGGTTGTCATTAGAGATGAGTTCTAGCCCAAGAACAAGTTCTGTTTGAAGACCCAAAACCACTCTCCATTGGGTGGTGGTGGCAGTGATTTTGGTACTAATGGAGTTATTTATCAACTTCAGATGAGGTTTTGAGGTGGTTGGAGGGGTTTGTTTGAGTTTCTCTTCTATTAATGTTGAGTTTCAGGCCTTGTATTGAAATGGGGTTTGGTTTCTTTGGTTCCATTTTGGTTCTAACACTGTTCTTTAGGCCTTGTGTTTCTCAACAACCCAATACCGATGGGTTCTTTGTCTCTGATTTCTTGCAAAAAATGGGTTTAATCTCTTCAGAAGTTCATAACTTCTCTTCTCCCATTTGTTCATGGCAAGGAGTGTTTTGTGATGCCCAACAA
>JAUPMG010000003.1:7476976-7488752 GCA_031762675.1 Pachysandra terminalis
AAATTTTCAACAGTTCTTTCAAAAAGATGATTTGAAACATAAAGTAGGAAATATTGATGGATTCTTAAAGAATGTTGTATGCTTATCACACACACACACACTTTGTTCAAATCATTGATCAATCTAAATCTGATTTTAAGTTATTTCAGTTCAAGTGTTAAAGTTTGCATATTGTGAAGATGAGAAACTCACTAGTCTGTGAAAAAAGCTCATATTTATTTTTTTCATGCATTTAGAAATCTTTTATGGATGGTTTCTCGAGCTTGGTTTAACTTATTTGTTATGTTGCTGACTATGATACAACATATTCCATGGACTTTTGGTTATTGTCAATTCAGTTAATCCCAACTGAATTTTGAGAATTGGTGATGCCTAATGTGTTTGGACTGTGTTTGTAAGTGTTCTCATGGGTTTTTAGTTCTTGATTGGGTTCACGTATTAAAACACATTCTAAACCTTATCTATTCATCCTCCTTATTCAAATTTGGTTTTGGCTCTTCGAAAAACCTTAACCCCCAAATTTCATTCTAGGAATTCTTGGGTGTGTGTTTGGTTGAATATTGCAGCATCATTCGAAGATGGTGAGCACCCGAAGCTTCTGCCTTGGTAGTTGAGACTACATATGGGATTTTGCCATTTCCTTCTTTGATTTTTGAGATACTGATGTCCCAAAAGAAGATCAAGGGTATCACTAAGTTACTGGAGAATCCTAGGAGGCCGATCAAGGTCTCCCAAATGATGTTGTCTGGAAGGCAAGTGCTTGAGATTCAGGGGGAGCAATCTGCTGAAGTAGCTGGTCCTTCCTCTGTTGGACATGATGTTGCAACATCTGCTGTAACAACTCCTTCTACTGTTAAGAAATAACACTTTATCCACTTCATAGAAGTTGAATTGAAAGAAGTGAGGCTTACACAACAGAGACTTGCTGAGAAGGAAATGAAGTTGGAGAACCTGTAAGCTCAGCTTGCTGGCGCTGGCCCTGATATTGATTCTTCAGGAAGTGATAGTTTATAGAAAATCTCTGCCAACCATTGCCTTTGGCACTTTTTATGACAAAAATGGGGAGTAGAAAACTAGAAAAACTCAATTTATTTTGTGAATTCTGAATTCTGAAATTTCTGATATTTTTACTAATTTTGAATCTTCTTGCTAACATTGAAAGTCGTTCTCTTTCTTGAATATTGTGGTTATTGACTTTCTAATTTGTGCTATTTTTGCAGGTCATCTTATTTCTAAATATGTTGAAGAATGGTTAACTTGATAATTTTGCCAAAAAATGTCAAAAGGGGAGATTGTTAGGTATTTTGGCATTCATGGCAATATTAATCAAGTTCAAAGAAATTCAAGAATCAAACCAAGATCCAAGAGTTCTCTAATTCACATAATTCGTGTCTAATTGATTTGGAAAGAAATCTGGATTTCTCTGATATATTTCTACCGTTGGACACATGTTCAAATTAAAGAAGACCTTCTAATTAAGTTTGACTGTTTCCAACCAAATTAGATTAGTTTTGAATTTACAAGGAAATCTAGTGTGATAGTGAAGTTGCCGTTTTGGGTTGGAGAATATGTTGTGATTGAAGATATGAAAGTTTCTTTAAAAGGTTAGAGGAGTCTCTAAAGCAGGGAAAGAAAATTCTGTTTTTGAAAAACAGAATACAGCATCACGTGTTGTGTAACGGATTCGTTTTTTGCTGGTTTATATAAACCACTATTTAGAAGTTCAGAATTCAAGTTGATTCTAGAAGATTATGGAAACCTCTCACACCTGGTCAAATCATGTAATATTGAGAGACTTCTAATTATAATGGAGACTTCTAATTCCAGATGATGATTCTACACGGCGGTGACAAAAATTAAGAGGGAGTCTTTATTTTGTGTAAATCCGATTGATGTTTGTAATCTTGATATCTTGGTAGATTGTTCAATGTCTGAGCGTGGCCCCGAGGAGTAGGTTTTCACCGAATCTCGTAAAAATTGCCTTTGTTCTTATCTTATTATGCTTTAGATAATTTCAATTAATCTAATAATTTACAATAATTTGATTAATTGTTAAAACCAAATCTAACAAAATACAATATTTACAGTACATGCCTTGCACGTGCAAGGCACCCCTAGTATTAGGAAAATATCCCAAATTTGAGATAAGAGTCCTTATAAATGTAGATTTACAAAAAAAAATTTGTATTATTTTTTAAAATATCTACATTACGTATACATATATATAATATTTATATATTTGTGATTGTAATTTTTTTAGGGTTATTTACAAATAATCATACCTGTGACTAGTTTGTGTGAAGTAGGAAATCTATATTCAATAGAAGTTTTGTTCATGAAAATAATATGCGTAAAATAGGTATTTAAAAATTTTTAAATTGTATATAAGATTATAAGACATATTTCATTAAAATCTTGTTAATTCTCGCAAACGTGATTTTAGAAACAAAAAATAGTATCAACGTTTGGATAAAACTATTCAATTCATCTTTAGTTTTCTACAGTTTAAGTCCCCTTTTCATTTTTAGACAAGTAGTAGATCCACAGACTTTTCAATTGGAAGAGAGATTGAGCTAAAACGATGGTCCTACCAAAAAATAAAATAAAAAGAAAGCTAACGTGACGGAACTAAATATTATTATTATTTTTTCTTCTCTAGTGAGTGTAAAAGATGCACCCATTTAATGTGATGGATGCATCCTAATCGGCATCATTTGATGCATCCGTGTTTGTGAATCAAAGTCAATCCATTAATTCGAGATTTGAAATATATCAAAACTTTGAAATTTCTCATAATTATATGTTATGTGATGTGAAGTGTGAGTGGATGATAAGTCCAAGAGAAAGAGATAGAGGCGTACATCTTCTGAATTTCACATTGACTACGTGTTTAACTTGACAGCAAATAAAAGGGATCCAAAAACTAAGGATGAGTGGCTCAGTTGGTAGCAAGCTGGGCTCTAGTTAGCGTATCCGGAGATAAGTCTAGAGTTTGAATTTTACTAGAAGCACTCGTGATTAGAGGTTTACTTTTAATGCTCTTGCCTCAAACGTGGATTAGTCCTACACCTATGTGGGTGTGGGGACATCATGTAGTTACCATAAAAAAAAAATAAAAAAAAGATGCAAACATAGTCTAAATGACATTATAACATTAAATGTTATAATGTTTTTCAATGATATTAGAGTTCCGGTTCTTTGTTGCAATGCTCCATAGAGAGAAACCTGTTGCAACAGTGTAATTACTCACTCATGTAAGCTTATTTGGAAAATTCTACTTTTTCACGTGTACATTTGACCAACCTCAACCAACTTACCAAATTTAAGTCCGAAGGACATTTGCCATGTGGCATAAATGACTCACATAAAATTAATGTCTTTATTTTTGTAAAATTTAAGAATTATCAAACAAACATGTGACAAAACCTAATACAAATGTACCATTGACACTTGAAACCTCCTATGCTATACACAGCGGCAATTGGTAGGGATTCATAAAGCATAAATAATATCTTTCAGTCATTGATGGGTTTAAATGGGCCTGGAAGAAGGCAAAATGACCGTTTTCAAGCTTTGGGGTTCAAGAGATTGTGACGACGGAACCATAAAAAGTTGTCCCCGACAGGAACAGTGGTGAATCCTAACTCACTATACTAGAGGATGGTACGTGCACATGGACGGAGCTCCATAGGGGCGAGAGGGGGCAACACTGCCAACTCTCAATTTTGTAAAATTTTTAAAGTTGACATAATTTTTGTAACATATTACAAATTGCTTCTGTCAAATTTTATTTTTGCCCCTTAGGCTGTGTTTGACATCAGGAATTGAAATTAGGCTGCAAAATTGTAATTCTGAAGATTTTGAATTCTCTGAATCTGAATTCTCTGAATTGGAATTCTCTTGTTTGATAACAGTAAAGAATTGTAAATCTAAAATTTTAATTTCATCATTATTTGTAATTCCAGCGTTTGGTTGATATAACAAATTCAATGTAAGAAAATTATAATAAAAAATAAAATCATGTCATAAGTATGATTTAATTAATATTATCAGATAAATTAATAAAATTTGAGTTCTCTTAACACTTTAAAAATGTAGGCTATTAATCAAATAATAAAAATATAACATAAGGTCAAAGTATCCTTAAATCTATCCATAAATAACAAGCAATAAAGCTCAAATCTACTAATCTGTTGAGCCACCAATATGCATCAAAATCCAATCTTTTCTCATCTCAACGGGAAGGCATGAAAACAACTCGAACTTTCTTCGATTAGCCATTAGTAGGTCGCATACTTTAAGGCATTCCAAATTACTGAGGTCTTCAACTTTTTCGACTTCGTCAAATACCATCTGTGCACTTGCCTCCTTTTTATCATCTGTAAACATATATTTCTCAAGTACTGATGCCACCTGTGATAAAGCTGCAAAAATGTCATTAGCACGACTTTTCTTCCTCGGTTGTTGTGTATTTGATGATGAGCCTACTTTCTTATGCCTATGACACTGTTTGGTTGGCTTTCTCCTTCAACAGATGAAAGAGGTATATCATCACCCGCGTCATCAAGATTGACACTCTCACCTAACCATTCAACATCACTAACCCTCATACTAGCTTCAGCTTCTACACCATGTTCAACACCATCTCCATTGGCTCGATCTTGCCCAAATATAGTTACCAATTCATCCCAATTTGCAATTATTTTATTACGAAAATTCTTTGCATCTTTGTGTGACTGTTACAAAAATAAGATAAAAACTATTTAATATAAACCATAATCATAAAGTATTACATATATACAATTCTAAAAAATCAGATCCATGCCTGACAATAAGCACTCCATACATTTTCATCATCCACCTTTATCGTTTGCTTTGTCGAATCCCATCCAAACCCGCTTTGTTGAAGAATGTCATAAATAGTCTTATAATGCTTTTCTAAAGTCTTGAGTCGTGCTTTAACATTGTCTCTACTGATTGACATACCACATCGTGTGTTCATGGCATTCACAACTGCTATATATGCAACAGGTTTCCAACTATTGCCATTACCTCTATGACCAAGATTATGTTGATCAAGAAGGGTACTAGTAAGAACAGAATCCATTTGATTTGTCCACACAAGATATCGCTTCTCTTTGTTGTTGTCATCTCCCTTTTGAGCTTGAGAATTACTAGCTTCCATATATAACCTGTATAATCATGCATACGATAATAATAAAGTTGAATGATTCATAGATAAATATTTGTTCTTTACCTATATGCATTCTCCAAAACTCGCACATATGATGTCTATGTTCACAAGAAATAAGAAAACACGTAACTTTATAACAAAAGGATGATTCGATTCATATATTTGTGAGCATAAAAAATGAAGAACCAAAAAGTATTCTAACTTATTCTCTTTCATTTAGCGTAGCTTCATAATCAGCATACATCTCCCTAACTAAGTCATCACGAAAACCGAAAAAAATGAATAAACCAAACCGAAAAAATTGGATTGATTTTTTTTTTTTTCATTTTGGTTTGGTTATGGTTTAGTGAAACAAAAATAAATTGAATTAATTTGGTTCAGTTTATGGTTAAGGCTTCAACTAAACCGAATCAAACCAAAAAATCGAAGTAGATTATATATATATATATATGTGTGTGTGTGTGTGTGTGTGTGTGTGTATAATATAGAAACTAGCATTAATTTTGTCTTCTTTTTGTAAAAAATAGCATTAATTTTGTTAAACCGAAAACCGATTTTTTTTTCAAATCTCGGCCCTTACAATGGAATCCTGACTTTGCCCCTGCACATACAGTACTAGGGCAGAGCCATATAAATGTAGAATTTGGAATACGAGTCCTTATAAATATAGATTTACAAAAATAATCTATAGTATTTTTTAATATATATACATTATTCTAATTTTTTTTCGGATTTCACTATATGTTATTTCATATTTGTGATTGTAATTTTCTTAGGGTTATCTACAAATAACCGAATATGTATGAGGACTCTTATATATATATAATGATATTCTTTTTTTTTTTTCGTAATTCTATATAACAAATGGTAAATCTACAATATTTTTTTAGTAAATTTACATTATCTATATAGATGTTTTATATATATATATTTTTAAGTTGTACGAAATCTATGAAGATAATTAAAAAATTAAAATATAATAAATATATTCTTTTTTTGAAGATAAAAGATGTGAGAGTTTGATTTTATAGGTTAACTAATATAATAAAAATAGGATAAATGCATGCATATAATTATAATTTTTTTTAAAATCATAAATATATAATATTAGTTAATAGATAAAATTTATGAGAATTTGAGATATCCGAATCTCTATAACGTCTGAGAATTTGAGATAAGCATCCTTATAGAGATATAGGGCTCTTATTATATTACAAGAGCCCTATATGTGGTAAGCTTTTGGCTTTAGCACTTAGCCTTTTATACTTTTAGATTTTAAATATTTATATTTAATGTATTTAGTTATTTTATAGATAATTAAAAAATTATGTGTCTTAAGACTTCATAATTTATGTAAATCATGTACCTTTTATATTTTTAAGTTTTAAATAATTAATAATTTAATATCAATAATAGAATACTAAATCAATAAAGAGACAAACAATTTCTTTTAAATAAAACATAAAAGGGTATTTATATTTTTAGGTTTTAAATAATTAATAATTTAATATCAATAATAGAATACTAAATCAATAAAGAGACAAACAATTTCTTTTAAATAAAACATAAAAGGGTAGATCCAATTCATGTGGCTTTTATACTTAAACAATAATTCATGTGCCTTTATATATATATATATATATATATAATAAAACAAAAAAGTAAAAAAAACTAATCAAACAAAGGACTTGTCGAATCACAAATTGTAGATAAAAAATAATTTTGTAAGACATACGCGAGATAAAATTGGAAAAAGTAAAAAAGAAATCTCATAGCGAATAGAGAAATTTTTGACTTAAAATTATAATAAATAATTTTAGGGTGGATTATTCATCCTAGATTTCCCACCTAATAACCATGTATAAAAGCTAAAAACAAAAACAAAAATGCAAAAATAATTCAAAATAAAATATAGGGTGGATTCTTACTTAGGGCATGTTTGGGTTTTTTCTTAGAAGGAGAAGCGATTCTTGTAAAATTGATTCTTATGAAGCATAAGAGCTGCTTTAGAAGAATAAAAAATGTTTGTTAGACACCTATTGAAAAAGAGCTTCCAAGTTAGATTTGTGTAAAGTAAGAAGTCTATATTCAGAAGGAGTTTTGTTCGTGAAGATAACGTTGGTAAAATATGTAAGTTTTAAAAGGTATATAAGATTATAAGACATATTTTATTAAAATCTCAATAATTCTCTGGCAAACATGATTTCAGAAGCAAAAAATAATAGTCTCGAAAAATTAAACGTTTGGATAAAACTATTATTGTGAAATCGCTTTTTACTTGAGTTTACCAGATGACTTATTTATTTATTTGTAGCAATCACTTCTAGTGCCCATAGAAACAATGACAAACACGCCCTTAGACCCCCTGGCCTCCACGCACTTATATGCAAATGCACTACTATGTGATCGCACCGGACGGCTATAGAAGTCAAAAGGAAGTCGGAACTTTCAACATTCAACTACTTAGCTAAAATAAATAAATAATAAAAAAAATTACGAAAAACGTGACAGATTGACGAAACAAATATAAACAAAGAAGACTTAGAGAGTGCAAGAGAAGAGATTCAGAGAAAGAGCTTGAGATTGAATGTTGGATTCACTATATAAACATAACTGGTTTTGGGTTTCTTCAAATTCCAAGTGAAAGATGAGAATCAAAGCGAGAATGGAGAGTTCTACTTACAGTTTACAATGAACTCTGTAAGAGGTAAGTTTCCTTACCATCATCATCATTATCATCGATTCTTTTAGAGTTATATGATTTAAGATCATCTCCATAACAGATTTTTTTCTGTTACTTGTATGCTGAATTAACTTCTGGGTTTTCAATTTGAGAGATGCTGAATTGGGTTATTGCATTAAAACTCTTCTGGTTCACTTTATCTTTCTTCACTTGGATTAGTTAAGTTTTTGGTCTGAATTCTGTAGTACTGTCTCGATTCTTTTTGAGTTATATGATTCATGATCATCTCCAGACCAGATTTTTTCAGTTACTAATATGCTGAATTAACTTCTGGGGTTTTTTTTCAATTTGAGAGATGCTGAATTGGGTTTTTGCATTCAAACTCTTTTGGTTCATTTTCTCTTTCTTCACTTGGATTAGTAATGGTTTTGGTCTGAACTCTGATGGGGTAACTCTACTTTCACTTCTAAGAAACTGGGAAGCACCTCCCTCGATTGAATCGAGCTGGGATTCTTCTGATTCCACTCCTTGTTGCTGGAGAGGAGTGGAATGTGACAATGAACACAATGTGATTTCCTTAAATCTGTCGAATAGCAAGATTTCTGGTCAATTGGGACCAGAGCTAGCAAGATTGAGATACTTGAACAGTATCGATCTAAGCAGTAATCGATTTTCGGGTTTGATCCCGAAAGAGTTTGGAAATTGTAGTCTTCTGAAGCTCTTGGATCTGTCCATTAATGGGTTCACAGGAGAAATCCCAGAAGAGCTTAAGAACTTGCGTAGTCTGCGGTATTTACACCTTTTTGAGAATTCCCTGAGTGGGGGGATACCAGAATCCTTGTTTCAGATTCCACAATTGGAATCTGTTTTCCTTTCCCAGAATAAACTCTCCGGGTCAATCCCATCTAGCATAGGGAATGCAACTGGGCTTATATCTCTATGGTTTAATGAAAATCAGTTGTCGGGGGCGATACCTCATTCAATAGAGAATTGTACTAATCTGCAAGAAATATATCTGAACGATAACCGGTTCATCGGAGTTTTGCCTGAGAGTCTGAGCAATCTTGAGTTCCTAGCTTTCTTGGATGTCAGTTCGAACAATCTTGAAGGCAGGCTACTTTTGGGCTCAGGAAACTGCGAGAACCTGATTGAATTGGGTCTGTCTTTGAACAGTTTTAATGGACATATCCCATCAAGATTGGGCAATTGCAGTAGCTTAACGAAATTTGCAGCTGAGAACTGTAAACTAACTGGGCCAATCCCATCTTCAGTTGGATTACTAAGTAAGCTTTCGGAACTAATTCTTTCTGGAAACAGTTTGTCTGGAAAAATTCCGTCTGAGATTGGGAAATGTAGGTCATTGACAGTGTTAGAGCTTTCCCTAAATCAACTTGAGGGGGAAATTCCTAGTGAATTGGGGATGTTGAGAGACTTAAGGGAATTATTGTTGTATGCTAACCGTTTAACTGGTGAGATACCAATTAGAATTTGGAAGATTCCGGGGCTTACGGATCTACATGTTTATGACAACAACCTGTCAGGGGAATTACCATTAGAGATGACTGAGCTCAGGCAACTAAGAAACATAACTATGTTCAACAACCAATTTTCTGGGGTCATACCCCAGTCCTTGGGGATTAACAGTAGTTTGCATTGGTTCGACGTCGTCAACAACAGATTCTCCGGTGAAATCCCACCAAATCTGTGTTTTGGAAAACAATTGACAGTTATGAATATGGGTCAAAATTTATTTCAGGGTAGCATACCTTTAGATGTTGGAAGATGCTCAACTTTGAGAAGATTGATTCTCAGACGCAACAATCTCACTGGGACCTTGCCTGATTTTGTGAAAAGTTCACACCTGGACTTCATGGATATCTGTGGAAATAACATCAATGGAACAATCCCATCTAGTATTGGGAACTGTACCAATGTTACTTCAATTAACTTGTCGAGAAATAAGCTTACCGGACTTATACCACCGGAGCTTGGAAACCTTGTGAACCTGAGGGAGTTGAATCTATCTCGTAACAATTTCCAAGGTCCATTTCCTCTACAGATATCAAATTGTAAGAAGATATATTCTCTGGATGCGAGTTTCAACTCATTGAATGGTTCGATTCCGTCAAGCATAAGGAGCTTAACAGAATTATCCGAATTGATATTAAGTGAGAATCGATTCACTAGAGGAATTCCCGATTTCTTGTCGGAATTCAAAAAGCTTTTACAGTTACAACTTGGGGGAAATTTGTTGGGAGGTGGTATCCCTTCATCACTTGGGGAATTACAGCAGCTGACCTATGCTTTGAATCTCAGCAGTAATGGACTGACAGGTCAAATTCCATCAGCACTGGCTAAGTTGAGCATGCTTCAACTCTTAGATTTATCTTTTAATAAGCTAAATGGAACTTTAGAACCTCTTGAAGGACTCAGATCATTAATGGAGTTGAATCTTTCATATAATCTTTTCACCGGACCAATACCAGATACACTAGTGAACTTCACAAACTCCTCTTTATCGTCGTTCTTGGGCAATACTGGTCTTTGTGACAGCATATTCAGGCTTTGTGATAATAATCCGGGTGACAGAAACGGCCTAAGTAAAGCTAAGATTGTGATGATAGCTGTTGGATCATCACTTTTCTGCATTCTAGTGCTTCTTGTGTTGGTATATGTCGTTGTTAAGTGGAGAAAATCAAAACCGGAAGCTGAAGTCTCTGATGAAGATGGTTCATCTTCCCTTCTCGACAAAGTGTTGGAGGCTACTGAGAATCTGAATGATAGATTTATTATTGGTCGTGGAACCCACGGAACTGTGTATAAGGTATCACTGGAATCAGGGAACGAGTATGCTGTAAAGAAGCTTGTTCTTGCAGGTCAGACAAGAGCAAGTGTGAGCATGGATAGAGAGATTGAAACTGTTGGAAAGATCAGGCACCGGAACCTGGTGAAATTGGAAAGGGTCTGGATAAGAAAGGACGACGGTTTGATCTTGTATAAGTATATGCCGAATGGAAGCCTTCACGACATTTTACATGAGATTAATCCAGCCCCTGCATTCAAATGGGAGGTTCGGTATAGGATAGCTCTTGGAACTGCACAAGGATTATCTTATCTTCACTACGACTGTGAACCTGCTATTATCCACCGAGATATAAAACCCAAGAACATACTTCTGGATTCTGATATGGAGCCCTATGTCTCTGATTTCGGTATTGCAAAAATCATGGATCAATATTCTTCTGCTTCAGTTCCGACCATCACAGTTGCAGGAACCGTTGGATATATTGCACCAGGTATATACATTTAAATTTAACTGTTGTATCATTTTCTTTTAACATTCTTATAATCTTATTTATGAATGCAATTGCATTGATCCCTTGCATTTTACTGTTCTAATTAATTCTATGGTCTATCGAGACAGAGAATGCATTTAGAGTGGCAAAAAGCAAAGAATCAGATGTGTACAGCTATGGGGTTGTTTTGCTTGAACTGATAAGCAGAAAGCAAGCATTGGATCCTTCTTTTCCAGAGGACATTAACATTGTGGCATGGGCACTGGCCAGTTGGAGCAGCACTGAAGCTATGGATGGGATTGTAGATCCAAGCCTTGTGGAAGAAGAATTCATGGATCCAGACATCAAGGAAGAAGTGATGAAGGTACTTTTGGTGGCTTTGAGATGTGTAGGAAAGGTGCCAAGAGAGAGACCCACAATGAGAGATGTGGTAAACCAGCTAGTTGGTGCAAAGAGCCAAGTTTCAGCAAAGCGCAGATAGTTGTTCTTGCGGCTACAAATCCTCTACAGCTGGATGGTTACAGCCATCCTTACAACACCAATCAGAGGGTGCCATGTGTACAGGGTACCCCCTGAATAACCCATCCGTACCCCTCCCCCCTC
>JAUPMG010000003.1:7488852-7513079 GCA_031762675.1 Pachysandra terminalis
CAATACTCATGCAGTTTGTTAATGACTGCAGGTTGAGATGAGAGATATTGGAGGAGGACCACTGATTTATTTTATTTAATTGATTTCTTTTTTAAGTCTTAAATATATTGAATCGTTATAAATTTGATTTGGATGTAAGGCTCATCTGAAGCCAAATTGACTTTATATTCTTTTGAACTTTGATGTAATAATGTAGGTTTTACTTCCGCTACTTATACTCTGTTAATTGTGAATTAAATTGAGTTTATCTCATGCCTTGTGTGATGCGAAATTCGCGGTCCAATGTTGGATCCCGAAAGTTGTGCCTTGAGATTTGTGCTCTTTCCACATGGAGAGTTGTGCCGAATCTGGGGCGTGACAGTGGTAGGCTTGATTATCTTCATTCTGTCTACTCGGTTATGGAGTGGTTTTTTCCTTTATTTTGTGATCCTACTTTAAGTTTCCCACCCCATTTATTGAACTTAGCTGCTTGTTCTGCAAATTTCATTTGGGCTATTTGGATCTCTCGTAATAAAACCATATTTGATTGTACTCCACCTTGTACTAAATTTTCATCCATGTTATTTCGCTCTAAGGAAAACACTCGGATTATTCTGGAAACTGCTACTCAAAAGAAAGAAAGCTCTCCCAAAAATGATTTCATCTTTGTGAAGTGGATTTGTCCAAAATCTGTGGTGAATTGCGACTATTCATCCCTGATCTCTATTATTCACAAACCAGTTGAAGAATCTCCATGGAAGATGCACTCTATTATTGTAGACATTTTCTTACTTTGCTCTAGTTTTTATTCTATTAGCTTCAACAGCATATTTAGAGAAAGCTAACATAGTAGCTGAGACTTGCAAACTTTGCATTAGAATTTTTTTTTGTATTTGGACTGGTTGTCCCTGATATCATTTGCCGTCATATTGCCGATGATCTTATGGGTCCAACAACTCTTCTTAGGGTTCTTTAATACTTTTTTATTTTATGTTTCTTTCCCAAAAAAAAAAAACAAAAAAAACAAAAAACAAAAATAACAAAAAAAAGAAGAAGATTAATTATAGCCATCCATCTTTTACTGGATAAATTAGTCATTAAATTTTCTTTCATTTTAAAATCCTTAAAACCAATAATGATAGATGGGAATTATAGTTAAAAATTGTTGGACACCCTTCTTAGTTTGGCCAACAAGGGTATTGTAATGACAAATGTTTGAGGGGGGTACTTTTTGTCATTACGTCAAATTCAAGGGATATCAATTTAATTTAATCTTAAAAAAAAAAAAAAAAAAAAAAAAAAAAGAAGCATGAGAAGGATGTAAACTGTAGTGGTGTTTATCTTCCAAAAACGGTATCCGTCTGGGTCTTCTCGTTCTTGGGCTGAGAGAGAGAGAGAGAGAGAGAGAGAAGAGATGTCTGACGAGGAGCACCAGTTTGAGTCGAAGGCCGATGCTGGAGCTTCCAAGACTTTCCCACAGCAGGCCGGAACGATCCGTAAGAACGGCTACATAGTTATTAAGGGAAGACCCTGCAAGGTTCACTCCTTTTTACCTTATCGTGTTCATCCAATCCCTAGTTTTTTTTTTTTTTTTAAATTAAATTTTCATCCTTTTTATTTTTTGTTTTGTTCTAGATCTCTCTCTCTCTCTCGCTCTCTGGGTGCGGTGTGATTGTTTCATTTTTTACATTTTTTTTTGGGTATGTACTTTTGTTGTCATTGCCTTATTTAGAGATTCTTTTATTTCTAATTTGTGATTGATTCAGTTAATAAAATGTCTTTTTGTGTTATTGATTTCATTTACTTTTGGTTTTGTAATGGGCGAGCTTGATTGATCTTTAGTTTTTTCCGGATCTCTCAAGATCTATTTGATCACATGGGTTCTCTTTCAGAAACTTGGTTTTGTTGGTGGGATCTTTGTATATTACAGGGGGATGGTTACCTATATAGATTTTCATGATCTGGGTACTTCAATGGTCCTGGTTCTGTGGATGAAACTTTTAAAGTTTGGTCATCTTCTTGTGGCTTAAATGTCCTTTTGCATGATTGCAATTCTTTGGATATGGTGGTAGTCCCATGTTTTTGTTAACATTTATAGAAACAATCGGAAGAGCCATAAAAATTGAAATGCAAAAAATCCATCCAGGGATGTGAACAACTGAATTTTATACAATCTAGAAGAATTCATTCAAGATATGAGGATGTAACTAATTTCCAGTTTATGTTTGGCATGAAAAAGTGATTTTTCTCAACATCGTGTTGTTAATGTGGTCCGTATCAGCAACTCATTGATTGGTTTTATGGGTGCCAACTCCTATAATAGTGGCAATTGTTTCTTCCTTGAAAGAGGGTGAAATTGTTGAGAAATCCCGATGTGGCTGAATGACCTAAATTAGGATAAGTAAGCATAAAAGGTTTGTCGGATGAATCATGAATGGAGTCCTAAGGATCCTCATCTGATAAATTGTTAAGAAATAATTGTATGTTGACTTCAAGAATTATAGCACCGTTTCTATTGGGTTCGCCTCCAGTATTTTTTATCGGAATCTTCTGTTCGTGTGAAATTGTGATCAATGTTTTTTTTTTTTTTTTGCATAAATTTCTCTCAAAAAAAAAAAAAACTCATTCCTCCACAAGCATTTGATTTTTACATTTAGCGGATTTGGCAGACACAAATCTGAATAGTTTTACATTTTCACCTTTTGTAAATTTGTGGATGGAATAATTTTGACATTTGAACTTGCCTTGTATGATATGTTGGAATATTGACACTGGAAGCTTTTGCCATTATCTTTTTAGATCACAATATCTGGGGTGTTAATAAGCTAAGCTAGCTCACCCCGCTTATGAGCTTGGATCATGAGCTGCATCATGGTGATGGGAAATGAGCTTAACGCTACACCCTTTTAGCTTGTCTGATCAAATCTTTGCATCGACATGGATCAACTATGAAAAGTATGTTAGAATAAAGCTTTTCTCTTGGCTGTAAATGGTAAGTTTGAAGGATCGGCTTCCCAAACCTTAGCTCTAGAGTCTTACAAGCATGCTGAATAAGGTATCTATAGGTAGTATAATAAAAAGGTTCTAGTTTGATAGTGGTCACGATTGGTAGTAGCAACCCTTTCATCAGCACTAAAATTTGTATTGACAATTGTTATTTTTGTTTGACAGAACTTTTGGAAAGTAACTTTTCAAAAGTTAAAAGTGATGTTGAAAAGTTACTTTTTGTCAACTTTTTTTCTTCTTCTATTTTTCTGGCAAGAAGTACATTTAGTAAAGTGGCATTCAAAAACAATTTTTTGATAAAAGTAGAAAAATATGTTTGGTAATCAAGATGGTGCTAATGACAATGGTGGTTTTAATGTGGATAGTAAGCAATGATAGTGGTGGGTTGTGATCGTGTGTTGGTGGTGGTGGAGGTTGTACTAAAGAGAAATGGTAATCGTGGTGGTGGGTGACGGTGGTGGTATTGTTTGGTGGCAGTGATGGTAATGGTGGTGATCAATAGTGGATGGTGGGCAATGGTGGTGATGGGAGGTTTAGAGGGGGAACTTTGGTGTCCCGCACGATAAGAAAGAGTCGAGAATTGAAAAATAAAAATAAAAGTTAATTTTTAACTTTCCGAAGGTTATCGTTGTAGCTTTGAAAAAAGTGAAATGTGACTTCTCAACTTTTTGAAGTCACTTGTTGCACTCATATGGTATCACAGTGTTTAATTTTGGATCCAACTCGGGGATCATCCCACTCCGATCCTGAGTTGGATCGCCGATCCAACTCGGGATCGGACGGGATCGGACCGAGTGAAATCACTCACTTTTCTCTCTCAAAACACCCAACTTGGACGATCCGAGACGGATCGGACAATCTGACTCGCCAATTCCGGGTTGGATCGCCCGATCCGTATCGAGATCGGACCGAGTCACTGCATTTTGCATCAATATAGCAATGGGTTCAACTCGGGGATCGTCTTGGTCCGATCCTTTACTATGTATGGTATAGCTTAAATATTTTTTTTTTTTGCTTTTCAAAATAGGAAAGTTAAATAGGGGTGAGAAGTACATTTAGTAATGTGCAACATAAAACGACTTCCAAAAAGTTTAAAGCTCATATTTTCACTTTTATGGAAAGCTATAAATATAATTTTCAAAAAGTCAAAAAGTAATTTTATTTTTCAAACTCTTGACTCTTTCCTCTCGTATGAGACACCCGATTTTTCTTCTCAATCTCTCTTTACCATTATTGTCCATCATACACTATTCGTCATGACAATTGCTCACAACCATTGTCACACACCCCTTATTACCCACTGTTATCTCCACCATCACCACTGCATACACCACCTACCATCACCAGTGCCTACACCACCCACCATCATCATTATCTACACACTACCTACCATCATCGTATATGTCATTATCACCACTATAAAAAACTACTAGCACCCATCACTTCGTCTCACTGCCCACCATTACTACCACCACACAACTTCCTTTGCCACCACCACCACTCATTGTTTACCACTACCACCACCCATTATCCACCAACTCCATTGTCGTTACCCATGGCTACCATCATTAATGTCTCCTACTGTCCATCATTATTGCTTATCACTACCATCTTGGTTACTAAATATGCTTTTCTACTTTTTAAAGAAAAATAGTTTTTAGGTGTCACTTTACCAAATATTTCTGTACTTGGAAAAGTAGAAAAGGCAAACAACAAAAAATAAAAAGTTCCCCTTTTACATTTGAAAAGTTACTTTTTCAAATGTTTTGCTTGGCTTTTAGTTTCGCTAAGTTCAACCTGGCTTTCTGAGTTTGTTGTAACCCAAGCAACTCTTTTTTTAAAAAAAATAATTTTGTAGATAAGAAGGGGGAATTTGATGCAAGTTCGAAGGTACTTCAAGCTCTATTTAAAATATAAAACAATTAATCAAAGATATTTACAAGAAACCAGAACAAGTAGACCGGATAAACACATTTAAAATGGTCTGAATTAACATTTCTATAGGTGTCAGTGGGTATCCGATACCAGACAAGGCTGACTGTTAAGGGCTATCAACGAGTTGAGCTAGCTCAGCTAAGGCTCGGGCTCAGTTCGCATGAGCTAAGGTTGAGCTCAATAATTAGGCTTGCAATTGAGCTTGAGCTTGAAAAAAAGATCATTTTTTTGATGAGCATGGGTGGACTCAGCTTAGTTATTTTATTATACAATACATTTATAATTTAATATTATTCATAAAGTGAAAAAATATCATTGATTCTTGTCCTCTTTTATCTTGAATGGTAGTGTGAAAGGCCATTTTCCATCATCAACAGGACTGAGAGAAGGAGACATTTATCTCATTTCCTTTTCACTTTGGTGAGCAACGTCCTTAGCTCCTTTGTAAGGCGGTCTCTCGGCTTGGTGAGTGGTTTTGAGGTTAGCTTAGATAGGGTTTCAATGTCATATTTACAGTATGCAGATTACACAATACTATTTTATTGAAGCTCTTGAGGATCATGCTTTCTAGGCCTTATTCTTAATTTGGAGAAAAGCACTTTATCAGGCATTCATGTAGAGGAGTTGGGAGATGATTCAGGACTTTGCTAGGATTATGGGTTCCAAAACATAGCTGAGTGGCCCCTTAGGTACCTTGGCCTCTTGTTGGGAGGAAACTCTTGTGGGGTGAGCTTTTGGGATCCAATGGTAGAGAAGGTAGAGAGGAGATTGGCAATCTGAAAATGGAATCATCTGTCGCTTGGAGGGAGGATTACCCTTTTAAAGCAGCATTTACCAATCTTCCGATCTTCTATCTGTCACTCTTTTAGATCCCTAGGCAAGGTTGTTAGGTTACTTGGAAGGTATTAGAGGGATGCTGAGTGGGGGGGGGGGGGTATTTTTCTACCCAATTCCCTTGCCGTTTTAGACTTTCGGTTTACAGCAATGCTTTGCTTGTAGACGTTCTCTCATTGACCTCGGATGGGTAGGCATGGAACTTCCCTTTCAGGCGGGATCTCAGGTCACCTGATATATAGGAAGCTTGCTGCCATGTTTGAGACCTTTCTATATGTATATATCAGCCAGCATCTTGTGATACCAAAGTTTGGACTCTTGATTCGAGAGTTTTATTCTCTACCAGATCACTTTTATGCCATTAGGCCAGATAGAGATATTAACCCGCCTCCATTCTCACACCATTAGCTTTGAAAACCAGTTATTCCACCCAAAATTAAATGTTTCACATAGACTATTTGCTCTATTAAATTAACACCTCCGATCTGCTTCAAAAAAGAAGGAAATACATGGGTTTGTCTCCTCAGGTGTGCTTCATGTGCATAAGATGGAGCTAATCAGTTGATCACCTTTTTATTCTTTTTCAGATGGTCACCGAGGTATGGCAGCATTTTCTATTCAAGGCAAAGTATACTTGGGTGATGCTAGAGTCCATTTGATCCTTGATGGTTCAGTAGAAGTTCCTGGGGTTAGGGAAAAGAGGCAGGTTGTTGTATCGCGCTGTGTTCTTTGCTACCCTCTGGGCCCTATGGGGTGTGAGAAATAAGAGGATTTTTCGGGAGATCCCTAGCAGATTATCGATTCTATCACTGTGATGGTGGTCAACTGGATATGCACGTATCTAGGTTTCAAGGAATTCTCGGTTGGGGATGTTATTGGAACTGGTCTATGACTGAATTTTTTTGGTGAGTGTAGATAGGAACATGTTGAGTTGGCAACATTTAACTTGCCGAATGATTAAGCTCAATTTGATGGGTGTTGGGAAACTTGGGTTTGTCAGGTATTGGAGGGAGTTTCAAAGATCATGATGGTTGCATGTTACACACCTTCTCTAGCCCCATGGTGAGGTGAATGCTATTAGAGCAATGACCCGTGCATTGTTGACAGGTGTTAAGAAGGCCAAATTCCTTGACTTCCCAAGGCTAGTGGTGGGGGTGACTCATCTCCAGTTATATCATGGATGAAGGGTAGTGTTGGATCTTCTTGGCGGCTAGTCATTTGGTGGGTATGAGTATGACTCGTGATTTGTCAGATGGCTTGGATATCTCTTTCAACCATGTGTCGAGATTTACTAATGCACAGGCAGATGAATTGACTTGGGACGGTGCGAGGAGAGAAGGAGAGAGGTACTATTTACTGGGAACCCATGGAGAAGATGATTCTGGGGAAAATCTGATTTTATTTTGTTAATCGTGTTTTCATTTTGTATTTACCTTATCTTGTACTTTGGTGCTTGATTTTGTTTGTTGAATCTGGTAGGCTAGCAGCTGTGTGGACTACTCTTTATTTGTTCTTCACTCTCTCTCTCTCTCTCTATATATATATATATATATATATATAAACATTATTAGGTATATCATCATTATTCATGAAAAAACAATATTATTATCTATTATTAATATGTATTAAGGTTTATATCTGTACATAGCGTGTGTATTTATGCAGCTATTCTCCCCCCCAAACTGTAGAAGAGACTGCTCTATGTCTGATAATCTCAATACAATCCCTAATTACAGTCAAATCCAGATTGATTAATCCCCCCCAAATTCTGTATATATGGATGTCCGAAAAAAGAGCAAAGAGACGGTATTGTCAATTAGCTTATGAATATCCTTTTCCAGCCCTTCGAATATTCTCTGATTTCTCTCGCACCATACAGTCCAAGATAATGCTGCTGGACACAAGTTCCACAAAGTGCAGCATCTTCTCCTACCCCTCCTTTTTTTCCTCCAGCCCCAGCTGATTAAAGCTGCCATGAAATAATTGTGCACCACCCACTCTAGACTGAACCTTTTGTAGATCGACACCCAGATCTTCCTGGCCACCTCACAGTGAAGAAGAAGATGCGAAACTGTTTCCCCCTCCTTTTTGCAAAGACAGCATCTAGAAGCCATTGATCACTCTCTCCTCTTTAAGATTATCGACGTTATAATCCTATTAAGTACAGCTGACCAAGAAAGAAAGAAACCTTTGATGGGATTCCAGCAAGCCAAATTAACTTCCAAGGACCTTCCTCTCTTCCTTCCTCGGTCAAGGCTATGTACATGGAATTAACCGAAAAAGCACCTTCCTGTCCCCATTTCCACACTCTAGTGTCTATGCCGTCACTTACCTTTGTCTTATTGACAACCTCCATCAGATTTGCCACCTCTTCCACTTCCTAGTCCAAAATGACGAAGAAGAGATTTGAGTGCTCGTCGTCGAAGAGATGGATTCTATCTCGCTTGTTCTGTTCGTTCAAGCGAACAGAACAAGCGAGATAGAATCCATTTCTTTGACGACGAAACTCAAATCTCTTCTTCGTCATTTTGCTAAGCTAGCCAATACCGTCGCCTGCGTCATTGTCTTCGCCGGTGATGAGATCGGCTATTCGAATTCCTTTCTTCCGGAGGCTCAACGACAAGGAAGAGAGGGTTTTTCTTCATGGATTCTTCAGGTTCTTTTGAAGGCCAAATGTGATTTTTTGACAGAGTGGAGCATTTAAAACCAGGAGAGCCAAGGAGGGAAAGAAAATAAAAGCTCTCTATCGTTAATGCAGAGTTTTTATGCCTTGACACCAATCAAAAAGGATTTTTTTCTTCGACTGTGGTTGTCACAGGTGGGGACCAGGCTGTGTTATGCATAAAAGGCATACCTTGTCAAGGTAGGGAGTTTTCTTTTAGAACATCTCCTGCGAGATTTCATGAGAGGAAATCTTGGTCACTCATAAATGAGATGATGTGCAAGAGATGTTTCGGGGATAATGGATTAATTTGGAGATAACATTAAAACAATGATTGGGTGGCACGTTTAATGTACAAAATGATAGAAAATGCTACTGCTATAGATGGGGTCTAATAGCGTAATAATTGCTCTCCATAATGTACGATCACAACATCTTGCCAATTCCAATTTACATGTGAGGATCCCCGAAGTGAGAAAAAGAAACTACTTGATTATCGTCTACATGGTATATATCCATACGTAGAGAACTTGATTTAGCAGTGTTGTCTATATAAAATTGGCAGTAAATGCTATTACATGGTGACACTTTATTTCTATCATTCTAACATTGTTGATTATTTGATTAAATGAAATAAATAGAATTATATTCTCTATATCGTCTTGTCTAGAGCTGTAAGTCTGGACTGCCCGGTCCAGGGCCAAAACCATGTTTTGGGCAAATTTCGTCTCAAATCCTTTGAGCTGGTTGGGCATTGGGCTCAATATAGGCATGTTCTCTAATCCTGGCTGGGATCAGGCCTTCCTTGGCCCAACCTGATATGGGCCTGGCACGACTACCTATTCGAATGAGGTCTAGCACATTTTAACTATGTTCTAGTGAATCTAAATGTCTTGTGTTAGACCTTTTTTAATTTTATTTCCTTTTTGGTAAGCTGGTTTTGGCTTTTATTAAAAGAATTACTATGTTGCATATGCTTTGCAATTGTATTACATAATTTGTTAATATTACTTGGTAGTTAAATTTATACTTTCCAACCAAAAATAAGGCCAGCCCAAACCCATTATAAAAAGATAGGGTTGGGCTAGGGCCTAGATCGGTCCCTTGGCCACTGAGTGCTCTAGTATTTTTTGATTGGGATGGGATGGGCTGGGTTGACCTTGGCCCTGCTCAAGTCCAAGCCCGGCCTTTTTGCAGTCCTAGTCTGGTACCTTTCTTGTGAGGGTTCACTGTCTCTTATATTCATTTATGGTGAGTTTTGACCAACCAAAATAATTGGTAATCTGGTTTATCTGGTGGGGACAGGTTGTTGAGGTTTCCACCTCTAAAACTGGCAAGCATGGGCATGCAAAGTGCCACTTTGTGGCGATCGACATATTCAACGGCAAGAAGCTTGAAGATATTGTACCCTCATCCCACAACTGCGATGTAAAGCACCTCGTTTTTTATTTCGTGTTGTTTATTTGGTGTTTCTTTCTTTTGAACTTTTAAATCCCACTTCGATTGTATTGCTGGTGCTGTAGAAGTTAATTAATCAGCTAGTCGCTTTCTTATCTTTCTTTATTTTTGCAGGCTCCCCATGTTAACCGTACTGACTATCAGCTGATTGATATATCTGAAGATGGTTTTGTAAGCCAGTTTCTTGATTTAATCCAGAAGAAACCTTGCTCAATTTTAGGTCATAGATTTGTTGCATACTATTAGCTAAATCAACCATCTTGGGTTTCTTTTAGGTGAGCCTTCTGACTGAAAACGGGGGCACCAAGGATGATTTGAGGCTTCCCACGGATGACAGTCTCCTTAGCCAGGTGTGTAATCGCGCTCTTCCATTTCCTTTGAAATTACACTGGCTTGCTTCAAATTGTAGAGTAAAAGGATGTTGTTTTCATCTTCACATACTCTATATTTACTTTGATATATAGATTAAAGATGGGTTTGCTGAAGGAAAAGACATTGTGGTGACTGTCATGTCAGCAATGGGAGAAGAGCAGATCTGTGCCCTCAAGGAAATTGGACCAAAGAACTAAATTATATCCAGCTATATTTGCGGTTATAAATGTTGCTACTGCTCTATGTGAAAACCCTTTTTATGTTGCTAACTGGAAGTTTTGCCTCCCAGTTTGGTGAGATATAAACCATTAAGATCTGCTAGCTTTGTAGTTAAAACTTGTGTTCAGGTTTGCGTTAAGGGTCAGAGGAAGGATGAAGGGAATGATGATCCCTCTATAAAGGGATTGGAACCTTCCGTGATCTTGTATCTCTTGAAGTTTAAAAGTTTGTGGCTTGCAACATAACATACATATACAACTATCATATCGGAATTATTCTGTTGGAAGATTCATGAATATATCATGCCGATTGGATTGCCGGATTTTGCAGGAGTATGCCGGGTTCTTGTAACATCCAAAAGTCCTCAACTTTTCTTGTTCTACTTACATCACTTTTCAGGGCTTCACTCTTCCAAACTAAGTCCCAACTCATTTTCCAGTATTTCTTACTAACAAAATGAAGCCATGGTAAGTATTCATCCCAAATAATTTCGCAATTTCATTATTCTTTGGTTGTGTTTGTGTAGTTAGAATCTGTAGGAAAAGCCCAAAAAAACAACTTTCTAACAAAATTTATGTCCTTCGGTTCATTGAAAAATGTGGATTTATTAGAAAGTACTTTTCTAAAAGTATATTCAAGCTTTGCCAAAGTTTACTAAGATCACATGATATCGAATTCATATTGATAGAGAACTTAAGAAGAAACAGCCAAATAAGAACACAAGGATTTATATGATACATCCTAAACATGGCTACCAATACGAGTGAAGACGATCGAAAGAGCTTTTTTTTTTTCTTTTGGGTCCTAACCACGTGGTGTCCTCTTTTTTTCTTTTGGGTCCTAACCACGTAGTGTCCCCACATCCAATTGGGTGTGGGACTAATCTACGTTCGGGGCGAGAGCAATTACGGTAAACCCTTGGCTACGAGTGCTTCTAGTAGAATTCGAACTCCAGACTTATCTCCGGAGACGCCCACTAGAATCCAGCTTGCTACCAGCTGAGCCACAGTGGTTAAAACTACACAAAATAGCAAATAAGCCTGATGCAACTATTTTTTTTTACAAGGTTTGTACCTTCAAAATCTAGAGCACACACTCTTGACAAGACCAAACTACAAGAAGCAATTAATCATTCTAAGCTTATCAAATAGCTCTTTCAATAAAAAATATTCTAATCTCCAGAGCAAATAGGACTGTACTCCTAAGTAGACTCATTTAAACTCGAATTGGATTACAAAGCTTGGGAGCTTAATTACACCAAGATGAGCTCATGCAGGTTGTGAGTGACTAAGAACGAGTCCGTTTATATCAATATCATTTTGTATCAAAAAAAAAAAAAATAGAAGGAAGAAAAGAAAATTACTAAAGGCCTCGTTTGGAGACCAAAAAATGTTAGAAAGTAAAATATATGAAATCAATGTAAAAGAAAGTGAAATAACTTCATAATTCTGTTTCGATGTTGTAAAAAATCTGCATAATTATTAATAAAAATTATGTAATGGTACGTTTGGTTAACAAGAAAATTATAAAAAAATCCTAAATATAATTGTCATTTATGCCTTTATATTATAAGTCATATTTATGCTGTGTAAAACCCTTGTAAATTTGGATCTTTGAGAAAGGCAAAAAAAAAATTCTCACGACACAAATCTTTCATTTTCTCATTTTAGTAGTGGGTCTTACCTTTTCTTTCATATTATTGAACCAAAGCACACGATTAACACAGAAAAAATTTGTTTCCTGGCTTTCTCTCGCACATTCTTGGTAACCAAACGGCCCTATAAAACATATACAAAATATTCAAACACCAATACAAATCAATTGCCAAAAAGCGCTTTTTTTTCCCCCTCTTGTTTTGTTAGGAGTGAAGTGCTGCGCGTTGCTTGAGCATTCCTCGTCATGAATATATAAAATCAGCTGTGCAGCAGCACTGGCGTAATTCGTACAATTATTTGGTTCAGAATGTGACCAGTCATAGAATGGGACCCACATGACGGAAGGACGTTAGTATGTGGCGAGCAATTATTCTTCTCCTGTCGAAGGGAAAAAGACTCACGAGACTCGCGCGACAAACAAACGGAGACCGTGTAACAAAAGCGCGAAAAAGCTTAATCGTGCGTACTACGCACCCGGCACCCATCCCTTTTTTAGGTTTTTAACTTAATTAATTACAAGTGCAAAGCAAGGGGAAGGGAAGACAAGACTTCTCTTCTCAACGTTTCTCCAATGGCTGCTGCTGCTGCTGCTTTGTCTTCGCAGGAGTCGCCCAGGTTTCTCTCTGTAACTTTAATGGCTTAATACTCTTTCTTTTATGGTCTCTTCGAGATTTTTCTCAATAGTCTTTAATGCTTATTTTTTATTTCTTTCCTTTTCTCTTTCCCTCTTCAGCTCTCCTTGCGAATGTATGGAGAAGACACCATCATTGACTCTCGAATCCGTGAGAAAGTCTTTGATCCGGCAAGAAGACACCATTGTCCTCAGTCTCATCGAGAGAGCCAAGTTCCCCTTCAATTCTCCAGCTTATGACGAATCATCCTTTCAAATTCCAGGTTTTTGCGGGTCTTTGCTTCAGTACATCGTCAAGGAAACAGAGAAACTCCAAGCTAGGGTGGGAGCTCCCCTTCTCTTCTTTAATTTCCATTTTTCTTTCTCTTTTCGACCTCACATATATTGTTATGCAAATTTTTTTTAGTCGGTATCTATTTTTTTTTTTATTTGAGATGCTCTCTTTATTCACGTGCTGTTGGAATTCAACATTCTCTATGACTTGTATCATTCTTTTCAAGATTCTTTCTTTCTTTTTATGTTTTAGTAATTAAAAAAATAAAAAGATCATGACATTTTGTTGGTTTCCTCCAATGGGTTTATTATATTATAGATTCTGTGTATTGGGTTGTTTTCGCTGCTCTGATTTGGGGCTTTGTTTTGGATTGGGGTTATGTCTTCTCATAGGAGTTCTATTTCTCTTGTTATTTCAATGGGAGCTTCTTTTAGAGAATTGGATCAAACCCCATATATTGTTTGAACTCACTTTGGTAAGGAACAGGTAAATGAGTGATTTAGATTGCTAAAAATAACCTCACCTGGATTTTAGAATACAGATAGCAATACACTAGGAACTTCTTTTTTTTGGTGAACCATAAGAAACCAATTATAATCTAGATTGCTAAGTAAACATGTTTTATTGAATTGGGTATTGTCAGAACTTGAAGCAATATTCGTAATTCTGTTGTAATAAGAAGTAAAATTTCATAATTATAAAGAAGCATAACGACGCGTTCTTGAAGAATCTTGATACAAGCAAATACTGCTCAAGTGTAGAATGTAGATAATTCAGTTTCATCTAGGAATTCTATAGAGAAATAATGCTCAATTGTTCAAAGGAATGCTATAGAGAATAGACTATTCATGAATTGATACCATGTTGTGAACTTGTTCGATGTGATACCAATATTATGTCCTTAAGAATAAAGATGGAAGTCTCAATGATGCTTCTAAGCATCATATAAAATCTGGCATTTTGCAGGTTGGAAGATATGAAAACCCAGAAGAGCATCCTTTCTTTCCAGATGATTTACCATCACCAGTGGTGCAGCCTCACAACTATCCTCAGGTGAGTTCCTGCTCTATACTCAAGTTAACTCTTGCTAATAATATGCACGAATCTGAACTAATGTTTTTGAACAATTACATGAATATAGGAGTTGCATCCTGCTGCTGCCTCAATCGACATTAATAAGAACATATGGGATATGTATTTCAACCAACTTCTTCCACGTATCACTACTAAAGGTGATGATGGTAACTATGGGTCTACTGCCATGTGTGATCTTCAGTGTTTGCAGGTAAGGATGCTTCGATCATTCTTAGGTGCTCTAATTAGTGTATGTGTGTGTGTGTGTGTGTCTTTCTTTGTTAATATTTATAGTAACTAGGAAACTGAAAGTGGATTCTTGCAGGCCCTCTCTAGAAGAATTCATTATGGAAAATTTGTAGCTGAGGTCAAATTCAGAGATGCTCCACAAGACTATGGGCCTGCAATCCAAGCTCAGGTACTGTAATTCATTTCTTATCAAAATTTTGGATGATTTGGAATTGAGTTAGTCTACAGTGCCAACATTTTCTCATCTGCATAGTGGAGAACTTTATCTAAGCCATCAGTTTTTTTTTTATGTATAAAATCTCAACCGTTAACAATCGGTCGGTACTATGCTGAGGCCGGCATAGTATAATTCTCCTTTGGAATTTCATGTTTTGTTTCATCCAGGATAGGGATGCTTTGATGAAACTCTTGACATTTGAAAGTGTTGAAGAGATGGTGAAGAGGAGGGTCGAGAAGAAGGCGATGGTATTTGGGCAAGAAGTGTGCCTTGACGACAAGGATAACAAAGAAAAGTGCAAGGTTGACCCATCTGTACTTCCTCTCCTCTATGGAGAATGGGTAATGCCTCTGACCAAGCTTGTTCAAGTTGAGTATCTCCTCCGTCGCCTTGACTGAAGCCTCTGCCACCAATGAAATGGAAAGGTGATGACTTGAAAATTTGTGAAATTCTTTGCTGGTCATCCCATGCTATGATGTTATATGATCTTGCTCTTGTATGTATACCTTCAATGATAAATAAATGCCCATTTGAAAATCTAATGTATCTATCCACAACAAAGGAAGCATGCATATCAATAGGCAGATGTATGCTTGAGTAGGGATGAAAATGGTGTTTGGTGGATGAACACACACACACACACTTTTAATTCATTTAAGAGTTGAGTGGCCTCATGGGTATTTTAAAGTTCAGCAAAGAAGTAAAAGAACATGTTAAAATAAACCGCTTCCTGCAATCACAGTTTTCAGAAGCAGGCATCCCCTTGATTTGGCAAAATGAACTTTCTAAACAAGTTCTTTTGCCTAAAGCATTTCTGATGAAGGTGTCGTCAAACACCCAAACATTGAATGGAAAGTGCTTCCAGGGGCAGAAAACACTTATCCCAATTCTGGTAGACACAAACATGACCTACTGCCCTACACAAGGTGGAAGGATCTTCTTCCTCCTAACTTCATAATAACTAACACTGACAAGGCAAATGATAATCCAATAAAGAGCTGTTTCCACAAATTATCCTATATAATCTCCATACATATATTGACTATTACTGATCCAGGCAAATCTGTGTGAGTGTAAATCAAGACAGCTATAGCGATGGCAACAATGAATAAAGAACCATTGGAGGAGGTGGGAGGGATATATTAAACTCTGAAGTATTATATCCTCTTGAAACTAGGATACACTCTGAAAGTAGTATCTAACAAGAGGAGCAAAATACAAGAAGCATATCATGTTACCATTAGAAGATTGATTTCAGTTTGACATTTCAAATTGTTCATCAGGGATGCTCAGATTGGATAACTAAGGCATTAAACTTCCTCCTCTTGGGCTTGCTTGTCAGTATAGGCTGTAGCAAGCCTAAAACTTCTAAGGTGGGGAGGAATGATTTGAGTGATATATTTAAGATGGACCATGATTATTGGCTAAAGAAAGATTTGCTTCACTTGCTTTGCTTTTTGCTTAGTTGTGTTGTGCCTTTTGTAAAAGATTTTAAAATGTCCCTTTTGGGCTCATGAAAGTAGGAAAGATAAAGCAGGAATACAGAAATGTGAGCTGAGCAAATTTTGCTCAACAAGACAGTCGGGAGTACGGGGATTATTTGGGGGTGGAGAAGCCAGATTTCTTTGTGGGACTGGTATGGCTCAAACTCCTCGTCCACCAGACTCTTCTTCTTCTCCTTCTTCTTCCATGTCGTCGTCTCTCAAGCACTAGCTTGATCTATGGCGTCTCTGTTTTCACTTCCATGGTATCCGACAAACGGCCTCTCCATCCAATAACAGTTTTACATGCATTTGCACTAATGACTTAGATCTGGAGAAGTTAAAAGCAAGCCAGTATATGATCTGGGTATGAAGGAGCTGATATTAATGCCAAGTGCTTCAGTATTATGTTTAAATATCCAAGTTAATTGGAATGTGCTTCCCTTGAAGTTTTAACTTAGTTAAAAGTAATCAAGAAACAAAGATGAGGATGATTGAGAAACTCTACTTGATTTTCTTGTTTGAAATCATACTAGAGACGGTAGATTTTAAAAAAAAATAAAAAAAAAAAAAGATCATAAATTTCTTTTGAAGTATCACTTACATCATTGCCTGGATTCATCTCTCCCTCTTCAGACAATGATAATGCTTCCATTTGTAGAAGCTACTCAACGAAATCCTTTACTTGGTTTTGTAGCCTTTAAATGTAATTGATCGCATCGTGGATGATCGTCGCTTTATTCATCTAAAACAAAAAATGAAAACTGAAAATTTAAGTAAGAATAGGTCTAGAATTTCACAAATGTTAAAATGGACCAATTTTACTAATGGGAAAATCAAAATAAAGAGAAGTAAGGTGATTACATTTGTAATTGATCGCATCCCATGAGCCTTTCATCGAGTTTCGAGGAAGGAATCAGTTGCAGTCACTCATCTCTGAAGGCCAAATTTCTATTAAAAAACGAAAATGATAAATGTTATAAGCTAATGGGACGAACTCGTCTTTCATGCCATCGGAATTGAGCTGAAGACGATTATTTTTTGTCTCGAGCTGAAGAAGAATGTTTTTCGTCTCAAGAATAATGGCATAAGAAATGGCTGTAAATCCTAGTAGGTTTAGTGAAAATAGATAAAGGGTATAATCGAAATTGAAAGTTGTGAGAAGAAGGGTGCAAAGGTCACATTGTGTTTCAAGAGGTAAAATCGTCTAATAGTCAATTATTTGTCGGATACATTAGGGGGTATGTGCAATTTATCCAATATAATTTATTAACTTTTATTATAGTGGTTTTAGGAAAGTGAAGAGAGATTTTAGATGATTTGATTCTAATTATATTTGTGATCTACTTGCCAACTAATAATTATATTTTATTAACTTTTGATTGACTGAAAGCCATTTAATTAAACTTTTTAATATGAAAAAGTTCAAAATTCTAAAAATTAAGGATTTAGGGAGGAAAGATTTGAGAATCCTCTACACTTTCAGTAAGATTGTTAAATATATATATCCTAAGAGTACGTTTATGAATTCAAAGATACATGAAAATTGGAATGCATACAAATTGTAAATCTTATAATTTCAAATTTATATGTATTAAAATTATGTTGTTTGGTTGATATGTTACTCATAACCTAATTTATCTAATTTGTATAGTTAGTGTATATTTTTGCTTTATTATTTTTTATTTAATTTAAGTGATGGATTCTCTTACAAAAGGGGATGGCAACAAGGTTTAATGTATCAAGACCAGATATCGGACCGGTTCTGAACCGTTGAGGTCCAGTTCCAGTACGGACTGATACTGGCTGGTCCTTAGAATCATGGATGGCAATGGGGCATGTTCTGAACCCGACCCTAACCCAATTTATGGGTTACCAAATAAGAATCATTAGGGGGTGGGGTGGGGTGGGGTAAAACGGGTTACCCTGTTAAATCACCCCAACAAAATGCTCAGTTTATGTGGGAATTACAATAAACATCTCCCAGGACATGAATAATAATTCTCATGAATCATAGGGATTGGTCATCCAAACGCAAAAATTGAAATTCGCATCTTCCAATTCCAATTCTCACCCCTGATTCTGGGATCCAAACAGACCCTTATCTTTTTTTTTTTTTTGGTAAATGATGATTAATATAAAAGAAAACTTAACGGAAAATACAGTTTACTTAGGTAGGAGTATTACTACTAGAGATCCTACAGGCATAAGTTCGCCCCAAACAATTGTCCCCAAGTACAGAAATCAAATCTTGTGGTGGAGAATTCACCCATGTACTAGAATCATATGAGATGGCAATGTTTGCCAACTTATCTGCAATTGTGTTGTCTTCCTTGAAAATGTGGTTGAAGATGACATTATCAAAGAAAGCCAGAATTTTTTTAGCCTCAAGTATGATATTCTCAGACTTCCAAGCACTCTGAATTTTCCCCGCAACTTCCAATATGATTTGTTTCGAATCTCTTTCAAGAATGATATTCTTGAACCCCAAATTTTTTACAAGTTTAAGTCCTTCGACTCCCTCAGCAATTAAAACCTCCGAGATCCCAAAATGAAGCGTTGTTCCACATAAGAAGGTTCCCACTCCATTACGACAAACAGTACTGGCACCGGCCAATCCCGGGTACCCCTTAACGGCTCCATCAAAGTTTATCTTAACGTATCCCATTTGTGGAGACAACCACCGTATGTAGATCTCCTTACATACATGTTGTCGGGGTTGAACTTGAACGTCACGGTCAAGAATGAGACTGGTATTTAATTGAAGTTTTTGCAAGCAAATTATAGAATTAGGCACAGAGGGAGTTACACCATCAAAAATAGCACTATTCAAGGTCAACCAAATAGCCCAGAGAAAGTTTGCAAAAAGCAGCCAAGCAAGAGATGTGCTCAAGAACTAAATCTCCTAAGGTGTTAAGGAAAAGAGTTAACCAGTCTTTCAGGTTGTTTTGAGGGGAGATGTCAACCGGACCCTTGTCATTTTATAAAATTTTGTATGAGCGTTTATTTGAATTAAAATATTTCCATATGAGAGCGTCCTTTTCTGGATAATACAGATATTTAATGAAAATCATGAGCTAACGATTTTAGGTACTGTGTCCCAGTCACTGCGTCCCAGTCAATGCGGGAACAAAACACCTGAGTACACCGTTAGAGAAGACGGCGTCTAAATAATCGGTGATTCATTCACCCAATTAACGAAAAACCAAACGGCGTCAATTACGGGCAAAAGCACCTGGTCAATATGAGTCAAAGAAGAAGCTCTCTTTGTCCCCTCCCCTTCCTCTCTCTGTTTCTCCTTTGCTTTCGAAGCCGAGACACGATACGAAACCGATTTTCATGCACGAAACCCGTTTCGGACTTTAAAACCGTCCGAAACCCGTTTCGGTCTCTGCAAATCAGAAAGCTTTCATGGCGGAGAACGAGAGCCTAAGAGCTCTGAAAGAAGAGAAAGAAATAGCAAAAGAAGAAGAGGAGGAGGAGGAGGAAGAAGAAGAAGAGAATCCTTTCTCTGGGTTACAGAGTTCTATCTGTTCTGTTACTGTACCAAATTCTTCTTCTTCGTTCGAAGAGGAGTTCAAAAGCCAGAGTTCTCAATCAGAAGCCCTAGTGATATCTCCATCTATTCCATCATCGGAGAACGATCATGAATCCGATTACCTTTCTTTTTCTCAGCTACTCGCCGGTGCGATGGAGTCTCCGATATCCAATTCGACGGCGATCTCGTCTGATGGACTGGATGTGAAGCCGACGATTCCTATTACTTCCGTCGATCCGACAACATTTCCGATGGCTTCGTCTTCACCGTTGCTTGACCCGGCTGAATTCAAGGTCTTTTTTAGCTTTCTAGTTGTAATCTATTGTTTCTGTGTTCTTCGATAAAAAATTGGAGATCTGTCTGTCACATCAGTTGTTAATGGTTTTCTTTATACTGAATTATTGGTTATATGTGTTAAGAATTTGCATGCATGTGTTGATTGTTGATACAGCCTTGAATTCTTTTGTTTATTGGGAATTTTGTTTGGGTTAGGTATTCTATGTTAAATTCCTCTAGGTATTTGGAGTAATGGATATTTGGATAGTATTAATTTCTATGTAAGAAAGAATTTTGGTCGTTCTAGATTAATCTTTTTTTTTTCAAGGGAAAGTTGCTACAGTGGGTTGATAATCTTAATTATTGGATTAAGGGGTAGTTAGGCGTTGAGCTTTGATGTTGTGGGGTTATAATGCAAGTCCTTTTTGTTGTTAATAATGGGGAGTTCGGGTTGTTTGGGAAGGAAATATGGAGCTCATGAAATTCCATATTAGTCTGGTTCATTGATTGGATTGCATGATTTTGAACAAGTAGTATCTTCATGATATAGGACAGATTATGCTCAAACTTGTTTCTTCAGATTTGTTGATTTTGGGATTTCCCAAAGAAACTTGTGAAGCTGTTTTGAATTCTGATGGATCCTTTGTTTCGTTTTCGTTCTTGTTTCTGTTTTTTGCTGGTTATTGATATGTTTTTTTCAGTTGAAACTCTGGAGTAGTGTTTCAGGCTGTCTTAAGTTCTGCCTTTTTACTTGTTATTGATACACTTTGTTTCAGTCTGAGCTATGGGGTAGTGTTTCAGGCTGCCTTAAGTTCTGGTACACATCTCTAGTAGATTGTTCCAGCAAATGGGCAGTTCTGTTACATAGATTGATGAAGTGTTTCTTGCTTGAATGTTTAAACTGGGACATGGAATATGGATCAGGTTGTGTGTCTTCATTTTATCATTAGGTACTCTTTTCACAATCAGAGAAGGATCATATGCCGTTGACCAGATTTTCCCTTCATGAAAATAGTTAAAGATGTGGCTTGATTGTTTTTTATATTTCCTTTTTTTTTTCTTTCTGTTTTGTTGTTATTATGTTTTGGATCTAGGCTTTCTTCTCCAGTTATGCTTTGAGTCTCCTTGGACTAGCTGTACATCTCTTCTATATTGTTCTGGTCAGTTGGGACCTCCAGGTTGTTAGGAAATAGATTATGGGCTTCAGAATAACTCATATTAGTAGTGTCTATTGAGAAAATATTTGAAATTGCATGCTTTATCAGAGGTGGTTTTGGATATAGTGGATGGTGTTGGATAAGGCTTGGATGATGATTCTAATACCGATATACAACTATTTTTATGTATTAGGTGGTTGAGTATTTTAGAAGACTCAAAACAGTCTTTTGCTAAACTATGTCTACAACCTACCATTGAACAAATTTGGTTCCAGAATCACAATATCTTACAAGTTAACATCTGTAGATTTGATTTGCTAAACACTCTCTCCTAAAGGACCAGGATTGGTATGTAATTATTGTCTTTTTCATTTTCTTTGGTTATAGGGGCAATTTGGGATGTCCCATCAAGAAGTCTTGGCAAGTGTAACAGCTCAAGCTGCTCATGCTCAGGCACGGAAGCAACTTCAGTACGGGTGTCCATCTTCTTCATCAGAGTTATCGCCAATTTCTGTTACACAACCGATGTCATCTGTACCAGATCCAACTCCATTAGCACAACGACTGTCACCAGTACCTCAGGATATTGATGCCTGTATGACAAAAGTGGATCAGCAGAATCCATCTGATCCGAAAACAAAATCTTCTCGCGTTATTGTGAAGACACCCTCCACTGATGGTTACAACTGGCGGAAGTATGGTCAGAAGCAGGTCAAGAGTAATGAAAGTTCTCGAAGCTATTACAAATGCACATATTCCGATTGTCATGCGAAAAAGAAGATTGAGCAATGTGATCACTCTGGCCGTGTTACTGAGATTACATATAAAGGTCGGCACAACCATGATCCGCCTCTAAAGATTAGATGCACTAGGGCACATAAGTTTGTATCATCTGCTGGACCCTTTGCCAGGAATAACACCACGGATTCTCCAGGCCGAAGGCTTAATGATTCAGATCCATCAACATCTAAGAGTGAACCTAAACAAGCAACACTGCAAACACCTGAACGGAAACGACAGAGCTCAAGTGGTTCTGACAGGAGTGCTGACATGAAGGCTGAGCAGCATGATGATGAACCAGAGCCCAAGCGAATGTATGCCATTCAACAAATTTGGTTCTCCTGGGATTTGGTTTCTTATATCTGTTACGCTGAACATCAATTTTTTTTCCCTTTGTTTTTTTCTTTTGCTAATATGCAGGATGAAGGAAAGCAGTGTAGCATATTCTGTCCCTCTCTTTAAAACTGTCAAGGAACCAAAAGTTGTTGTACAAGCAAATGGTGATGTGGGAATCTCTGGTGATGGTTACAGGTGGCGCAAGTACGGACAGAAAATGGTGAAGGGAAATCCTTACCCCAGGTGCCTAACTTTCTTTCTTTAGTTTTTGGTCTTCTAATTGGCCTGCTATGTTTCAGTTACTCTATTTCATTAGTATGTGTGGGCTTGGGACTGCTACTTGCAAATACTATGCAACTGATCTTCACATATAGTACATAATTATAATTAGTTGCCCCTCTTGAAATATTGTGATGATCACATTCCTTAGTCATCATTCTTAGTCATACCTTGCTTCTAGTTTGATGCTCAGTTTTACTGAACTGGTATGTGTAGAAAATAATTTCTTAGCATGATGCCAATATGTTAGGTAATCGTCTCTCCAAAAGTGCTTCTTTCTACTGAAAAGATCGGTACTTCCATGTTGCTCCAAATAAGGAAAAACAAAGTAGTAGTTTCAAGAGCTGAAATTTTTTTCCCCTGCATATTCAGAAAAAGTCACAGAACTAAGATAGACGTCCAGATAAGATGTTCTTGTTGACTGGTTCCCATTGTACCTTTAATGGATTGTCCAATTAAAGTACTTTCCACGCTTGATCGAGTTGATGGAGAAAAGGATAAGTAGAGAAGCACTAACAATATGATCAAGGCCTGATAGTCACTTGGAAAATTCATATTTTATCAAGAATTTTCTGTTCTCAATGAATAAGGTCTTTAACCGTAGCAGGTCACAAGTTTGGTCTTTACAGTTCTTCTGGCAACCCGTTCTTTATTCTGTATTTTTTTCATGCGAAGAGGACTGCAAGGCTCTACCCATAGACGGGTTTGCTCAATCTTTCAGTATCTATTTTCTGACGCATGATGCCTTGCCCCATCAAGGATTAAAGACTTAGTGTCAATGTGTAATTCTAATAAAAAAAATGATTTGACCTGATTCTGGCTCAGCTGGGTTGATGTAAAATTGATTTTCTTTCAAAGAAATGGATGAGGTGCTTGCCTTCTTGACTTATTAGGTATGCAATATCGTTCTCCCTCCTAAACTTAAAATCATGCATCTCGAGGATTTAAGACGCCTCTACATTCTCAAAAAATAAATAAATAGAAAAATAGAAAATAAAAAAATTAAGGTGAGATGTTTATTCAAACATGTATGAACTGGATGATTCATGTAGAGTATAAGCATTATCTAGTTAAGTTACAGAAAACATAGGATAATGTCCTTTCTTATCCTGTTGCGCTGGTACATGAGATCTTGATTACCAGCTTTATACAAACTCAGTTTGTACTTATTTGCACCTGTGATAATGGCTTTTTTGGTCCGAGCAACCTATTTTTGAGGGGTTACTCAAAAGTAATTAAGATTCTTGAGAGTTCATTATATGGCCTTGCCAACAAGCATGATACGTACTGTTGCAAGACGATAGAGAACGAATTATTTTAGTAAAACTGTGTTTTTACACTTTGTATAACCCATACAGGCCTCATAGGAGGTCTAATATATTTTTCCTGTGAACAAGCCCATTCCATCAGCCTGAATAGTGTATATTACATTGGCAATTCATCCAATTAAAGTAACGAACATGGTTCTACGGTTCTACTAGGAAATGACTTTGGAGGTAGGGAAAGGAAAAAGACGATTTATGGAGATATGTGATAGCAGCAAAACATTGAGATACTAGACTAGATTGGGAAAGCAATCAACTGAAGACTAGCTATGGGGTGAGCCTTTGGCAAGCAATTATGAAACTGATCAAGATTTCCAGCCAGATATTCAATTTAGAGTGGGAGACAGAAGCTCCATCAGATTTGGGACGAAGTTGTGCCACTAAAGTATCTTTCCTTCCCTATTCGAGATGGAAAATACAAAGAATCTTTGGTTAGAGATTATATGATCAGGACAAAAGATGAGATATCGCAGAAAATAATGTTTAAAAG
>JAUPMG010000003.1:7513179-7531601 GCA_031762675.1 Pachysandra terminalis
CTAATTTATACATTCTTTGAATGTAATTACACATTTGACCTTGTCACGTGTCAAAATATGATTGGATTAAATCAATTCCCAAATTGACTCATCATCAGTACTCATCAGGCAAAATCACATAAATGAATATCATTTTATGGAACTGTCGTGGCATTAGCCAAACCACGACAAAGAAACATCTAAAAAATCTTATTAAAACAACAAGGCCTTCCCTAGTATTACTTTCTGAAATTTTTACAACTACAAAATTTCATAGAGTAATATTAGGCATTTTGGGTTTAACAATTTCTTTTTTCCAGAAGCTATTAATAGAACTGGAGGATTTTGGGTAGAAGCTATTAATAGAACTGGAGGGGTACTTTGGTCCAATGACATTAATGTAGAAGTTCTATCTTATGAAAATTGGATTGTAAATATGTTAATTTCACAAGTTGGGCAGGATCCCTGGCTACTCTCCTTTGTACATACTAGTTCTATCGCAGCCCGTTAGGTGGATCAATGGAACTACATCAAAGATCTGGCTGATCATAATGGCCTGGCATGGATCCTTGCGGGTGATTTTAATGTTGTGACCAATTCTACCGAGAAGCGTGGGGGCAATGAGGCAATATGTCCCAATCACGAAATTATTTTGCTATGCTACATCATTGTGACCTTTGGAAATCAAGTCCAAGGGACTTCACTTCACTTGGTCTAACGGTCAAATTGGACAAGGAAGTATACTTGAGAAAATTGATCGGTGCCTTGTTAACACTCTTTGGGCAACTCGTTTTCCAATACTTGGGTTTTCCTTAAAGCACGCATTCGTTCAGACCACTCCAATTGAAGTCCAAACTTTTCATAGACGTCCTAGAGGGGTTCGACCTTTATGTTCTTTGATTTCTGGACTGAATTTCCATCTTGTGTCCATATAGTTCATAATGCTTGGAAGAAAGGGTGTTTGGCGATCTTGTTGTGCCTTTCAATGATTGGTTAAAAACACTGGCATTAGATCTTAACAAGTGGAACAAGGAGTACGTTGCTAGTATTCATGGTAGAGTTCTCAAACTCTATGATGAAATTTTTGTAGTCCAATAAGAGTCTGTGGATGATAGTAGCTTTGTCCAACAGGAAACCAAGTTGAAAGTTAAGTATCTCGATACTTTAAGAATGCAAGTCTTTTGGGGCACAAACGTATAGGATTTAGTGGCTTAAATGTGGAGATTTAAATACCAAGTTTTTCCACTTGTCTACCATAAGCCGTCGTAAGCATAATTTTATTGATTGCATTAACACTATTGATAATGTGTTGCTTACTGAACCTGAAGCCATTGAGAGGGCTTTTGTCCAATATTTTTCTGCCATGTTTCATTGTGAATCCAGGGATATGGCCTTCTCTTTTACCGAATTGATACCTTAGCTGGTATCTTTGGATGAGAATAACTCACTGCATAAAACACCATATTTGTGTGAAATTATAGATATCAAAAATCACTTGGGCCCTCTCAAATGTCTGAGGCCTGATGGCTTCCAAGGTGTTTTCTACTGTAATTTTTGGGACATTGAAGGGACTGATGTTGTTCACATTGTACAAGACTTTTTTTGTACTGGTTCCTTTTCAAAAGTCATTAATCGTACCAACATTGCCTGTCCGAGAAGACTTTTTGAGTTTCGTCTTATAAGTTTGTGTAATTTCATTTATAAAATCATTTCTCGAATAATGGTCAATCGTCCTCGGCCTATTATGGATAAGTTGATTGGCTCAAACTAATTGGCTTTCCTACGAGGTCGCTCAATCCATAATAATATCCTTATTTCACAAGAAATGCTCAAACCAATTGGCTTTCCTACGAGGTCGCTCAATCCATAATAATATCCTTATTTCACAGGAAATATATCATACCATGAGCAAGAAAAAAGGGGTACTCAAAGCTTGTATGAACTTAAAGTTGACTTATCTAGAGCATATGATTATGTCAGTTGGGATTTAATTGAGCATGTGCTTACGAATTTTGGTTTTCATTCTCGTTGGATTAACTTGATTATGTTTTGCATCAAATCTGTCTCTTATAGTGTCGTTATTAATGGGATTCCACATGGCCATATTACTCCCTCTCGTGGGATCAGACAGGGCCCTCTGTCACCCTATTTGTTCAGTTTAGCTCAGCAGACACTCACTTGTGTGCTAAACTATGCCCAAGATATGCATCTCATTCATGGTATCAAAATTAGTAGACCAGGTCCTGCTATTACACACCTTATGTTTGCAGATGATCTATTGATTTTGAGGCGTACAAACATTCGTGAGTGTCATGTGCTTAAACACATCATTGATAAATTTTGTTTAGAGGCTGGGCATTCTATTAATTTGAACAAATCGTGCATTCTTATTAGCCCTAATGTGATTGGTGGTATGAAAAAGGCTCTCTCTGAGATTTTTGACCTAAAATGCACTAGGATTCCCCCTGCTTATCTTGATACCACCTTGGTCCCTGGCAAACCTAAACGTGCTATCTTTGTGGATCTTCTATCTCGGGTAAGTCAACGACTTGCTTCCTGGAAGGGTAGCTTACTTTCCCAAGCTGGAAGAGCTACACTAATTTCTTCTGTTCTTGCTGGGCTACCGATACACCTAATGTCATGTCTTAGCCTTCCTATTGGTGTTTTAAAGAAACTTGATAGGGAAGCTAGAGATTTTTTTTGGGTATAAACACGGTAAAGAGAAGAGCCTTCATACCATTAATTGGACAACTGTCTGTGTATCTAAAAAAGCGGGGGCTTTAAACATTAAATCCCCCATTGCTTTTAATGATGCTCTACTCATGAAGAAAGCTTGTTACTTTTCACGAACTCCTCTGATGTTTGGCCCAGGATGATTTGAGCTAAATATTTTCGTGGTGGTGACTTCACGTCAGCCATGGCAAAATCCACTGGTTCTTTTATGTGGAAGAAACTCGTTGTATTACGGGATAAAACCTTGGATGGGATTGGGTGAGTAGTTGCCAATGGAGCATCCATACAAATTTCTGATCATAGATGGATTCCTGGCATTTTACCTCACCAATGGGCTATGGCTTGTGAACATGTAGTTAATGTGCAATCTGTTGCGGATCTTATTGTCCAAGATCTTCGGATTTGGAACTCAGCTCTGATCTGATCACTTCTCTTTGGTCTCTTGAACTCGGTGATTCAATTTTAGCAATTCCTCTTGCTATACATTTGGATTGTGACATGATGGTATGGAAAGGTAATAGATTGGGTAAGTTTTCTGTAGCTTCGACTTACAACCTTATACACCACAGTATCTTTCCTGGTGAGATTGATTCCTTCTGGTTAAAAATTTGGCACCTTCATGTACCACAAAAATTCCGAATGTTTATATGGAAGTGTGCACATCATACACGTTCTACTTGAAATCTGTTAAGTCATCGGTTGTCAATCCCCTGTGATAACTATCGACTATGTAATTCACATCAAGAACAACCCACTCACCTTTTTCTTAATTGCCCTTTTGCTAGGGCTATTTGGCATGGAATTCATGGTGGGATTTTGAACTCTACTTTTCAGGGTACACCTCGTTCATGGCTTCTTGAAGATAAAAATACTGACTTATGGCCTTCTCATATTGCATATCTTCCATCTCTTTGTGCTAACTTCCTCTGGGCAATTTGGTTGGCCAAGAATAAGGTAATGTTTGAAAATGCTTCTCCTGTTACTGAAACTTTGTGTTCCTTGCAACGCATTCAAGACAACTCCAAGGTTCTTGTTGATAACAAGAAGCTCTCTCTTGCTTCTTCCAATAGAATTGAAATCTTCGTTCGATGACAATCTCCTCAGTTGGGGTTTACAAAAATCAATTTCGATGCGGCGGTAAAAGGCTATCCGGATGTGGCTGGTGCAGGTGCTTTTTGTTGAGATGAAACGGGTCATTTCCTACGTGGCATGATACTATTTCTTGGTATTACAGAGACTTTGATTGCAGAGGGTCCTACGTGCTTGGATGGTTTAAGACTTGCGGCATTTTGGGTTTACAAAAACATTATACTTGAAGGTGATTGGTGCCAAATTATTCGTGAAGTTGCGGGGAAAGATGTTTGTAATTGGAAATCTGAAAGTTTGGTTCTTGAAGCTCGAGCATTATTTGCGTTCTTTGATGTGGTAAAATTTAGTCATATTTATCATGAAGCCAATGCGTCTTGGATAAACTTGTCAACATAGCTATTTCGGATGGGTCTTGTACTTGGATTTCTTCTCCTCCTGTTGAGTTGGAATCGGTTCTTCATGATGATTGTATGGGTAGAACTTTTTTAGGTTTATTTCTTGTTGTAACACCCCTGCGGGGGTTAATTGTGTATTTTGTTAATTATCTATGCTAATTATTGTAAAGAAAAAGGATAAACTACACTTTGACTTCTTTAAAGTTTGTTAAACTATAATTACTCCTTAAATGAAACCTTGGGAGAGGGGGGGGTCATAGACTGATTTATCTTTAATAAAATATAAAATTGCTCTTCTCAAATCCACCACCCCATATGAGTCCATCCCCTCACAAATACTGAGGTTTTATATAAAATACAAATTTACTCTTCTCAAATTCACCACCCCCACCACTACCACCCACCACCACCCCCGTGCCCCCGGTTTCGTATAAAAAATAATTGTAATTTAACAAACCTCAAGGTCTAAGTGCAAGTAATTGAAACCTCAGGGGTCAAAGTGAAATTTTCACCCAAAAAAATTGCTATGTCTTAGTCAATGCCGGAACAAACACCTGAGTACACCGCTAGGAGAAGACGGCGTCTAAATAATCGGTGATGCATTCACCCAATTAACGAAAAACTAAACGGCGTCAATTACGGGCAAAGGCACCTGGTCAATACGAGTCAAAGGAGAAGCTCCCTTTGTCCCCTCTTTCCTCTCTCTTTTCGTCTCTTCTTTCGAAGCCGAGACACGATACGAAACCCGTTTCGGACTTTAAAACCGTCCGAAACCCGTTTCGGTCTCTGCAAATCAGAAGGCTTTCATGGTGGAGAACGAGAGCCTGAGAGCTCTAAAAGGAGAACGAAGCAGTAGAAGAAGAAGAGGAGGAGGACGAAGAGGAAGAAGAAGAAGAAGAGAATCCTTCTATGGGTTACAGAGTTCTATCTGTTCTGTTACTGTACCCAATTATTCTTCTTCGGTCGAAGAGGAGTTCAAAAACCAGAGTTCTCAATCAGAAGCCCTAGTGATATATTCGTCTATTCCATCATCGGAGAACGATCATGAACCCGATTGCCTTTCTTTCTCTCAGCTACTCGCCGGTGCGATGGAGTCTCCGATAACCAATTCGACGGCGATCTCGTCTGATGGACTGGGTGTGAAGCCGACGATTCCTATTTCTTCCGTCGATCCGACAACATTTCCGATGGCTTCGCCTTCACCGTTGCTCGATCCGACTGAATTCAAGGTCTTGTTAGCTTTCTAGTTGTAATCTATTGTTTCTGTGTTCTTCGATGAAAAATTGGAGATCTGTATGCCACTTCAGTTGTTAATGGTTTTCTTTTTACTGAATCATTGGTTACATTTGTTAAGAATTTGCATGCGTGAGTTGATACAGTCTTGAATTCTTTTGTTTATTGGGAATTTTGTTTGGATTTGGTGTTCTATGTTAAATTCCTCTAGGTATTTGGAGTAATGGATCGTATTAATTTCGATGTTAGAAAGAATTTTGGTCGTTCTGGACTAATCTTTTTTTTTTTTTCAAGGGAAAGTTGCTGCAGTGGTTTGATAATCTTAATTTTTGGATTAAGTGGTAGTTAGGAATTGAGCTTTGATGTTCTGGAGTTATAATGCAAGTCCTTAATAATGGGGAGTTCTGGCTGTTTGGGAAGGAAATATGGAGCTCATAAATTCCATATTAGTCGGATTCATTGATTGGATTTCATGATTTTTGAACAAGTAGCATCTTCATGATATAGTAAGGATAAGCTCAAAGTTGTTGCTTCAGATTTGTTGATTTTGGGATTTTCCAAAGAACTTGTGAAGGTGTTCTGATGGATCCTCTGTTTCGTTTTCGTCCTTGTTTCCGTTTTTTTGCTGGTTATTGATATGTTTATTTCAGTCTGAACTCTGGAGTAGTGTTTCAGACTGTCTTAAGTTCTGGCTTTTTTACTCGTTATTGACAGGGTTTCAAGGATCGGACGATGCTAAGACCGGTCTGATCCCAAGCCATGATACAACTATTGTATCGTGTGGCTTTGGATCGGACCAATCCAACCGATACCGATCCGGACGGGTCCAGTGACTGGATCGTCCGATCCAACCTGTCTTCTTCGAACTACAGGTGGTGGAGTCTTTAAGGAATCTAATGGTGGAATCGGCCTGATCTTTAATCCCCTGTATCGCCCGCATCCCCATTTGGTATAACACCCTACTCACGTACAAGCTCATTGAGAACAGATCGGAAGAAATTTGAAGGGAAGAAAAATGAAATAGAAGAAAGGGAAGAATAGTGGAGGGAGAAAGAATGAGGAAAATGGAGGTTACTTACCAGCGAAATCCCCGGTTTGAGGCCGCCAACCAAGCCTGAAGCGTTCCGATTTGCATCTTTACAGTCGGGATTCAAACAGATTTTTGTAGAAGAAGAAGACGACATAGAAGAGTTAAACAAGAACAGAACACGAAGAACATAAGCCCTAGAAAAGTGCTCTGAAAGTAAGATAGTAAAGGACGGTGATGCTCAGGCTGGTGTCCTTGATCTGTAATTATGAGAGGGTCTTCGCCGGGAGTCGCCGCCGCTGCTGAATGGAGAAGAAGATGAGATGGGAACCACTGTTCCGGCAGATCTAATTTTTTTTTAGGACGATCCAAAATGTTTGGATCGGACCTGGATTGGCCGATACCGGACCAGATCGCCGATCCGTATTGGGATCAGCCCGGACCGGTCCGATCCGCGATCCTGAGAATAAAAACCTTGGTTATTGATACACTTTATTTCAGTCTGAGCTCTGGGGTAGTGTTTCAGGCTGTCTTAAGTTCTGGTACACATCTCTAGTAGATTTTTACAGCAAATGGGCAGTTCTATTACATAGATTGATGAAGTTTTTCTTGCTTGCATAGCTAGGGCTGGGGCAGGACGTGAGGACATGTATATGAGGCTTCCAACAGCTGAGATGATTGGGGAGGGGAGTTGAGGGTTGAGAGTGGGACCTTGAGCTAAGTTCCTTGGTTGGCCGGCTCACTTTTAGGGTGTTGCACTTTGTTTGGTTCTCTGGTTGTATTTCTGTTCTTTTCTGTTTCTTTCCTTATTTATAAAATACTGGTTATACATCAAAAAAAAAAAAAAAAAGTTTCTTGCTTGCATGTTTAAACTGGGGCATGGAACATGGATCAGGTTGTGTCTTCATTTAGGTACTCTTTTTCACAATCAGAGAAGGATTATATGCCGTCGACCAGATTTTGCCCTTCATGAAAATAGTTAAAGAGGTTGCTTGATTGTTTTTTATATTTCCTTTTTTTTTTTCCTTCCTGTTGTTATTATGTTTTGGATCTAGGCTTTCTTCACCAGTTATGCGGAAAAACATGTTATGAAGGATACTTCATTTCTTAATAAACGTGCTCACAGAAATATGTGCTTGTGAAAGAAAATGATCCTCTCACTTGACTGACAGGTATACTTGTATTTGTGTCAGTCTATCTGCTTGCACCAATTAGTAGTTAGCGCAGTCAAGGTCAAGCACAGTATATTGAGTACACTTGTATACGCACACATGATATTGTGCGCATGCACATGAACTTTGAAGTTCTAATATACTCTAGTTTGAAAAAATGTTTCTCAAATCATCTGAATAGAAGCTCTAGATACAAACCATGCCAAAAAATTATGGGAAAGAATGAGTGAGAAAAGAATAAGACAAATAATTCTGGTATTAGAAAATTTGTTCGGTTTACTTAGACATGAATGGAAGACAGAGGAGAGACCTTCTATGGTTCTTATTCAATTAGACAAAGCATATGACAGTTGGAATGGGGCATTTTGTTTGTGTTGTTGTTGTTGTTTATATGACAGTGTCTAAAGATTAATCTGGTGGTTTTGGTGCGAAAGGATTGCTAATCAAATATGTTGACATACATGAGAGACCGAACACTATTATGATTACAATTGGATATAGACCAATGAGTCTCCATTACCAATAGATTTATTCTAGCAGTTAGCTATGAGCCCTTATCTTTTTCCTATGGTTATGAAGGAATTTGAATTCAAGGAGAGGTGTTTTTTTTTTTTTTTTTTTCTGACTTTCCAATAGCAATTTGCTTACTTTAGGGGTTAGCTATGGACCTTATCTTTTTTGCTTGATAATGGATGAATTGATGGCTTATATTCAGATAATGTGGTATTGATGGACCAAAATAGAGAGATAGCAATTGCAATTTGCAAAAATAGAATTGTAGAGGATACCCTGGATTCAAAGAGTTTCAAAATAAGTTAAACTAAGACCCACTGTATGGAATTCACCATTTAATGCAAATGAGAATGGTGCGTGCATAGGGAGGAGATTATTAGGCTTTCTTTGATGTAATTGTTTATAGTTGTGATGTTTTTCCTTTTTGTTTGTCACATGTCTGTTCTATTTGGGCTGCTTGCCTTGTTCAGCCTGTTGTACCGTTTTTTCTTTTTTCCTTTTTGTCTAGTTTCTGTCCTTTGGAAATACAAACGGAAATGGGGGTGAGGCAATGGTAAGAATTGAGAACCAGGTGAAATTCCTAAATGTGAACACTTCCTTTATATTAGATTGATTATTCGTAAGGAGTGAGATTGAGAATGATGTTGCACATAGAATTGGAGTTGGATGACAGTAGTTTAGAGGAGCTTCTAGTTTGTGATCAATGTATCATTAAATCTGAAATCAAAATTCAATAAGACAGCTAATATATATATTAGTGCAGAATGCTAGGCAACTAAGAAAGGAATGAATGTATTGAGAAGTCTGGAAGTTGCCCCAATAGAAGATAAAACGAAGTCAGTTTAGATGTTTTGGGCATGTAAAATAGAGACCTATTACTGAACCAATGAGAAGTTGGGAGATGATACAGGTTGAAATATCCAGGAGTAAAGGAAGAGCAGAAATGGTCTAGATAGAAACGGTCAGAAATGACTTGGAGGCATATAATTTAACTAAAGATATGATATTATATGGTTCTTTCTGGAAAGGTTGTATTGGGTTCTTGGAGAAGATTAATTTAATGAATATTTTCTAAAGATTTTTTAGTAATTGTTCAATATCATTTTCATATGAAGAAAATCCATATTGGACCCACAATAATCTTTGTTTGCAATGCAAAGAAATAACCAAGGAAAGAATATAAGTGGCCCATGCAGCTGCAGTTCAAGTAACTTCACAGTTAGCATAACAAAGAATCCATCAATCAATTAGATTTGATGCTTATTTAATTTTTGTATCAATGAAAGATGCACCTTTTTAGAGATTCCATTTCCCAGAAGCTACTTGTCTATCATTATATATGCGGTATCCAAGGAGTAATCTAAATTTTGTTTCTACTTATGAGAATGAAGAAGTCTTTACAAGAACATGTCAGATGTGGCTTACAAAAAAAATGGTAAGAAATGGTAAGAATCGAACTAATCAAATATCCTAGCCATCTCTCCACTCTAACGTCTTTTCTCTTGGCTGTTTTTGTTCTTTGTTGTTGCCACTCAATAATTCCATAATGGGTGATTTAATGATTAAGAGTAATCGGATTAGGTTTATATTTGTTTTATATGATCTTCCTAGTGCAAGCAATTGAATGGTAGTATCATCATTTCTGTATGCTCCACATAAATCGTTATGCCATTGGTAGAATGTAGACAATTGAAGGTACGCTATCATTTCCTTTTTAAGGAATTTATTTGTAAATTTGTACACATTTGTAATTTGGAGCAAGCTTTATTGAGTTGATCTTTGCATAGAAGTACATCAAAGCTGGTTTGAAAGTTTCAATGCCCAGCTGCTTGTAATTTTTTTTATTTTTTATTATTATTATTATTTTTCCATCCTGATTGCTCAGTTAAATTTGCAGGAGCTACTACAAATGCACATCCTCTGGATGCCCCATCCGAGGGAAAACATGACCATGACATGCCAGTACCCAAGAAGCGACGTGGTCAACCAAGTGCTGCTCTTCTTATTGCTGCTGCTGCCGTCATGAACAATGTGCAGTTTAAGAAAACTGAAGCTTTACCAAAACAAAGATCTTCAACCCAATGGTCAATGAACATGGAAGGTGAGTTGGCTGGTGAAAAGGCATTAGAGCTTGGAGGTAAGAAAGTATTGGAAATCTGCTCGAACTCTTCTGAGCATTGGAATTGAACTCCAGCCTTTCTGACAGCTAGGTGATGAAACCAAGCAAAGGTTTTTCCATAAACCAGTTCCTTCAACGAAAGTCATGCAGCTATCTCAAGTTTTGGATCTGCAGGTTTGTTGATTTTTTCTTTCCCTCATTTAGCGTGCCTTTTACCTCTTTAGTCTTTCTGTAAACAGTTCTGTATATTTGGTTTTGTACATTATCATAGCTTGTTTGGATCAGGTTAATCACAACATAAAGTTCTAGGATTCGTTGCTGCTCATCCCAGTATCCTTATTTCAGGAAAACAGGTCCAAATAATAGCAATTGATGCCGGTTATACAATTTTTTTAACATAAATTCTTGTCTAAACCTTTAGCGTGATAAGTGATAACGAAGATCCACAAATGCATTTACAAATTCGGTCAGGATGCTATATGCATTTTCGAAGGTGATGGTGTGATTAGAGGTTGTAGGTGATGTATCTTATATCCGATTCTGGACACTGATTTGGTTTGTTAAGTTGGAACTTCTTTGGGTTTTGCATTAAATAATTGTGGGTTAAAGATGATGAAATTGACGGGAAAGAATCATGTGAGGAGCCTGGTTGAATTTGTACCAATTCAGTAAAGAATCAACTTGAAGGTTTTCTATGGGATCGGGAATTACAGTGGCTATTGAAAGCCAGACACTTGCCTGTTGGTGTGACATAACTATACATGCACCTTGAAAAGCACCTACAGACGTCTAAGAAGATGTATTTAAGCCGATATCCAGAGTGGTGACATTCTGTGAGAAACAATTGGTCCAAAAAAAGTTCTTGAGCATGTATGCCCCTTCTGCTTTCACCAGAAGATGTTGATCTGACTTGGCATTTTACCTCATTGTAATCCCTTGGGTTTACAATTCATGTACAGTCTGTCCCTTATGTGCTGCATTGGGCAGGCATTCTGTTTTGGGATCAGGGGAAAGGTGGAGGACTAACATTTTGAACTCTTGATTGTGTTGGCAACCTTTCCAATGTTGTAAACCACAAGTGGATATAAGAGGATCAACGTTTGAGATTGTCACATCTCAAACTTGAAAATCTCATTGGAGTCCCAAGTTTAAGTTGTAACTCTTATCCCATATCCATATGGGAGTGGATAAGCAATATATTATCAAAATCATTGATTTAAGTAAGATAATGCATAATTAAAGATATGGAAAATAGTATTATTAATATAATATCCATCACAAAACAACTTTCAAACAGAAAATAGCGGAAAGAAAATAATACTAGTCTCATACTTCAAATCAATCTTTATTAATTATTGAAAATCAAACCTACTAAATATTAAGTTACAACAAAGAAGCCTTATTACATGTTATACTAAAATCATCAAAATAAAGTCCTAATAATGACTAATATCTTCATAGCATCATTGTTCTTCACCTTGGTCCTCATGGTTCTTATGTCCATCATTTATAGGTTCTGAAATATGTTGTGTTCGAAAGCGTAAGCTACACTAACTTTGTAAGTAAACAAGTCTAACAATATTAAAGATTGAAGTAGAGACAATGTCACTCTTCAATGATAATCCATATAAGCAATAAATAAGTGAATATGTGATATGTGCTGAATATGCAAGTAAATATGTAATATGTACTGAGTTTGCAATAATGATATGAATAGTGACGTAATATGATATAATATGCAATGCAATATGCTGAGTTAATTATTAATGTATGTTGTGCACTTTGCAAGTATAATCACTACATGTAATTTAAGACAAACAATCTAATATGCAATATGTATGTTATATAGTATTCGTTTTGTTCCACACCCGATCAAACCCCTGGCTAACAAGATGAAAATCATTCCCCGAATACACGGCCAGAATAGGGAATTATTCCATGTGCGCATTACAGTTTCTAGGGTTTGTGACCTAGAGGTCCCAATTTCCTTGTTTCCGATCATAGGGACAAAACCCAAGGCTTCACCAATGTGAACTGTTCCTTTTGAATAATACACAAGCCGATCTACTAACATAATTTTACTCGGTCATCCATCCAATAAGACAAACATTCATCTCATAAGACAAGAATCAAAGCTGCTCTATTGGGATTATCAGTCTCTCAACACAGAAAATATAAGTCCCTCGCCTATTATGATTTCTAGATCATAATACTCTCATACTATCATAAATTTCAGAAGTATGGATTCATGTCAAGGGTAAGACATTCTGACCAAATCCATGGTCCTGAAGCTAATGCTGTGCAAGTGAGAATGTGCTCATTAACTAAGTACGCAAAATATGTGTACAATGTGTAATATAACTAATTAACATAATAACAATGAATATGCAAGCAATATGAAAGCATGTCAAAATATCACAAAATATCACATGTTCATTAATCATAGCAAATAGGTCCATAAAGAAGTAACTATATGAAATAAACACAATTTAGCAAAACTAATACCATAATCAGTCTAATTAGATCAAAATAAACAAGTATGCAAAATTTCAAATCAAATTGATAAGTTTGGGAAATCTCAGCGTACCAAAAGGCTGCCGAGTGGACTCGGTGGGGCTTCAGTGGCTTTTTCGGCTAGCCAAGAAGGCTACCGAGCTACCCCTTTTGGTTGCTGGGTTTCATTCTTTTGGTCTTATGGTCAGGCTCAGTGGGATTTCAATGTGCCGAGTTTGGGCTCGGTGGCTTTTCCAGGGACTTAAAATCTACTATGTGGCGCTCGATGGGCTGTTCGGTGGCTTTTCCAGGGGCCTAAAAAACAACCTGTGGGGCTAGGTGGGCTTTCGGTGGATCGAATAGGCTGCCGAGGGTTCCTGGAGGTTTTTGGTGGTCTGTTCAACAGATCGAGCAGTCCGTCGAACTTCACGAACTTCACTAAAACTTATATTTTTAGTTCATTTTGAACCTTAAACACAAAACTTGATCAAGTAACATTGGTTAATCTGAAATTCTGCACAAAACCCATTCATAATACATCTAAAAATAAAACTTAAATCAAACTTACCGTGCCCTAGCTTAAAACTCAGAAATTTAGTTTAAAATCATTAATATACTTCATACTCAAAAAAAGTAACATTGTACTCCTATTTAAACCATAAATAAAGTCATACTTAAATATTTACCTTGATTTGATGCTTTGTGTAGAGAATTACACATATTTCTCTTCTTCTTCTTCTTCTCCAAGTGATAAATCAACCTCACAAGGCTTTATGTTTATATAGGCACTTAGGAACTCTAGAAGTAGAAACTACCAAAACCCTAATCTCTACTCTTAAATTAGTTAGTTTGAATCTCAGTCCTTAGAATAGTTTTCCAGCCTTATTGGTTTCTTTCTAATTTGATTTCTTTCTAATTCTTGTTTTAAAATCCTAGCTTTAGTTTAAATACTTGTTATTATAGTTTGTAAATAATATTTACTAATTCTTAATTTTAAATCTCAATCATCAATTAGAGATTGAAGGCTCCTACAAGATCCTAGCCATTAATTTATATTTTAAGATCCCTACAAGATCCTAACTATATGTCATAACTTTAGAAGTTATGATTGTGTGTGTTGTACCTAGTTTTCTATTTGTACAACCCACAAATCACAATCGATGAAAAATTAAACATGACAGCTAATTACTAAAATTTTAAATTAACCCATAATATTTTATTATTTACATATTAATCTTATTATTTTTCCTTATTATTTTTGTTTGAATTATTACAGAATTACAACATATCTTTGCAAAAATTAATCAAAAGGCCTTTTTCTTTTTTTAATCTTAATTAACTTCAAGAAGAAAAAAGCAACCGGAAATAGTTGCCAGACGATACATGCTTTTTCTGTCGTGAGAGAAATGATATGCAGATTTAGAACCATCCACCTTATAGGGTATTATCCTCTGAATAAGTCATGTGGATAATAATATTTCAACTTGCTGCGTAGAACAGCAACCATGTGTAGTGGTCTTTTTGCCATGTGGCAAATTTTTAGGCCTAAAACTTAGTTTCTGAGATGGGTTAGTTATACAAAAGAATAACAACACTTCAAATAAACTGCCACGTCTGAAATTCGAGTCTCACCAGGTTTCTATAAGTCTGGATATACCTAATCGTTTCTCAAAAATTGTATACTAGAGACTTGAGTTTCATTAACTCAAGACTTGCGCCTTGAGTCGCACAATCCGCACATTTAAGGTGACGTTCTGGTACTCAGACCATTTCATTAACTTGAGACTTACGCCCTAAGTCGCACAATCCATACATTTAAGGTGACGTTTTAGCACTAAGAACATAAATTCGCGTTCTGAGCGCGGGAACGTCACCAATCCGTGGATTTGAAAAATTAATCTGCGGATTGAGTAAATGCATAAAACGGGATAAGTTTTGATATTTTTAAACTTAAAACGGGGTAATTTATGATATTTTTAAAATAATTAGGGGTTAAAATTTAAAAAATAGGGTAAGTTTTGATATTTTAAAAACTAAAAAATAGGATAATTTTGTATATTTTTAAAATAAGTAGGGGTTAAAGTTTAGAAAAAGAGGAGTAAATGATAAATTGGGATAATTTATGATATTTTGAAAATATTTAGGGGTTAAAATTTGAAAAAAGAATCAACATTTTTGTTATTTTAGAAATTTTTAGAAAAATACAAAAATAAGTGAGTTTTATTTTGAAAAAAGGTTAAATTAGGTTGATAAATATGACTGTATCTTTGTATATGAAGTACAGTTTATATATATATATACGGGATAATTTATGATATTTTGAAAACATTTAGGGGTTAAAATTTGAAAAAAAAAATTAACATTTTTTTTATTTTAGAAGTCTTTTTAGAAAAATACAAAAATAACAAAATTTTATTTTATAAAAGGGTTAAATTAGGTTGATATTTATGGCTATATCTTTGTACATGAAATACAGCTTTTATATATATATATATATGCTCTAGGGCCACAATTTATTTTCAAGTTTGGCGCTCTCATGCTCTCACTCTGACTTTCGCTCTCGCACTCGCTTGGCGTACTCGTGACTTAGTTCACGCCTCGTGCTTTGAAGAATTAGGCGGGAGGAGAAATTATATGGGATCAATGTCTCACCAAAGTCAGTTACAGCGGTTGGTCACAAAGGGTACTGGTCAATAGTGTTGTATCCTCGTAACTTATAAGCTACTTCAATTATAGCGGTTGGTCACACGGGAGACAAATGTTTTGTTCATAGGACCCAACCCATGCATCAATCAATCAAAAGGGGAGGAGGCTATATTAACAGCAAGGTTTTAAATTTTGCCCAGCATGTCACGAAATATTACCATTTTCTAGTTTAGCTTATTTGATGAAATTTTGTCAACTTCTGATGAAATCGAAATTTAAAATCTTGGTTAATAGTAAAAAAATGCAACTCAAAAATAAGAGGAGAACTCACATTAAATGCTTGATTAAAGAGCTAAAATTTCGCCAACCTCTTGAAGAAATCTCAGGCAAAATTGAAATTTAAAACCTTTAAAACCTTGGTTAACAATGAAGTGCATGCCAAATATGGGGAGAACTCACATTAAGGCTGAGTTTGTCCCAGCTTATAATTGCTTATTTCAGCTTATAGCTTATTAAAGCACTTTTTAAAATTGAAATTGTGTTTGGCTAATGGTAGAGGAAGGCTACCAATAAAGAGAAGCTGTTCAAAACAGCTTCTCTTATCACTTATGCAAGAGGTTATTTTTAAACTTTAGTAATATTTTCATAATACTTATTTTACCCCTAAACTTTCATTCACTTAAATAAATGTTATTTTTAAACTTTAATAATATTTTTATAATACCTATTTTACCCCTAAACTGTCATAAGCACTTAAATAAATGTATTTATCAAACACCAATTTCTTCAAATAACCAAAGGAGGTTGGCCCGAGTGGAAGGGGCTCGGGTTGCTTAAGCAAGTGGTCTCAGTATCGAGTCCTTGTGGATGCAGCAAACCTTGTTGGGAGAAGTCCCCGCTTCGGCGCCCGACAATACCTCGGAGGAATAGTCCCAGGCGAAGCCTGGGGATACCTTGGGGAACCAAAAAAAAAAAAAAAATTCTTCAAATAAGCAATTTATTGTTGTTGTGGATAAGTGCTCCCATTGAGTCACTTATCTAATGAGTGCTTATCCAAAAGCCGGGCTAAACGCAGCCTAAATGCTTGAATAAATACATCAGCCACTACCATTGGTCCAATAAGAAAACAAGCCTAAACCCGACATCAAATAACAAGGCATGACCAAGGTTTTGAACTGAAAGCCTTTCACAAACCTTTGTAGTTTACATTTGTTGAAGGCAAAATTAAGAGTTTTAGACTGTAAATATGGTTAGTTATTCCTTTCACTGTATAAAAACCAAGTGTATATATATCCATTTCATTCAGGTCCTCTAATCTGTGCAACATATCACATTAATTAATATCAGGAATAAACCATTTTTTATTTTTTTATTTTATTTTTTATAATCTACAAATTAAGATGCATAAGAATTCATAATTTTTTATACAAAGATCCCAGCCCACCCCATGAAGATCATCAATGATCTACATCGATGATGAAACAGCTCTATCAGCTAGAAAAAAACCAACTCATTGATAACTCTTGCTAATCCTGAATCCAATATGTTCTCAACCTTCTTTATTTTTGCCTTAGCTTTGATACCATCTTCTTCTTCTTCTTCAAGCCCAGATGTTGCTGCTGCAGATACACATTCATGGAATCTGAAGCAACTGATAAGATGGTCATTTGTTATTCCAGCTACCTGCATGAACGAGTATATGACAGTTGGTCCCACACTCCGAAACCCCCTCTTAACCATATCTTTGCTTATCACATCTGCTTTTGGAGTCTTCACTGGGACCTGACGAGGATACCGAAATCTACTGATTATAGGCTTGTGGTTGACAAATCCCCAGATATATTTGTCAAATGATCCGCACTCATCTATAATCTGCATCAGCAAAAACACATAAAAAGTTACTATGCAAGTTAATCATGGCGAAAACTTTGTACAATGTAATTCATTATTTCTTACCAACTTAGCTGGTAAAAGGATAGGGGGATAGGGTTTTCAATTGCTAGAAAGGATTGAGACAGGGTTTTCAATTAAAAGGACAAGGACAGGGTTCCAACATGGATAATAAACTATCGACAATCCCAGATTTTACCAACTTAGCAAGCTGTCATCTTCAATAAAATAATACTTAGGTTGGACTGGTTGTACAAAGGTCAGACCCTATAGAGGGACCTGCCATAAAGTCAACTTATCATTTGTCCTACCAAATGTGGTATTACTTACCATGATTTGGAAAATCTCCCCACCCAATCCATCCAATCGGGGGATCATTAAACTAGTTGGGTCACAAGAAAGAACAAGTGGCGAGTGGCAAGGGTCCCAATTGAAAATGGTTTCAATCAAATGCATACATTTGTGCCAACAGATTGATTTTCATCAGACATTGGAAGTTGGAATCATCCAATGCAAACATTTGTGCCAACAGATTGATTTTCATCAGAAATTGGTAGTTGGAATCATACAATACATACATTTGTGCCAACCGATTGATTTTCATCAGAAATTAGTAGTTGGAATCATACAATGCAAACATTTGTGCCAACAGATTGATTTTCATCAGAAATTTGTAGTTGGAATCATCCAATGCATACATTTGTGCCAACAGATTGATTTTCATCAGAAATCGGTAGTTGGAACTTGGAATCATTCACATGTAGGCAGATGTAAGTTGAAGAATAGTACCTTTTTCATACTCCTAAAGAGAATTCATCATGAAATAAGTAATACATAACTTACTACACCATGGTGAATCTTACTGCTAATGGATTTAAGGTTGAAAAAAGAGAGCATCTACCTTCAATATTTGGCGTGCATTCTCAATGATCGCACTGAGCTTTAGCTCCGACAATAAGGAGCTTGCTGCACTTCCTGGTGCTATTATTTTCTTCTCAATCAATTTTGAGACGGCAACTGGGTCAAAGTCCACAAAGACTTCCCTGTGAGTACATCAGTCAAAAGTGAAAATACAATGAGGTAAGCAGGAGTGGTGCCAAAAACCATGCAAATATTTCGTGTCTAACATTCTG
>JAUPMG010000003.1:7531701-7548973 GCA_031762675.1 Pachysandra terminalis
TTATAGTACATTTCTGTACAGTTTAGGCCTTCGGGCTATATTAATATAAAAAATTCCTTACTGATAAAAAAAAAAAATTTATATACAAGGTACTGTATATGTAAGAAAAGTTTTATTCTAATAACTAATAGTACATTGAAACATCTTTAAAAACTTATTAATCAGTAATTATTAGAGTTTATTGGTCATCACCATGGAGCCAATTGGGTTCCTCAAAATTATTACATGTTAGAGATTATTAGCTTATAAATTATTAGTTATTAGAGGGTTGATTGTTGATTCTTTATTGGTTTAAAAAAATAAATCACAGAGTTAATCTAATGGTGTTGTGACTTTTGAAAAACATTGAGATCATTAAGAACGTGCTTTGATGAGCTGTCACTAGCATGAAATAAATATGTGGTGAGACTGATGACTTGCATCAGTGATGAATGGTTATTATGTATATTTTTGCATTGGCTATAGATGAATTGATGGATTATATTCAATAGGATATTCCTTTGTTTATGTTAATTGTTGATGGCTTGGTATTGAATCTTTTGATTTATTAGACTAGACGGGTAATAATACAGACTATGATGGCTACTTTGGGAACCAAAAGTGTGAAAATTAATCTAACTAAATGGAATCTTTGGAATAAGAGCCTGCCTTGGTTTCTTATTCATAATGCGAAAGATTGAATATGTTGCTCATAGAATTATAGCTAGGTGACAAGTTGATTTGCTTTCGGGCTAACGTGTCACCATCTATATTCCTTGGACTCGGCTGTGGGTGTCAGACTAATCTGGTCCCTATATCTGGGAATACAGGAACTTGGCCAATATACTGTGTAGTTTAAACATACTTATGCTAAGTAGTACCATAATATGGTACTACATAATAACAGTTTTACGCATTTGAAACTTGATATTTAATTTCCGTATTACCACTGTATGGTAGAAACAAATAGACAGAAACAATTTCCATTCATTTTGTACTTATTAAAATATGTTCATGTCCGAGTCGTTTTCATATCAGTGTTGGCATGGGTACTTTGCATAGACAGAAGGATCCATGTAATTTAGGTCACCATTGCATTTCAATAAACTAAATGCTAAATTTCAGAAGGCACTGTAATACCAGCTATACTTTATGGAGCATAATGATGAGCAGCTTAGAAAGAACACATTAATACAATAATTACAATTGAGATGAGGACGTTGATATGGATGAATGGGAAAACATTGAGATGTAAAATGTGAACTAAATGCATCTGTTAGAGTGTGGGAGTGGCTCCAATATAGAATTAGAGGCTAATTTTATAGCAGTGAAGTTCTGTCCGTGTAGAAGAATTGTTTAAGCTTAAGCTCCAAATCCTTAAAATCAATATAGTGAATCAAGCTTCTGGGATAGGTTATAGGATTGATTAGGACTTTCTTTCAAAATTATGACCAGATGAACAATATTCAACACTTCTTTCTGAAAAGAAAAAAAAATAGATACGCTAATTTCCTGTCTACTGCACATCTTTTGCCAAGAGCGAAAAACTAAGATTTTATGTGTACAACTTAAATAATTTGTGCTCCCTCTCGCGTTCTCCTCGAAAAGATAAAGAGGTATAGCTTTTTATCTTTTGATTATGCTGTTATCTTCACCTGAGGCATCCTCTATGTTGTTATTTGAATCATTCATATGGGGTATCTCCTGTTCATCTTTAACTGTCTTCCTCGTCCTCTTCAAGTAATAGCTCTTGATCTCGATGGCACTCCTTTTTATTCCCCTCCATATTGAAACCTAATTGGTCTTTAAAAGGATTAAAAATAATTACGAAAACATAACTAAATCTAGTTCATTATGCTGCATTTGCAAAATTGTAAATTGTAAACTCACTTTTGTTTCTTTCAAGTTTCACTTCCAATAGGTTTTTATTAGTGCCACTTCTTCGAAGTCTTCATTGGTATCTTTTAACTTGGATCAATAGGAAGGCATGGATATCTTCTCCATAATCCACTCACATCATCCAACCCACTATTGATAACATGGAATATTATAATTTATTGTTTTCTTTTTTCTTTTGGTTTTCCATATTCCAAACTGCATATTTTATTTCACAAACATAGTTGCATTCAACTCTTTATTTCTACTCTTTGGTTAACTTGCATGTGAAAAATGTTTACCCTATATCCTAAACTATTCATGGTTTCTTCCAACAAGGTGGCATGGGTAAAAGAGATACTAATTAGAGAAAATGAGCAGGTGGCTTGGAATTTTGGATTCAGGGGACCATTATTTGATAGGAAATTAGAATTAATGGCAGAACTGCTCCGGAGACTAAAGAAAGCTCCAGTAGGAGAAGGATTGGACTCTAGATTGTGGAGAAAGAATAAGGAGTGGGAAATTTTCAGTGGGTTCTTTCTTTGAGGCATTGGTGGGTGGAGAGGAGTGGAAGGGGCCGGGGAGAATCGTTTGGAATAATAAAATCCCCTCAAATATAGTTTTTTTCTTGTGGACAACAGGATTAGATAGATTCTAACCATAGACCATCTTATTAGCAGGAAGTTGATCATTCCAATTCGTTGCTACATGAGTAAGAATGCATCGGAATCAATGGCTCATGTACTGTGCATTGCAAGATGGCTGACCAGGTATGGAGCCACTTGTTATGCCGATTCACGTTAATATATATAGATATACACATATGTGTGTGTGTGTGACTTTGTTTCTTTTTGCTTTGGAGGGTATAGAATCATAGATTTAGTTTTCATTTTGATGTATCTAGGGAAATGATATACTTGCAAGTATGTGTACATGTGTAATTTGTACTCTTTTTTCATAATTTTGAGACTAATATAATACATTGTTACTTATTAAAAACAAAAGTGTTTATTATTGTAGATAAACAAATAAGTATATGATAATATAACTTAATTTTCTTAAGTACACACCTGTTCAAATATGTGCAAATTACACCCACAATGTGTAGTCCTACAGTGAAGCACAAGATAAAATTTGCTTCTGTAGCAATTTTAACTAAATGAAAACAAAAGATTAATTACTGAATAGAAAAACTAAGTAGTTAACATTACAACCATTTAGATGATTCAAGAATGCGACGCCTTAACCCATTTCGCTGTATTACTATATCTTTTGTGCATTGCCGGTCCCAAGCCTGGGTAACAAGGTTTAAACGATCAGGACTGAGTACCGGACCGGTCTTGGCAGGTATGGTCCAGACCGGCGGTACCAATTGGGACCGGTGTGTACCGGACCGGTCTAGATTGAAACCAGTCTGGACCATTCCATACACAAATAAAAATAAAACAAAAAAAAAATTACCGGAACCGGTTGAACCGGTCCAGTCCATATCCCGCGATACAAAAGTTTGTATCGCGGTTTGGGATCGGACCGCTGAGGTCCAGTCCTTTAAACCATGCCGGGTAAAGGAAGAGGGTTGTGTCAGGTTGTCAGTCGGTGTAAAACTTTTGCTAAACCTCTTATTACATGATTCAAGAATACAAAAATAGAAAAAGGAAATAAACGAGAATAATATGTTACCTGGTGGCTCTGCTTTCATTCTTAAAATAGTCTTACTTCTCTAGAGCAAACCTGTTTCATCTTGGACCAATCCATTGCTTCTCATAATTCATTCCATCTGTCAAGACAATTTTAGAGTCCTTGTTCAATCTGCAAAGTCTTGAAAAACAAGGATTTCAAAATGCTCCATCGCATGCGAAGTATGATGTCATCTGTAATTCCAGCATTAAGTTTCATATGGGCATATGTTATAATTCTTCCCATCTCTCCTTTGCGGGCAGAGGATGATGTTAACTATAATTCCAGTATTCATCAATAAATTTCATATGGGCATATGAGTGATTTAACATTAACAAAGAATCTGTCAATGGATTCTCCACCGCGATGATGAGTCAGTGGATCATTTGTTATTACATTGTTCTTATACCATGGCAGTGTGGAGGTTCTTTCTGCAGTTTGTATCGGTTGACTGAATTTGGCCTCATGGTATAGCCAAGTTTTTTGAGCTATGGCGCTTCCCCATTAAGGGGGTTAGAGGGCGGATGATGTATTGATCTTTATTTCAGGCTATCTTATGGGCGATTTGGGGTGAGAGAATAGGAGAATTTTTTAGGGAAGGTCAGTTTGGTTCGTTAGTTGGTAGACTCCATTATGTACTTGGTAGCTTTGTGGATGGTAGTGTTACCGATTTTTGAGGGTATAACCACTTTGGATATTACAAGGTGTTGGTGGGAGGTGATGGAGTCTTCTCATGTGCCTTTATCTTCTCTCTGTGTCTAGTGTTCTCCTTCTCTAGGTCGGTTGAAGTTGAATGTGGATGACTCATGCTTGGGCAATCCGGGCCCCTCAGGGATTGGTGGTGTTTTCAGGGATCATGGGGGTGTCATTTGTCATGCCTTCTCGGGTCCAATTGGTATAGGTGACTCTACTTGTGCAGAGATTTTGGCCTTGATTACGGGGCTTCGTGAGTCTTTACAGTATGTTTTTGTGGATTTGAATATAGAGGGTGGTTCTGTCTCAGTCATTTCTTGGACGAGGGGTCATGTCCGTTTCCCTTGGAGATACAATCATTCTGTGTGTTTGGCCCGAATTTTGGCTTGTAATGTATATGCCTCTTTTACACACATCCCTAGATCGGCGAATTGTGTGGCTGATTCTTTGGCAAGGAGGGGTGTTGGTAGAGAGGAATTCTTCTTTGGGATTCACAATCCTGAGATGTTAGGAGAGGATGTTAATTACTGGTGGGAGGGTGCTTTACTAGTCCTCTTTTGGCAGATTCTTCTGCCGTTATTTTTTGTTTTATTTGCTTTTGATTCTTCTTGGAATCTTGTAAATTTTTTCCACTTTTGATTTATATCATATCTTTGTCATTGATCAAAGAAAAAAAAAACAAAGAATCTGTCAATTTCTCCTTTTGTCACATGGTAAATGTAACCAGTGGCTGGTTTTGCGTCTCCATTGATCAATCAATTGATCGCTTTCTCCATGGTCCTATCAACACTTTTTTCATGGGTATCTGCTCTGTTCTGCCAGAATTCTGGGGAGTTCATTTTGGTTGCTTTGTACAGGATTGGTAAAAGGGACTAGTTATCTTTTGAGATTTTTTTATTTTTTTGAATAGGGGATGAGGTTGGGAGTCTGTATGCTTTATTGGGCAGCTGTGTGTGTACATACTTCATGTAATAAGGGGGGCAATTACACTTGTAACAATTGTCGTACGTTTTGCACTTTATTTCTGACATATTAACATTTACCTATCAAAAAAAATTGATCAATCAATCGATCAACAATGCCTTTCCTGAACTAGCTGGAGTCGGCAAAAGAGATCCTATCCTGCCATTCCAGCCTATTAAAAATTCCGTGTCCCAAATTAAATTCTTGATCTTAAATGTGTCCCCACCTACTCCACCAATCTCCTGGTCGTGTTTCACTTCCACACCTCCATCAACTGAGCAAACTACATGGAGCCAATGGATACCTGTTCTTAGCATTCATCTTTTGTTTATTGACATCCTTGAGCCATATTCTCATTGTCCTCTAATTTTACACCTTAGCATGGTTCAATTTCATTTGAGATATCCCAAATATTCCTTCCATGAGAATACTACTTAAATAACTGAAATTAATAATGCTGAGCGCCCCAAGCAAATTGAAAATCCAAATGAAAATCTTGATATGCTACCTTGCCTCTATTTAAAGAATGAACTCACCCTTGTTTCTCTCGTAAATAGAATGTTGGTTTACAATCAAATCATGAAAATTAAGTCGTATCACCATTAATCCATTATCAAAATTTAAAACCATATGCATGGTCCTCATTGGTAACCCTCATTGAAAGCTCAAAGTGAACCTTTTAGTACAACTGTGTGGTTTCTTTGGCAAGCAGTTAAGTTGTTGACTATCAATTTCAAGGCAAGTATTCAATTGAATTTAATCAAATGAGCCTCAAAATCTTAGGATCGTATATCGACCAAAAGATATATTTGATGTTTGAACCAAAAATATGGAATTTTTAAAACTATTGTTCAATGATAGTTCATACAAATGTGACCATTAAACTGAAAATTCTACATGATCTGAATGTATGATTGTATTCCTTAACGATCACTTTGTTTATGTATGATAAAAATGAAAGCTGCTCCTCTTTCATTTGCAATTTTATGAGCTTTAGTATAATGCTTGAAATTCTCCTTAACAGTGTTCTAGTTCCTCTCTGCTTTGCACCTAAAAATTTGGCAGAATGAAATGTAAAAAGTTGTAGTTCCTGCATGATGATTAAATATACCGACTCCATAGCTGAACTATAATAATCTTTAATTATTTGCATGCCAAGCCTGTAGGCTTGGAACGATGCAACTCTGCTGAATAAACTGAGCTTAGTAAAATCAGTACAAATTTATAAACCATCTTTACATAAATCATCGAGATAAAATTGCCCTTATGATTAATCATATTTTAAATTAATATTAATAACGATTTTAACGTGGGGAGGTTAAGACTTGTTATTAATGCTTACAGAAATAACAACCACAATAATGGAAGACTGCTGTCTACTTTTCTTCAGTAATGTAATATTTTAAATATCAATTCTTTAATATCTAAATAATATTAATTGGTATTAATGGTTCAGAATAGCAACAATGGCGGTGTATTCATAACATTATTTGAACATAACGTAGCAGTCTTTCAAGCTATACTATTATTAACAATAATGGCCATTGTGAAAAACATGTTATGAAGGATACTTCATTTCTTAATAAACATGTGCTCACAGAAATATATGCTTGTGAAAGAAAATGATCCTCTCACTTGACTGACAGATATGCTTGAATTTGTGTCGGTCTATGTGCTTGCATCAATTAGTAGTTAATGCAGTCAATTTCAAGCACAGTATATGAGTACACTTGTATACGTGCACATGATATTGTGCGCATGCACATGAACTTTGAAGTTTTAATATACTAGTTTGAAAAAATGTTTCTCAAATCATCTGTATAGAAACTCTAGATACAAACCATGCCAAGAAATTATGGGAAAGAGTGAGTGAGAAAAGAATAAGACAAATAATTCTGGTATTAGAAAATTTGTTTGGTTTACTTAGACACATGAATGGAAGACAGAGGAAAGACCTTCATACGGTTCTTATTCAATTAGACAAAGCATATGACAGAGTTGGAATGAGGCATTTTGTTTGTGTTGTTGTTGGTGTTTATATGACAGTGTCTAAGATTAATCTGGTGGTTTTGGTGAGAAAGGATTGCTAATCAAATATGTTGACATACATGAGAGACCGAACACTATTATGATTACAGTTGGATATAAGACCAATGAGTCTCCAATACCAGTAGATTTACTCTTGCAGTTAGCTATGAGTCCTTATCTTTTTGCTATGATTATGAATGAGTTTAAATTCAAGGAGAGGTGTTTTTTACTGAATTTCCAATAGCAATTTGCTTACATTAGGGGTTAGCTATGGATCTTATCTTTTTTGCTTGATTATGGATGAATTGATGGCTTATGTTCAGATAATGTGGTATTGATGGACCAAATTAGAGAGATAGCAATTGCAATTTGCAAAAATAGAATTATGGAGGATACCCTGGATTCAAAGAGTTTCAAAATAAGTCAAACTAAGACTCGCTGTATGTAATTCACCATTTAACGCAAATGAGAATGGTGCGTGCATAGGGAGGAGATTATTAGAGGGAGCTTGTGGCTTTCTTTGATGTACTTATTTATAGTTGTGATGTTTTTCCTTTTTGTTTGTCACATGTCTGTTCTATTTCGGCTGCTTGACTTGTTCAGCCCGTTGTACCTCTTTTTCTTTTTCCTTTTTGTCTAGTTTCTGTCCTTAGTAAATTTTGTGTTATCATTTGGTAATTCAAACGTAAATGAGGCATTGGTAAGAATTGAGAACCAGGTGAAATTCCAAAAAGTGAACACTTCCTTTATATTAGATTGATTATTCATGAGGGAGATTGAGAAGGATGTTGCACATAGAATTGGAGTTGGATGACATTAGTTTAGAGGAGCTTCTAGTATGTGATCAATGTATTTCATTAAATCTGAAAACAAAATTCAATAAGACAGCTAATAAATATATTAGCGCAGAATGCTAGGCAACTAAGAAGCAAAATATTCATAGGATGAACAGGGCCATGCTTAAGATGTTGAGATGGATGTGTACTTCTACTAAAAAAGAAAGGAATGAACGTATTGAGAAGTCTGGAAGCTGCCCCAATAGAAGATAAAATGAAGTCGGTTTAGATGATTACCAGAAATGGTCTAGATAGAAACGGTCAGAAATGACTTGGAAGCATATAATTTAACATTTTAACTAGAGATATGATATTATATGGTTCTTTCTGGAAAGGTTGTAATGGGTTCTTGGAAAAGATTAATTTAATAAATATTTTCTTAAGATTTTTTAGTAATTGTTCAATATCCTTTTGGTATGAAGAAAATCCATATTGGACCAACAATAATCTTTATTTGCAATGCAAAGAAATTACTAAGGAAAGAACAGCTGCAGTTTAAGTAACTTGACAGTTAGCATAACAGAGAATCCCTCAATCAATTAGATTTGATGCTTATTTAATTTTTGTATCAATGAAAGATAGATGCACCTTTTTAGAGATTCCATTTCCCAGAAGCTACTTGTCTATCATTATATATGCAGTATCCAAGGAGTAATCTAAATTTTGCTTCTACTTATGAGAATGAAGAAGTCTTAAAAAGAACACGTCAGATGTGACTTAAAAAAAAATCTGTCAGATGTTCAATAGGGCAGGTCACGATTTGGTCAATTTCAGTTGGCAGAAATGGTAAGAATCGAAGTATCGAACTACTCAAATATCCTAGCTATCTCTCCACTCTTAACGTCTTTTCTCTTGGCTGTTTTTGTTCATTGTTGCTGCCACTCAATAATTCCATAATTGATGATTTAATGATTAAGGGTAATTGGATTAGGTTTAGATTTGTTTTATATGATCTTTCTGGTGCGAGAAATTGAATGGTAGTATCATCATCTCTGTATGCTCCACGTAAATCGTTATGCCATTGGTAGAATGTAGTCAATTGAAGGTGCACTATCATTTCCTTTTTAAGGAATTTATTTGTAAATTTGTACACATTTGTAATTTTGGACAAGCTTTATTGAGTTGATCTTTGCATAGAAGTACATCAAATCTGGTTTGAAAGTTCCAATGCCCAGCTGCTTGTAGGTTTTTTATTTATTAGTTTTCCATCCTGATTGCTCAGTTAAATTTACAGGAGCTACTACAAATGCACATCTGCTGGATGCCCCGTCCGTAAGCATGTTGAGAGAGCGACAGATGACACCACCACCATTATTATAACATATGAGGGAAAACATGACCATGACATGCCAGTACCCAAGAAGCGACATGGTCAACCAAGTGCTGCTCTTCTTATTGCTGCGGCCGCCATGAACAATGTGCAGTTTAAGAAAACTGAAGCTTTACCAAAACAAAGATCTTCAACCCAATGGTCAATGAACATGGAAGGTGAGTTGGCTGGTGAAAAGGCATTAGAGCTTGGAGGTGAGAAAGCATTGGAATCTGCTCGAACTCTTCTGAGCATTGGAATTGAACTCAAGCCTTTCTGACAGCTAGGTGATGAAACCAAGCAAACGATTTTTCCATAAACCAGTTCCTTCAACAAAAGTTGTGCAGCTGTATTTAAGTTTTGGATCTGCAGGTTTGTTGAAATTTTCTTTTGTAATTTTTTCCCTGATTTAGTGTGCCTTTTACCTCTTTCTCTGTAAACAGTTCTGTATATTTGGTTTGTACATCATCATAGCTTGTTTGGATCAGGTTAATCACAACATAAAGTTCTAGGATGGGTTGCTACTCATCCCAGTATCCTTATTTTAGGAAAAAAGATCTAAATAATAGAAATTGATGCAGGTTATACAAATTTTTCAGCATAAATTCTTTTCTGAAGGTGATAACGAAGATCCACAAATGTATTTCACTTTACGAAGTCAGTCAGGATGCTACATGCATTTTCGAAGGTGATGGTGTGATTCCATTAGAGGTTGTAGGTGATATATCTTATATCTGATTCTGGACACTGATTTGGTTTGTTTAAGTTGGAACTTCTTTGGGTTTTGCAGTAAATAATTTTGGTGTGAGATGTGCCTATACATAAACACCTTGAATAGGTCATGTGGATAATATTTCAACAGGCCGCGTATAACAGGAGCCGTGTAGATTGATCTTTTTGCCATGTGGCAAATTCTTAGGCCTAAAACTTGGTTTCTGAGATGAGTTATACACGTGAATAACAGCACTTCTTCAAATAAACTGCCATGTCCAAAATTCAAGACTCACCAGGTTTCTACAAGTCTGGAACACTTCATTGGATGTACCTAATCGTTTCTCAAAAATTGTATGCTAGAGGCTTAAGTTTCATTAACTTGAGACTTACGCCCCGTGCTTCGAAGAATTAACGCCATACCTAACCTTGGGTTTCTACGCGGGAGGAGATATTATATGGGATCAATGTCTCACCAAAGTCAGTTATAGCGGTTGGTCACAAAGCGTACTGGTCAATAGTGTCGTATGTGCTCATAACTTATAAGCTACTTTATTAATCACAAATGATAGAACCTTTGTACATTACAATCGAGACAACTGTTTTGTACATAGGACCCATGCATCAATCGATCAAAAGGGGAGGAGGCTATATATTAACAGCGAGATTTTAAATTTTGCCCGCATGTTGTGAAATATCACAATTTTCTAGTTTGGCGATTCAAAATAGTTCGACAATGTTTCTTCATCCGGGCGATTTATGACAAAATTTCATAGGCTCCTAACGAAATCTCAGGCGAAATCGAAATTTAAAAGGGTAATTTACATATATCTCCTTTGAGGTATACACAAATTGCAAAGACCTCCCTTCACTTTTGAAAAATCACAATAACCTTTCTTCAAGTTTGGAGAGTGATCACACTTACCTCTCTTCCGTTAAATCTCCGTTCAAAGGAGAGATGAAATTTGCTAAACTGAGATAATGTAATGACAAAAGCACCCCTTTTATGTTATAATTTTAAATAATGAAATTTTCCCTATAAAGTTTCGTTAGACCCCGTTGAGTTATTAGGTTCAAAATTGAATACGAACCCTCTTCTTCTGTGTAGAAAATGCGACTTGGATGACAAACTATAGGTCTATAGCAGCCATCGCCGTACCCTTCAACAGAGCTACAAACTAATTTCGCCGGCGTAGATACACGCCTTTGACGGAGTTGAACACTATCTTTCTCTCTTAAGTAGGTTTTCTCATCTTTTTCCCGATTGAATGGTTTTATCATTTGAGATGAAGCTTCCTCAACTATGCTCGACATAACCCAAACACAACACCTAAACGACGATGACCTGTGGCTGATTGAGCTATTAAAACCGTGCTATTGCATTCTCAGTGTCAAGCTTGCAATTTAAGGATAACCAGCAACTTAGGAAGTGAGGATGAGTGTGAAGGTCAAGAAGAGGACAACAGGATAATGTAATTGTGGATTGACCATGTCCATGACGGGGCAACCTGCATTATAACTTTAAGCATAGTTGCTCCTTTCATCTAATCCATCGTTATTAGCAATTGCATTCCCAAAAATCAATCTAGGTAGAAATTTGTTTCTGTCAAAGCTGTTCAACAGCTAAACAGCAAAGAAGGCAACTTGTTGATTGACTCCGAACTGCATAACTTTGACAACAAATTCAAACAAATATCCTTCCAAGACACAGAGAGAAAGAGAGGGTTATTGAGCTTCGTGAGACAATCTATGCCTCAAATTGAAACAAATAATAATTTAATCTCCGATGTACACGATTTTTAATAAAAAAAATTACATCCTAGAAATTTCTTATTTTTCCCTGCATGTGGCTGAATGTCAGCCATGGCTAAGAGTAGAAATTGTTCCAGAAAAGAAACCCTAGAAGTGATTAAAATTCTGTTTCTTTTCATACAGGCCATTGACCATTTCAAACATTGCTGTCCAAGACCCCCTTAAGAAATTCAAACTTTCCGCCGATATACTCGGTCTTACTCGGAGATGCAGTCGTCGGTGTACTCAATAACAGTGAATGGTGAAAGAGATTAAAGGATTTTTTCCTCCATCAAAACCCCTCTTTAATTCCACTTCTTCATAGAAACCCTTGGAAGGTTATTTCTGTCAACTAATTTATCTCGTTAACAATAATGGGGGGATGGAGGGCATATTAGTCAAACATGAAAATATTTAACCTTTTTAACAGACGTTCTCTCAGAGGAGAACTGACATTAAATGCTTGATTAAATAGCTAAATTTCGCCAACCCTAACGAAATCTCAGGCGAAATTAAAATTTAAAACCTGTTAACAGTGAAATGCATGGCAAACAATATGGGGAGAACTCACATTAAAGAACTCACATTAAGGCTGCGTTTCGTCCGGCTTATATAACTGGTTCTTACAGCTTATAGCTAATTAAAGCACCTTTTAAAATTAAAACTGTGTTTGATAAGATCTAATGGGTAAGTGCTTACCCATAAGCAGTAGAGGTAGGCTACCCATACGAAAAAGCTGTTGAGAACAACTTCTCTTATTACTTAGCAATAAGTTATTCTTAAACTTCAGTAATGTTTTCATAATACCTACTTTACCCCTAAACTTTCATAAGCACTTAAATAAATGTTATTTTAAAACTTGAATAATAGTTTTATAATACCTATTTTACCCCTAAACTTCCATAAGCACTTAAATAAATATATTTACCAAACACTATTTTCTTCAAGTAAGCAGTTTAATGTTGCTGGGGATAAGTGCTCCCATTGAGCCACTTATCTAACGAGTGCTTTTCCAAAAGTACTCTTAATTTTACAAACCTTTGTAGTTTACATTTGTTGAAGGCAAATGTGAGTTTCAGACTGAAAATATGATTAGTTATCCCTTTCACTGTACAAAAACCAAGTGTATATCCATTTCTTTTAGGTCCTCTAATCTGTGCAACATATCACATTACTATCAGGAATAAACCCATTCTTCTTTTTTTTTTTTATAATCTACAAATTAAGATGCACAAGAATTCATAATTTTTTTATACTAAGATCCCAACCCCCATGAAGCCATCAATGATCTACATCGATGATGAAACAGCTCTACCAGCTAGAAAAAAACCTCAATTGATGGACAACTCGTTGATAACTCTTGCTAATCCTGAATCCAATATGTTCTCAACCTTCTTTTCTTTGGCCTTAGCTTTGACACCTTCTTCATGCCCAGATGCTGCTGCTGTAGCTACACATTTGTGGAATCTGAAGCAATAGATAAGATGGTCATTTGTTATTCCAGCTACCTGCATGAAGGAGTATATGACAGTTGGTCCCACACACCGAAACCCCCTCTTAACCATATCTTTGCTTATCACATCTGCTTTTGGAGTCTTCACTGGGACCTGACGAGGATACCGAAATCTGCTGATTATAGGTTTGTAGTTCACAAATCCCCAGATATACTTGCCAAATGATCCGCACTCATCTATAATCTGCATCAGCAAAAGCACATAAAAAGTTATAGACGCATATTAATCATGGCGATTACTGTGTACATGTTATATTAATTATTTCTTACCGACTTAGCTGATAAAAGGATAGGGGCAGGGTTTTCAATTGCCAGAAAGGATGGACACGGGTTTTCAATTAAAAGGACAAGACAGGGTTCCAACATGGATAATAAACTATCGACAAACCCAGATTTTATTAACTTAGCAAGCTGTCATCTTCAATAAAATAATACTTAGGTTGGACTGGTTGTACAAAGGTCAGACCCTATAGAGGGGCGTGCCATAAAGTCAACTTTTCATTTGTCCTACACCTAATGTGGCATTACTTGCCATGATTTCGTGACTCCCCACCTAATCCATCCAATTGGGGGAATCATTAAACTAGTTGGTCATAAGAAAGAACAAGCGGTGAGTGGCAAGTGGTCCCAATTGAAAATGGTTTCAATCAAATGCATACAATTGTGCCAACAGATTGATTTTCATCAGAAATTGGTAGTTGCAATCATCCAATGCATACATTTGTGCCAACAGATTGATTTCCATCAGAAATTAGTAGTTGGAATCATAATACAATGCATACATTTGTGCCAACAGATTGATTTTAATCAGAAATCGGTAGTTAGAATCTTACGATGCATACTTTGGTGCCAACATATTGATTTTCATCAGAAATTGGTAGTTGGAATCATACAATGCATACATTTGTGCCAACAGATTGATTTTCATCACAATTCGGTAGTTGGAATCATACAATGCATACATTTGTGCCAACAGATTGATTTTCATCAGAAATCAGTAGTTACAATGCATACATTTGTGCCAACAGATTGATTTCCATCAGAAATTAGTAGTTGGAATCATACAATGCATACATTTGTGCCAACAGATTGATTTTCATCAGAAATCAGTAGTTGGAATCATCCACATGTAAGCAGATGTAAGTTGAAGAATAGTATCTTTTTCATGCTCCTAATGAGAATTCATCATAAAATAAGTAACACATAACTTGCTACACCATGGTGAATCTTACTGCTAAAGGATTTAAGGTTGAAAAAAAAGAGCATCTACCTTCAATATTTGGCGTGCATTCTCAATGATCGCACGGAGCTTTAGCTCCGACAATAAGGAGCTTGCTGCACTTCCTGGTGCTATTATTTTCTTCTCATTCAATTTTGAGACAGCAACTGGATCAAAGTCCACAAAGACTTCCCTGTGAGCACACGAGTCAAAAGTGAAAATACAATGAGGTAAGCAGGAGTGGTGCCAAAAACCATGCAAATATTTCGTGTCTAACATTCTGTAGATGCTCAAAAGTTGTCACGGCCAAGAGCCCAGAAGAAGAGTAAGTTGGTCAAATTAAAATGAAACATGATTTTTTTAACACAGAGACGTCAATACCTAAATATATGTCGTTTGCTTAGAATGGCAGGCCATGCAAGTTCAGCCAAAGCACCCGAAAGGACAAGCAATTCAAATAATTTCCTGCATTTTTCAGGAATAATATCAAGGCCCTATTAGATGGAGTTTCATAGTGGGACTGGAAGGCTCATAATTTAGTAATTGGGGAAAATGCAAACAAGGCTGTGGTCACATACTTGTCATCGTGGACTGGAACTCCCCATTCTTCATCATGGAAAGTAGCATAACATGGATCTGTTTGGCAAAAATAAAAACTAACTAGTTAATAAATTAAAAAAAAATTATATCTGTGATATGACTCCAAGAACAGCAATTGAACAGAATATTAAGGCAGAGATCACCAGCTAAATGAAAAACAGTACAAGTTGCTAATGAGTTGGAATTTTAGTGGAAGGCAAACAAGTTTGTGGGTTGCAAGAGGTTTTAGACTCTGAGGACAGCGGCAGTAACAGGTTCAACCAGCATAGCACATTAGCCTCTTTCCATTTTCTTGTACATGTATTTTCAAGGCTCAAGAATAAATGTATACAACAATAGCTTGGTTGTACACCCCTGAGAAAAGTTCAGACCAACTTTCAAGTGCTGCTATATAGGGTCAAGGACTAAAAAAATCTAAGGTTGGGGTGACCAAGGCCTTCACCTAGCACGTGGACCAGATATAAGAACTACTGATTATTAAAAGGTATAAAAATGGATCATGAGTTTAACTGTTTAAACAAGGTAATTGGAATGCAGCTAGAAAAAAAGATATTATCTTCTTCTTTTTCTGATAAATAAGAATATTATCTTTTCTTTTCTACAGCTCAGATAAAAACTTGACAATGACTAAGAAAACAAAATCAAACATGTGGTGAAAGCTAGAAAATCAATCATCTGGATATTAACAAAATTTGACAACATTAAGAACAAGAAAAATGACATAGCAGACTTCTTATAATTCCAAGTTCTAAAAATAGAGTACGAATTCAAAAACTTTTCCTATCAAACTCTTGAGGGGAGCTTACTTTGTTGGTCATCAAAAGAAAAGCATTCAAAGGATGACGTATTTTTTATGTTTAGCTGCAAGGTTGACGATTTTACTTGGAAAATAAATCAAATTCTGAATAAGAAAATGGAATCAGTATCTTCATGATCTTTCAATAGTTTGATAATTTTAAGACTGGAGCAGAAAAATTGACAATTTTCCGGAAACTTGTAGCAAACCTCATCCAGTAGGCAATTTTTTATGGACCACCAAAGGGAAATATGTAATTTGTACAAGTATAATCCATTTTCTTAGAAATTTTACATAGGATGTGTCTCAGAAATGTTTCAAGCAAATTAAATATAGTTACTGAAAGCAATAGAAAAATATTTCAATTTCTTTTCTATATAAGTCACACTAGAAATAAACTCAGCTTCGAGTCTAAAATGCTTCTTTATCTACAAAAAGCATTATAGTCTTTCTCAATATAAGTTAACATTCAGACAAAAGTACATCACTGTAATTTTGCAAGGATGTCTCCAGGCAGTCTTCAAAATGTACCTGCTTTCAATATGACGCATAAGCTTTACCTATTTTCCATATTTTACTATTGTTTAGTCAATGATATAAAAGAAAAAAAAAAAAAATCCAATACATGGGACGAGGTAAGCAAATTAAGTTCAACAGAAACCAGAGTAGTCTCAGATACAAAGAAAGGAATAAACATCAAGAGCCAAGAGAAAATTCAGCACAACCAAAAAGTTTAAGTTTAGAGACATTCAAATTAGAAAGCACATTAATTTTTTGTCTGAGCAAAAATACTGACAATAGTCTTCTTTAAATTGGTAACAGGACCTTTTTATCAGGTAAGAGAAAAAATAATCTGCTTTTCCATTGATGTTGAGCCTTACCTAAAAGTTTAAAAATAAAAAAATAATTTCCATTCTGTTAAATTAGCTACAGCCTAGGAAGTAAGGAATCAACTAAAATTGGCAATGAAGTACAAACAGCGACCGAGACAAGTATATTGTTCAACTAAGCTATGTAGTGACCAACAAGTATATTGTTCAACTAAGCCATGGTATTAAGGATCGGCCGATACCGGTCCGGACCGGGACCGGTCCGATTTCCTAGTGCGATCCCACCGGATTTCATAAGACAACTACGGATCGTCCGGTCCGGACCGGCCGGTACAACGGTCCAATCTTTTGTACCGGACACGTGTCTGGTACTGACGTCACTTTTTTTTTTAAAAAAAAAATGTTGAAAAACAAGGGACCGGACGGTCAATACCGATACCGGTCCGGATCTC
>JAUPMG010000003.1:7564838-7577075 GCA_031762675.1 Pachysandra terminalis
CTTACTTTTAAACCATCAATAATGTTATCAAATGCCACCCTACTCTTTGCAATTTCTCCACATTTTGCATATAAATAAACAAGAACAGTATTGACTGAATCACGACAAGCTATTTCAAGATCATCAGCACCACCAAATTCAGATAAAACCTTAACCCATCTCTCAACTTCTACAATCTTGAGGCTGGAACATGTTGACAGGACGCTCACCATAGTATCATCCTCTGGCCTCAAATTTTCTATAATCATCTGTAAGTAAAGAAGCAAAGCTTCTTCAGCCTGACCCAATTGAGAGTAACCAACAATCAACCAAGTCCAGGACCGTATGCTATCTCTCTCCGACATTTCATCAAATACCTTATGCCCTGACACCAAATCTTTCAAACCCTTTGCATAAACAGCAAGGAGGCCATTACACACAAAGAAATTGTGATTAAACCCCAATTTCATGATGTGGGTATGGATTTGTTGGATGTTCAATGTATTAGCAGATTGAGTACAGGCCTTGAGAAGAAAAGAAATAGTTAAATCATTAGGAAAAAGTGACCGGGATTTTAAGACTTTGAAAATGGCTAAGGCATGATAGAAGGGACCCTCTTCGGCCAAGACTCGGATAATGGCATTGAAGGGGAAGATATTGGGATTTTGAACATGATGAAATACTCGAAGAGCAACAAGGCTTGGGTAGTGGCCGATGAGACGGGTAGCAATGAGATTGTCTTGATCTGCACCAACACGAAAGATTCGGGCATGGATTTGACGAAGATGGGAAAATGAAATTCGACCCTGTAGGAGGAGATTGAGGTTACTGAAGTCAGGAAAGGCTGGTGTTGAAGAAAGAACACGCGTAAGGCCATGTAGAAAAAGAGAAGAACAATTCCAGTTTTTTAACTTAAAAAAGGCAGGAGAGACCAAGAACATAGTTATAGGTTCCAAACAAAGGTTAATATGCTTATGAATGCATTCTACATAAGAGAATGCATTCATATGTAGAATGAACCATTACATGGTTACTTCCAGCTCTCATCATGTATTTTGATGTTGTGCTGTATATATCTTCACAATGAAGTCTCTTCCAAAAAGTCCATATATTTAACTAACTTCCCCAAATAGGCTCCTCATGAGATTCCTTCTTAACCGCCCATAACCAAGCCAACATTTCCACAAACACTTATGTATTCCTAATATGTTGAAACTGAATCAATTTATGATCTGTTCATTACATCATTGCCATCCTCGTTAAAGCCTATACCAGCTCAGCTGCTATATGCCTGCAAGAAAAATCAGCTTTTTTTTCTGTTACATCATTGCTATCCTTGTTAAAGCTTACACCAACTCAACTGCTATTTAGCTAGACATGCAAATAGATGCAAAAAAAAAAATAAAAAATTCCAATTTTTCAAATTGTAATAACATTCTCTCAAATATAGGTGGCCATTGTAGTTTGTAAATTATGATGCAACGCATAACTTTTTCTCCTATTGATGCCATAAAGATAATCGTTTCAAACTACCATCAAGAGAATCTCTCAACTGTACATGATAATCATTGTTGCACTAGTGAGGGTATGACTCAGAATTTGACATGGATTCGGGAAACTTGAGACTTAGAGCACTAAATTTTAGCGGTGCAAGCCCGTTCGTTTTGCTTCAGGTTGACAGCAATACAGAACCAAACCAAAGTCAGTATAGGTCAATCAAGAACTGAACCTAACCAATGTAAAACCAACTTCCCAAACCAATTAATTGAACCAATTTTTACTAGCAAACCCAAAACAACCCACAAATTTAATTCCAGTTCTGTATGAATCACCCACTATTTACAATCAAGGTCTTTTAGATAGCAAAATTGCATGGCTTCCACCTTCATCATTATATTTAAACAGCATTTTCATTCAACAGAAAATTTACTAGAATTAGGGACTGAACACGGAAAAGCAAAGTAAAACTGACAATTGAAAAAAGAAAACCATGACAAAATAACGTAGTGATGTGGGCTATTTGAGGGGGAGAAGAACAGAAGCATTTTTTAGGACAGGCAGGACAGTGTAGGACCATCATTGATTTCATTATGCTGATGGTAAGATCCTGGATTCTCCCAAAGTTCCAAGGCATCTTGATGTCGAGATATTAAGGGGTTGGATCTACATTGCTTGTCTTCGCCAGTAGAATACCAGCATAGTACAGAGTTTCTACTACCTCGAGTAGGTTCCATCAAACTCAACTTTGATGGACCTTCTCTGTGAATCCAGGCCCATCCAGTGCTGGGGGATCATGCAGGATATATTTTACAAGCTTATTCAGGGTTGATTGAGATTTGAAACTCCGCACATTCACAGATCCTTGTACTTCTGTCAGGTCTAAGAGAAGCAAAGAACCATGAGTTTGGTTGGCTGGAAGTGGAGGGAGCTTGCTTCTCAGCTTTTTCGTGGATAACTTGTGCTCATGGGTGTCCTTGAAGAATCATTTACTTAGTTTGCCGCGCACTGTTGTTGGCGAATGGCATGAAAACTCATTTCACCATGTGCCAAGAACAGCGAACGGACTTGCAAACAGGTTAGCTCGTGGAGTGGTGAGAGAGCACAGTTCTACTACAGCTTACTCACAAAGAAATGCCAGGAGAGGGGGGAGCAGATCTTTTGAGTGCCAACTAATTGCTTTATTTTGTATCATCCATGAGTTTGATGGAGTGTGGTTTGTCTTTGTTTGTTAGTTTTGGCAACTAGATGATGCCCGCCTTGAGCAGTACCTAGTTGGGTCAGTTTTTTTTATTACACAGATACACACACACACACACACACACACATGTCGTTGTTTATTAAAAAAATAATAATAGTAATAAGAAAAGTATCACATAGATTTAGCACAATCAAATCTAGAATTATGCCTAATCAAAACACTAATTTAGTTTCTTTAGCAGGCATTTTCACAAACAATATATAGGTGCAAACAAGAATCCAGAATCCAAAAGAAACAACATAAAAAGGAGTAAATTAACAGACTGGCAGAGAAGTTGATCTGATTTCGATTAAGAGAACAAATCAACTAATTCAAGAAGCAAAAATACATTTCTGGGATTATTATACAAATAATTAGAGAATTTTACTATTTTTTTCCCAAACAAATGGGAGAGTTCAAACCCAAAACTAAAGGAAAGAGAAATCAACCATCAACAAAGTGATATGGGTACCATTTTGATTCATTCAATCATTTTATAATCACAAAAACTGAAGAATAAACAGATAACCCCAGAAATTATATTAAGGCAAAAGAACATGAAAATGAAGAGAGAGCAATGAAGGAAAATCAAAGGAACGGTTCCAGAGTCTAATTAAATATGTAAGATACAGAGACAGCAAGAGGATGAATATGTAGAAAAATTAAGATTCTATTAGTGTTAAATCGATCGAGAGAGAGAGAGAGAGAGAGAGAGAGAGAGAGAGAGAGAAAGAAACCTGCATTCACGGGACGAACGAAGAATCCAAGTTGAGATGAACCTGACTCGGAAACGGAGGCGATCGCTAGCGTCTATTGAGATGAAGATTTCTCCAAAATCATGAAAATTTTATCCGATGCACGTCTTGATGAATATTTGACACTGATAGACCCAATTCTTGACAGGGTTATCTTTTATATATAGAATCAAAATCAAACCCGATTATAAACCGGGACTACACTACAAATCCAGAACTGAACCCAACTAATTAAGGTCGGTTCTATCGGGTCAGTTGGATATCGGGTACCCATTTGACACCCCTATCTATACATGGTTGAGACACGTTAATATAGGCACTGAGAAGCAAGGTTTAAAGTCTCCAATCCTGGTCCGGATCTGATCCGTACAAAAGTGGTCCGCTGTTTAAAAAAAAAAAAAAAAAATAGATCGGCCAGATCGGTTGTTGGACTGGCAGTATCGGATCGGTCCAGACCAATACCGGCCTTGACCATTAAACTCATAAATTTAAAAAAAAAAAAATACAGATTGGTTGTATTGGTCACCGAACCGGTTGTACCAGTCTTGTCCGAAGCTTGACCGGTCCAAATCGAATCGAACTGATCCTTGAAATCTTGCTCAGTCGAACCTAATCCAACCCATTTTGCCATCCCTATTAAAAAGATGATTATAAACTTTCAAGACCAGTTCTATTATTCATTTATTTTTACTACTTTTTTTCCTACAAGCAAAGAAATACACTAGATTGATTAAGTGGGTGCATATTGGAGACAAACCATTGCCATCTTTACTAGCTAGGGTGGTGCACCATTTTCTAGATTTACTCGGCCCTTTGGCAGTCTCAATTATCCAAAACTCCAAAGCATAATTTGAAAAGCCAAATTCTAAGGCTATTGTAAATCTTTTTTTCAAATAAAAAATGAGTCAAAATCAGCTATGGTCTACGGTGTTGTCCACGCTATGGGGTGGCATGTGATGGGTGAAAGCACACTTAAGAGTTATTTTTTAAACCAATCAAAGAGCCACCCCCACGTGGACAACACCATCGACCACAGCTGATTTTCACTCATGTTCTTTGATAATGAAACTTTAGCATCATCAAAGTTTTCAGCCTAAGTTGTGGTCTACAGTGTTGTTCACACTGTGGGGTGGTCCTCTGATTGGTTTAAAAAATAACCCTTAAGTATGTTTTTACTCAATCATAAGCCACCCCACAGTGTGGACAACACCGTAGACCACAGCTATTTTCTTCCTCAGCATAGAGTGCACCAAAAAAAAAAAAAGGATTGGCTACTAGACAACCACGTGGATTCACTTTATGCTGATTGACGAGTAATTGATGTTCAGCCAAGAAGAAGCCTGGAATGTCAAAACAGGGGAATGTGAAGTTCTTGTATGTTCGTTTGAGATAACCGTTACATCTGAAACAAGGAGATTATTAGAAATAAGATATTTAAGATAAAAGAGTAGCATTAGGACTTGGAAGTAGAAACTTTAGCAACCGAGAATTCAAAATAGAAACTTGAGAGAATATATTTGTAATAGAAGAGTTGCATTAGGACTTGGAAGTAGCAAATTTAGCAACCGAGAGAATGAAAATAGAAACTTCTCCTTTCCTAATTCCATTAGAAATGAATATCTGAGATTTCATTAAGAACCTCTCTATATAATTAGAACAGATGTAACATTCTAAGGAAGTAAACACTCTTTCTAAGATTTTTCCTCACATTCTCTCCATCTCTCAGTGTTTCTCGTTTGGCTTTCTGTCCAGGCTCCAGGTTTTCTACTTCTTGAATTCTGTTCTTCATTTTTTTTGTTGTTTTTTTAAGAACAACCAAGACAAGATGAAGAACCCAAGATATAGAGAGAGAAAGAAGAAAAGAGGGGTGATTGGAAGAGGTTTCATTCTCTTTTACGTGTGGTTGAGAGCAACATAGAAAGAGAGGAAGAAAAGATGGGGTGATTGGAAAAGGTTTGATGCTCTGTTAGATGTGTTTAAGAGCGAGCTTCATCATTTGAATGATCGTGCAATTCTGGAAAAAGTGGTTTCAACCCGTGCTTTTGGTTTCCAAAGTGGTAGAGATGATTATAACAACAAGGGTAAGAAACTTATCTGCCTCTCACCCGAAAAGCCTCTCACCAAGCACACAAAAACTAAGATTCTAAATAAAAAGAACAATGAGATCAGGAGAGCTCAGATACCTATGTTTTCTGCCCCCCAGATGCCAATATGGATACAAGGGAAGCCTGTAGAGCTTGCAGGTGTCAAAGCCATTCCTGTCTGGATCGGTTACAAGAATCTCTATGTCACAGATTTGAGTTGGAATCATAGCCGTTTGTTCTTGTTGGGAAACTCCATGCAATCAAACTCACACACACAAAAACGCAGAGAATTACGTGGTTCGGTACAAACTTGCCTAAGTCCACGGAGTACACTTTCACTATGAGCAAATAGTAGGATACAAGAGGAGCAAAAACACTCCGATTACAAAAACTCTGTGTCTGCTCACTCAATCTTATCCCTATAACTCACTACCTGCACTTACTCATCCAATGCTCTCTACAGCTCTTCATATAGAAGAACAAGGTAAGAAGAAGATGAACAAGCATGTCCAAGTTCATCATCCCCATTTGTATCCCTAAGACAAAGCTCCTTGGCTTCTCCCCAAGACTCCTTGTCTTCTCCAAAAAACTGTTCATCCACCTAACATGGGTGGACCCTAACAATAACCCCCTCCACACATGTGGGGTAATTGTCATATGGATGCTATGGTACTGCTCACCTGTGACCCAGTCCTTGTCATTGGGCAATCGTACCCCCTCACCGGAGTGCTCGCACCCCCTCATTGAGATGCCGTGCAAAGATCACCTCTTTGCCAACTGTAGTGACTACATCTCTCCACTTCTTGTGTACACTTTACTGGAGAGGACACCGTCACTGATCAAATCGAGAGCAAAAGAGACTTGCTTCAGCGGCGTCGTTGGTGTCGTCGATGCTGCACAGCTCTTCAGAATCCCTTTGCTCTGAGCTTGCCTCTGAACATCCGGCACCGATTGCACTCGTCGTGTCTAGCCAGATTCCCGCACACCATCTGTAGCAGTCCGCGCACCTGTACCACAGTGGATCCTCCAGATACCCCTACACTTATTCCGTGTGCGTCTGTGCAACCGTCGTTTTCTTTGTTTAGTCTGTCATGTACCACTGGATCCATGTCTGACAATAGTTCCTCCTGTCACCACACTACCCTCCAATCTGTACAACTCACAAGTCTTCCTTCCCCGCAACATCTCTTTGTCTCCCTTGGAGACCTCTAGAACTCCTTCGTTCACAGTGAAACTGTAGCCTCTCAAATCCAGCATCCCAAGAGAAATCAAGTTTTTCTTCAATCGTGACACGTGTCTCACTTCGATTAGTATTAAAGTTCTCCTATCTGTCTTGCAGAACCGAACTGTTCCTCGGTCAACAACCCTTCTTGATGTGTTGTCTGCCATCCAAACAAGTTCGCCATCGCATGCCTCGTAAGTGGCGAACTGCTCTCTAGCCCCTTATATGTGGTAGGAGCTACCTGAATCCAAAACCCAGTCTGATCTTCCTCCTTCAGATGCTTCTGATGCTACCAGTGAAGCATCACTGTCGGAGTCCATAATTGATGCTACTTCTAACTGGTCTTTTCCCTTATCTGCTTTGTACTTTGGGCAATTCCGCTTGATGTGCCCCTTTTGGTCGCAGTAAAAGCATGTAAACGTGCGACCTCCAGATTTTGACCTGGACCGTCCTTTGCTAGTATTCTTTCCTTGGCCTCTTCCTCTGCCCCCTCTGAAATCAGGGCTTGTGGTCCACTACGATCACTCGTGCCTGCCTCTTTCTTCCGTGCCTCCTCACTGAATAACGCATCCTTGACCATACTCATGGTCAACTTCCCGCTTGGCGCTGAATTGCTAAAAGAAATCATCAATGTTTCCAGCTGTCAGGCAAGGAACTAAGTAGCAATAGGGCCTGTGTTTCGTCATCATAATTCAGGTCGACACTGGCCAGCTGATTTACCAGGTTCTAAAACTCGTTTGTGTGTTCTGCTACTGAAGTTTCTCTTTGTAACTTTTGATTCACAAGCCTTCTCATCAGGAGTGCTTTATTCCAGGATGACTTCGACTGATACATCCCCTCCAGCTTCGTTCATAGCATGTAAGAACTCGTCTCCTGGGCTATGTAATGGTACACCTCATGTCCAATCCATTGTCTGGTTTGCCCAATCGTCTTCCTGTTCAGCTTTTTCCAAGCTGCCTCTGTCATTTCCACAAGTTTGACACCCTCATTCTCTAGAGAATCGTACAAAATAGAATATCCTCCATCCGTGACTTCCAGATCGTATAATTGGTGGCCGACAGTGTGATCATTGTACCCATCGTGGTGTATGTCATTTTACTTCACAAAAAATCTCCAAATTTTGACCTCACGGATGGACTCGGAATGCTGAAAAAAACTTAGGAGGGACAAATATGCAATTCTCCAAAAAGTATGAGGGTTAATATGTATTTTCTAGAAACTTCAAGGATCAACTATTTTTTTAAAACTTCAGGGACTAAGAAATTGATTTTTAGAAACTTCAAGGACTAAAAATTAATTTCCAGAAACTTCCCTCAGTGGACACGTGTCAGCCACGTGGCATTCTCCATGGTTCACTGCTTGGCTGCCAATTCAACGGCTCGGCTTTGCCTCGGCTCTGATGCGGCGCGACTCAGCCCGACTCGGCACAACTTGATGCGACTCGATGACTCAACTCAGCACGTGTGAATAGTATCGTCTTCAACCTCTGGGCGTATGGATCTGACGCGTTTTCTGCATAGGGCACATAAGATCACTCGCAACTTCAAATGGCTCGTGTGGCTTCGTCCGGTGGAGTTTTTCTACGATTTTTGAGGCAGTGCGCTCATCTCCTTGAGATCTTCGTAGAGATGTGGTCAAACGTCTGATTCTTTCACCTTTTCCTAGCTATCGTTCCAGAATCGCAAGCACTCGGCTCTGATACTATTTTGTTGGGAAACTCCATGCAAATAATCAAACTCACACACACAAGAACACAGAGAATTACGTGGTTCGGCACAAACCTGCCTACGTCCACAGAGTACACTTTCACTATGAGCAAATAATAGGATACAAGAGGAGCAAAAACACTCCGATTACAAAACTCTGTAATCTGCTCACTCAATCTTATCACTATAACTCACCACCTGTACTTACTCATCTAATGCTCTCTACAACTCTTTATATAGAAGAAGAATGTAGGAAGAAGATGAACAAACATGTCCAAGTTCATCATCCCCTTTGTCTCCTCAAGACAAAGCTCCTTGGCTTCTCCCCAAGACTCCTTCCCTTCTCCAAAAAACTGTTCATCCACCTAACATGAGTGGACCCTAATAGTTCCTACCGAAGAAAGTGATGGAGGTGCTATCAGAAGACGAGAAGTTAAAATTGACAAACAAGGTTAATCTGGGATCAATGAATGTAAACGTGGTGGATCCAGCAATTAGGGAGTGGGAGGACTTGCAATTCAAGATATGGACGAGCTTAATGCAGCCTCTGTTGATCAAACATTGGGTTGAACTTGCAAAGTTCAATGAACTCAAGGAAGGGGACGAAATGATGATCTGAGCTTTCAGAATAAATGCTCAGAGTAATAAGCTTTGTTTTGCTTTCATTGTTCAAAAAGTTTAAGCTTGGTTTTGATATCATCCACATCACTACAAGCAGAACTGGCAATATTTTTTATTTTTTATTTTTAATTTGGTATATAATTGTCAAATTGATGTAAAAAAGCCGGCCCATACTTTGTTCATTTTACAGATTTTTTCATATAAATCGTGTTATAGATAATTTTGTTTTGTTTTTTTTCTTTTCTTTTCTTTAGACATTGATCCTGCAGCACTCTTTTGTATACCAATGTGTTATATAATTTAATCAGTTTTACTGTTAAGTGGATGAAATTTGATGAGAAGACTCAGAAGTGAGATTAATCTATAAAGCAGATGAAGTTTTCATTTGGAAACTTGAATGTATTGCCCTGTAAATCAAATAAAGTTCCTTTAGCCAGATGTTCAGAAATACAACAGGTGGTATCGAGATCTGCCAGTGATACCTTGATAATCATTCTTGCTATTTGCAGTCCATTCAAGATTTCAGCATTATCTTTGGGTATGGAAAATGTTGTGTGCCCAAATTAATACCAGGTTTTGCCTCCTGCTTTGCTGGTCCTAGTTCCAACATTGCTTGCCTATGTGAAGGTTCAAATCTACCCTTCTCGCATAGAATTGCAATTTCTAGAAAAAAAGAATAGCTTCCACCTGGTAAAAGAATATCAAAATTATTTTCGAGGCTGACTTTTCGGTTGACCAAGCAAAAAAGAAAAAAAAATTGCTACCTTATTTTATCTTGATTCTAAGGAAAAAGTGTTTAGAATAATATCAGACCATAAAAAGGAAAAAAATGAATAAATCTCATTGTTTCAAGATATTCACAAACAGTCTCCAAGAAGGACAATAGGAAAATTATTTACACAGTAATATCAGCACATTGCATCTTTCAACTCAAACAATTGGGAACTTACTGATACGCTGTTCTGGAAAATCAATGCTTCATTATCTTATAAAAGCTTAAATACACATAATTTGGCAAAAGACTTGGTTTTGGACAGATTTGGATGGCATAACAGGATTCATGTTGCCGGAGATATGGCATTTGGTTGTGCGTGTTGTATATCATACTAAAGCTTGCTAAGCAATGCATTTTTTTTTTTTAATAAGTAAAGTTATGATATGGTACTAGTATAAAAAAAGTATTACATGTCAGTCATCCCATGTACAAGTATAGACATCTAAACTGGATATCACAACACCCCCTACTATAAAAAAGCAGCTTTTCTATAGTTCTCCCAAACTATTTACAAAATCTCCAAACTCGACTTCGCAAAATTTTGGTAACACCCTTGCCCAATGAAAGAGAAGGATAACAACTCTCTTTCTAAGCACTCCAATTTGTACTTCCTTACCTTCTCACACTCTGCAGTTTCTCTCTCTCCAAATAGACCAACAAATAACATAAGGACATAAGTTCCATAAAATGTTCCTTCTATTCTTCTTCCTCCTCCAACTCCACCACAATAGTAAGCTTTTCAAATCCTCCGGCAGCACCCACAAAACACCTAGTCCAGATAAAAAGAAAGACCATAAATCCTTGGCTAATTCACAATGAATGAGAAGGTGGTTAACTGATTCATCACTCCTCTTACACATAACATGTCAATTAGGAAGATACCAATTTTATGGAAATGAGATGGTGCACTGTTAAAATCTTGTCATAAGCCGCCAACCAAACAAAAAAAGATACCTTTGAAGGGCTATGAACCTTCCATATTGATCTATCGGCCGCCTCTCCGGTGTAACTAGGGGAAATAGCTTCAAGAAATGACTTCATTGTGAACAAACCATCCTCCCCACCTCTCCAACACCTTCTGTCTGGGCAGTCAACAGACCTAAAACTGTCCAATTTCGACACGAGAGCATCGGCCTCTTCCACCTCCCTATCAAATAATGCTCGTCTAATTCTTAAATTCCACCCAACTTCAATCCATTCCTTCTGGATAATATTGCAAATCCACTGCCCTTTACTCAAAGCTACCAAATAAAGAGCTTTGTATTTAATAGCAACAGGAATTCCATCACACCAACAATCTTTCCAAAACTTAATCCCAATTCCCCCAGCCCACTTTGAAATATATCCCTTCCCTAAGCCCTTTCAATACGAACCCGATGACCTTCTGAAAAATTACCCCATAAGAGGATCTAATAGGCTCCCCACCCTCCCGGTTGGCATCCAAACTTTTGCCCCAATCACTTGTCTCCAAAGACTTCCCCCTTCTTCCCCAAACCTCCACAACCACTTTCCCAATAAAGTCTTATTAAAATCCCTATGGCTTTTAATACAGATTCCCCTCTTATCTCTAGGTCTGAAAACATGATCCCATTGAGCCAAATGATAGTTCTTCTTTCCTTCCACTCCGCTCCATAGGAAATTCCTTTGTAGCTGTTCAATTCTTTCCGCCACGAAAACCGGAATTATTAAAATAGACATCAAATAAGTTGGCAAACAAGCTAAAGTGTGACGAATCAAAGTGACCTTACCCCCTTTAGAGACAAAATTTCCCTTTCCAAGATGAAAGTCTCCTCTCCATTCTTTCCACCACACCATTCCAAACTGAAGACGCCTTAAATCCGACCCCCAAAGGAATACCTAAATAAGTTGTTGGCAATTTTTCCACCTTACATCCAATATTTCTAGCAAGAACATCCATATTGAGGATCTCTCCCACCCCAAATATCTCACTCTTACCCAAGTTTATTTTCAGACCAGAAACCACCTCAAAACAGACCAAAATACATCTCAAAACTCTCAACTGTTCCACATCAGCATCACAAAATATCAAGGTATCATTGGCGAACTGAAGATGAGAGATTGCAACGTCACCCCTACCAACCTTAAAACCCTTCAGCAATTCCCTTTCCTTGGCTCTAGAGATCATTCTATTCAAAACTTCCACCACCAACACAAAAAGAAAAGGGAAAAGTGGGTCGCCTTGCCTCAAGCCTCTCGAGGCACCAAAAAATTCAGTAGAATGCCGTTCACAAGAATAGAGAAAGAAACTGAATCGATACAGGCCTTGATCCATCCCCTCCATTTCTCCCCAAAACCCATGCGACTCATTATGTACAATAGAAAGTTCCAATTAACATG
>JAUPMG010000003.1:7577175-7592066 GCA_031762675.1 Pachysandra terminalis
CATGAGCATTTGATGGCATCTGATTGCTTCTCAAATTCCTTATGCTTAATATATGCTGCATTGCCAAATTTCGATTAAAAACATTGATTAGAAGGGCTCAAAAAGCTCAAGAAATTGGTGATTATCTAGTCTGGCCCATACTTTACCAAATTTTTTTGTTCTAATTTTAATTTGGTATATAAGTGTCAAATTAATGTAAAAAATCCAGCCATACTTTGTTCGTTTTACGGATTTTTTTATCATAAATCTTGTTATAGATACTTTTTTTCTTTTCGTTAGACGTTGATCCTGAAGCACTCTTTTGTATTGTAATGTGTTATATATATATATAATCAGTTTTACTGTTAAATGTATGAAATTTGATGAGAAGAGAGATTAATGTATAAAGCAGATGAAGTTTTCATTTGGAAACTTGAATGTATTGCCCTGTAAATCAAATAGAGTTCCTTTAACCAGATGTTCAGAAATACGACGAGAAGTGGTATCGAGAGCTGGACTGACCTCCTTGACTTTTGAAAAGAAATTTATAATGGTTGGACATCACAAACACCTCTTTAGCCACATACCCAAAATCTCAACACTTGAAGTAAGCATCTCTTCTTTAAAACCAATCAATTTCTGATGATTCTCAGACGCAATAGAGAGTGAGTGATATTGGTGGGCTAAACAAATGGGTCTCCACTAATTTCTGTTTAGAGTGAGGAAATGGTTAAGGACCAAGTCCATGTAATGACCCAAATAATAACCAAGCAACATCTTTATTCCAGTTTGCTTCTCCTCCTTCAAGCTAGACCCAGTCTCATCATGTGAAACAAGCAATCATTTGGTTCTCACAATTTATTTATTTATTTATTTATTTTGTTCTTCTTCTTGCATTTGTTTTGGACTCTCGATAGATTAATCAAGCCAGCAGGGTTGGCATCATATTCAGGCATGCATTACATCAATTTATTATTATTTGTAATAATTTGAAAATCAGAACATAACACTTGCTTTACTCCTCACTCACACTGTTAAGATTATTCTTTGAAATACTAAATCAAAGTGCCATTGCAGGAATAGTGCACACTGATATGAGCGCTACCTTAAAGCGTTCATTTTCTGGACCCATTAGCTTTAGTTATGAAAGAATTGTAATAGATAAGACAAGTAGTGAGTTCCTGAGTGAATTTAAAAGATTACGAAGTCCAGAACTCAGACGTGTCATGAGCCATTTGTACATACAGAATTCGAAAACCCAAACAACAATTCAAAAGCGAACCAAAGTTTAAAAAGAAGCTGGCAACCAGAGAAGTCAAGGCTTTGACAATGGCTGGAGCTGATAAAGCCATTCCATCATTTCTGCAATGCCGGTGAAGAGGCAATCTCTCCCACATCTTTAGTCACAATTGTCAATCCGAAAGTAAAGAACCCAACAGAAGCATAATATAGATGGTGAAAACCATGGCCAACCTGCACCCTCTGTCGCTATTTCTAATTATTCTCGACAGACAAAAGAAAAAAAAAAAAAAAAGGAAGAACACTGATTTTTTGTATATGATCAGTGCTGCCTAAAACTGGGTTTCAGGTTCTTTTTTAGCTAGCAAGCAGATCTCTTCATTGTGTTATTCATAATCAAACCTTCATTACAAAATTCAAAAAGTCTGAACAAAATCACATTAATGACAAAAGATAAACGGAAAAGGGGGCAATCCAAGGTTTCAACACCAATCTTGAAAAAAATAAATGATCTCATTCCATGGCATCTATCTGACTGAAGTTTCATTCAGTTTTCAAGGTCACTCCCGCCAACTTCAAGCTGTTCATTGATGAAAAACTTGCTATTTTTCATTTTCTACGTCTGTAACTTTTCTTTGAACACCTTCCTCAGCTGCCTTAGACTCATATTGATTAAGTGGGTGCATATAGTAGAGCCAAACCATTGCCATCTATACTATCTAGGGTGCACCACATTCTACATTTTTAGCCACGTGGCAAGTATTCTTTGATGATGAAACTGTAGCATCTATAAGTAAGCTAAGCCTACGTGTGAGACTCCCAGTTTTTAATTCTGGTGTATCTTAGCAGCCAATCAGGTAATTTTATTTAGATTTTTTTTTTTCCTCTAAAGTTTCTAATTCTGGTTTACACAGTAAACCGCCCGTTAAATTTACCTGGATATCATCTTCAGTCAGCATAGAGACGTGATTCGGTATAGATTGAATACCCTAGACAACCACGTGGACTCACTCTCTGCTGATGGGCAAGTAATCGATTGCCCAGCCAAGGAGAAGCCTGGGATGTCGAAACAGGGGAATCTGAAGTTTTTGTATGTTCGTTTGAGATGACCGTTGCATCTGAAAAAATATTTGTGATAGAAGAATATCATTAGGACTCGAAGTAGAAAACTTAGCAACTGAGAGAATGAAACTATAAACTTCTTGATTCCTAATTCTATTAGAAATGAATATCGGAGACTTCATCATAAATCTCTATATGATTAGAACAGATCAAACATTCAAGGAAGTAACTAAATACTCTTTCTAAGATTTTTCCTCACATTCTCCCTATCTCAGTGCTTCTCGTTTGGCTCTCTGTCCAGGCTTTCTACTTCTTAAGTTTTGTTCTTTGTTTCTTTTGTTTTTTTATCCAAAACCAAGACAAGATGAAGAACCCCATACGTACAGAAAGAGAGGAAGAAGAAAAGAAGGGCGATTGGAACAAGTTCGATGCTCTGTTAGATATGGTGAAGACCGAGCTACATCGTTTGAATGCTCGTGTGATTCCTGGACAAGAGGTTTCAACTCGTGCTTTTGGTTTCCCGATTGACAGAGATGATCGTAACAACAAGGGTAAGAAACATATCTGCCTTGCACCCGAAAAGACTCTAACAAAGCACAAAGAAACAAAGATGATGAACAAAAAGAACAATGAGATCAAGAGAGCTCAGATACCTATGTTGTCTGCACCCCAGATGCCAATATGGATACAAGGGAAGATTGTAGAGCTTGCAGGTGTCGAAGCCATACCTGTTTGGATCGGTTGCAAGAAACTCTATACCACGGAAGTGAGTGGGAGTCACAGTTGTTTGTTCCTGCCAAAGAAGGTAATGGAGGTGTTGTCGGAAGAAGAAAAGTCAGAATTGATGAAAAAGGATAATCCGGGATCAATGAATGTAAACGTGGTGGATCCAACAACTAGGGAGTGGAAAGATCTACAATTCAAGATATGGCCAAGCTTAATGCAGCCTGTGTTGAACAAACATTGGGTTGAACTTGCAAAGTCCCATAAACTCAAGGAAGGGGACAAAATGCAGATCTGGACTTTTAGAATAAACGCTCAGAGTAATAAGCTTTGTTTTGCTTTCAATGTTCGAAAAATTTAAGCTTGATTTCATACCATCCACAGCACAGGCAGCACCACCAATTTTTTTTTTAATTGTTCTGAATTTAATTTGGTATATAAATGTGTGTGTGTGTGTGTATGTAAGTGTCAAATTGATGCAGAAAATCCAGTCCATACTTTGTTTCTACTTGTTAGTACAAAGACTTTTTTTCTATTTAATTTTGGCAATAAAGTGAATGAATAAGAATTATTTTGCACCAGGAATGTGTTATGTTTTGTATTTTCTGTGTACAACCTTAATGCTTTAGCTCTCAATTCTGCAAAAGCAGAGTACACTATAAATTGCACATCAAGTTTTATAATCATATCATTCTAATCCTTTCTAATAAACTGGGAAGTCCTTGTCTGTAGTTGTCATCCATAGTGCATCATTAAGGTTGAGTTTCAATTCTTGCTCGCTTGAACAAACAAGTTGATAGCATTTATTTGGTGGTAGGCAACCCCGACACTCGCATCTCTGCATGTGTTCATCTAGACCAAGTACAGTTACAGCACCAATGGCATTGGCAGCAAGAGCTGCTGATGTGGTATGTAAAAGAACTAGAATATACCTTTCTCATAGTAAAGGTGTGTTATGTAGAGACTAATGATACATATGGCTTGCAGGTGGTTGCAGGTATTATCCGGGATTTTTCCCAGCCATACTAAGTACGACTAGGGTTCCATGTTAAAAAAAAAAAAAAAAATTAATGTATGTATTTCCTTTGGTCCAGAAATATCGCTGATTCATTAACTCTTTCAACATATTTCCTTGAATATGTTGCCCTGCATATTAAACAGAGATCCTTCAGCCATATGCTCAGAAATATGTGGCCCATCCATCCTACTATCCATGTAATTAACTAGTCCATCCTACTAGTACTCAATCTCTTTTTGCTAAATAAAGTATTGGCCCCTAGTGTAAGTTATCTCAGCATTGGCAATGTCTTTAGATTTTTTTGAAGTTTCACATACTCATTTGGATTGAAATGCCATGGATAAGTTTCGAGTTTATTCTGGTACTGATAATTATATTTTACTATGTTGACAACTTCATGATCTTTGATTCCCCATGTTCTAATTGTTTTACTTTTATTTCATTGAGTGATATGATGAGAAGTTGGAGTGTGATTGTCACATCTAGTTCACCTCTTTGCATCACCAAATCTGTATGGGATTCCCCTCCTTTAGGGAGTATCAAGTTTAATTTTTTTGGTAGCTCCTTTGGTAATCCGGGAAGATCAGGTATAGGTGGGGTGTTCAGAAATGACAAAGGGGAGATCTTAAACTGGTTTTCAGGTCCAATAGCTGATGGATTTGACATTGAAGCCGAAATTGAGGCAGTAGTGTGCGGTTCTTAAGTAAGCAAGAACATTGGGTTTTCATGAGCCTCCTTCGACAATAAGATCATGAAGGCATCCTTTTCATGGACTCACAGATCGACTAATTAACTGGCCGATATTTTAGCAAAACAAGGTGCTATGAGAGATTCCTGGATTAAGGGAGAGGGAGACTTCCAGAGTTAGGAAATGCGAAGTGCTGATGTCTTCAGATTTGAATGTTTACTTTCTTTTCTTCTTAGTATGTTATGTTTGCTGTTTTTTTTGGTTGTTTTTTGGGAAGATTAGTTTCTTTTAGCTTCTTCCTTTTATTTCTTTATTCTGCTGTAGATGGCATACTTTGGGACTATCTCAATCCTAGACATGTACATCTTTCCTTATGAAGTTCTACAAAATCTTGTTATTCATAAGAAAAAAAAAAAAAGAAAACATGGTTTACTTTTATCATGCTCAGAAAATTTCACCGTCTGGTGGCATTTGATTGCTTCTCAAAATCCTTATCCATAATATATCCTGCATTTCGATTAAAAACATTAATTATAAGGGCTCAGAAAGGTCAAGAAATTGGTGATTATCTAATCTGGCCCATACTTTGCCAAATTTTTTTGTTCTGATTTTAATTTGGTATGAAAGTGTCAAATTGATGTAGAAAATCTAGCCCATACTTTGTTCGTTTTACAGATTTTTTCATATAAATCTTATGACATTGATCCTGCAACACTCTTTTGTATTGTAATGTGTTATATATATATATATATATAATGTAATCAGTTTTACTGTTAAGTGGATGAAATTTGATGAGAAGAGAGATTAATGTATAAAGCAGATGAAGTTTTCATTTGGAAACTTGAATGTGTTGCCCTGTAATACAAGAAGTGATATCGAGATCTAGATAGACCTCCAGTGCTCCCTTGACTTTTGAAAAGAAATGTATAATGGTTGGACATCACAAACACCTCTTTATCCACACACCCAAAGTCTCACACTTGAAGTCAGCATATCTTCTTTAAAACCAAACCAATTTCTGATGATTCTCAGACTCAATAGAGAGTGAGTGGTTAAGGACCATAAATTCATACTAGAAATTGGTTTTGGGTTGAGGCCCTCCCCACTACCCCACCCCTAATTACTACTCAGAGTAAGGAAATGGTTAACGACCCAAGTCCATGTAATGACCCAAATAACAACCTATCAACATCTTTATTGCAATTTTCTTCTCCTCCCTCAAGCTAGACCGAGTCTCATCACTTGAAACAAGCACACATTTGGTTCTCACAATTTATTTATTTTTGTTCTTCTTCTTTCTTTTGTTTTGGATTCTTGATAGATCAATCAAGCCATCTGGGTTAACATCATATTCAGGCATGCATTCATTATCACAAAAAGAGCATTTTAGGACTGTGCCTTCATTTCTTAATTTTCTCCTTGTGTTTTACAGTTCTGAAATCTGAACTCAATCCCTCAAGAAAAAAAAAGGAAAAAATTGAATTTTATGCTTTACAAGATGCTTAGGACGCAAAACTAAGTTTCACATTATGCTAAAACCCATGCTTCTGACTCTGTTTATTATTGTTCAGACATAATATTATGTGAAAAAAGAAAGACACTAGGAGGAATGTTAATAATCTACAAAGGATAAGCGGAAAAGGGAGCAATCTTCCTTAGCTGCCTTAGACTCGTACTGTTTGGTGACTTCAGTGTGCAATCAGTATTCTGTTTGCTTCCCTTCTCTTGTCATGAGCTGCTTGGTATTTCCCAAGTCAATGTCGTGCTCCTGCTTTATGCTACTATTGTCAATGTTCTCTTTGTTGTCATAGAAAATGGGGACATGATCAGTGGCCAAGGATGAGCATTTAGTTCACACCACTATATCCAAATTGGAACTCGGGGCATCAATTGGGTTTTAGGTTCAATAGATAAAGGAGGCTATAAGTGCGTTTATAGGAAGGCTTGCGTAGTAAAAAAGAACCTAATTTGTTTGGTATACTTGGGAGATTCATAAGCAGCAAATATAAGGCAAGTAAAAAAGTTTCTAATTTGTGAACTTGAGAGTATGGTTGTTACAATATCTTGTTTTGGATATAATATTTACAAAGTACGAGTAAAGGAAACCAAATAAGGGGTAATAGCAAATTATTACAAGAAAGATAGCAGAGTAATTGAGAAGAAACGAAAACAAGAGAAGAAGGAAGAAATGACTTGCAGGATCCACATCATGTTTGAACGATTCCACTGAAGATGAGTTGTCATCAGTTCCTATGTAGTGCTTTGCTTGTGGAGGAGGAATTCAGCTTCCTCTTTAGTTGTTAGTAGATTGAAATACTTTGATGACAATTATGGAATTATCATACTTCGCTGTGTTTGTGCTGTCAGTTTTAGCTTCTTGTCACTTTCAAGGCTTACTTCGCATAGAACTTACAGAAGTATTTTCTCTACTAATAAGCCCGTATCGGCAAACTAGTCCTGCAACTCCACAGACAAATCACCGGTCGGCTTTGTTTAAGGAGCCCACCTCGTTGAACTTGATCCCCTGAATGAACTGAAGGCAGGGGATATGCTGCAGATTTGGACTTGCCGAATAAACGCTCAAAACAGTAAGCTTTGTTTTGCTGTGGATATTGTTTATAAAGCTTAAGCTTGGTTTGGTACCATTCACAGCACAGGCAGAAGCAGCAATGTTTTTCTCTGGTACACCTCATCCACCTACCCTCGGAGTTCTAAGCTTGTTTGCTATGTGCTTGTCAGAAATGATGTGAGAATTTGCCATGTAATTAGATAGTTTACTTGTTATATGTGACATATTCTGTCTAACTTTTTCCATTCTTTCAGGTTAATCTTGGAATTTACATGGAAGATGACAAGATGGAACTCTTGATTTTGGTCAATCGCTCAATGGGAGGATCCAGCATTGTGGATGGACAACTAGAGCTGATGCTCCACAGGTTTCTTCTTCCCTTCTGATGAAATAACTACTGTATTTTCTTGAGAAGAGTTCATGATAATTAGATTCTTCTTACACTGTAGTTTGTTCAGGAATTTTAATTGTGCTCTCCTCTTAATGTGTAGGAGATTACTCCATGATGATTCTAGAGGTGTTGGAGAGGCATTAAATGAACAAGTCTGTATCCTTGGTGAATGCACTGGACTACTGTGTGGAGCTGATGCTTTGCCGTTGCCATCTTTTTTCTTTTGAACAATGGACCAGTTTCTAGTACTTAACATAGCTTCAAAGCATTTTAATTCTGGATTACTGATATATACACATTATTTCCATATATGATGGTGTTTTTCTTCTTGTGTGGTTCTCTTGCATCGCCGATGGAGAATGAATTAATTATTATCAATATGTTGTTTGATTGATGCTCATGCTATTATAAATCCTTCAATACTTTCTTTGCACTAGATAAAAAAAATCATCTTCCTCCAAATCCATGATTCTTCTATTTTAGATTAGCTACATAAATCATATTTTAAAATTCCATTCTTTCCAGGGGCTTATCCTCCTAAGTGCTTCAAATCTTATTCTCATCATCCCAGCTACTACTACATATAGTTCAGACCACCCTTCTTTTAGAGTAGTTCAATATGAGCCAATGTTCTCTCTCTCTCTCTCTCTCTCTCTCTCTCTCTCTCTCTCATGATGCTGTAAACAGCCTTCATTACACTTAAAATTTACAGTTGATATAGGCAACTGAGAAGCATCAAATTCATAGGTTGTGCAAATGAGATGTGGATGCTGAAATGGATGAATGGGATGACTAGGAAAGATGTGAACATATCATAAGAGTTTAAGAGAAACCCTAGTGGGTGATAAATAAAGGAAAGTTGGTTTAGATGGTTAGGGCATATGCCTGCGAGAAAGTGGAGTTGGTGCAAGTTGAAGGACTTAATTAGGGTTAGAGAAAGAACGAAAGGACCTGGATAGTCATTTAAAAAAAAACCTTAAATGCACTTAATCTGACGAAAAATATAGTTTTTGAGAAGATTGTGTGACGGAACAAGATTCATGTTGCTAACCCTAACTAGGAGAGGGTGCCAAATGGCGTCGATCATACAGCCAAGAAATATTTTCTCCATTGCTATTAGCCTTCATAGAACAGGTGAAAGAATGACCTTGGCATTGACTCGTAACTCCAAGAGTTTTTTGCTCTATTTCTTGCAGGATGGGGATAACTGGACTAGTACTTATGTACCAACTTTTTCAAGGATTGAACCCTCCTACAGTTTACCCGATAATGTTGCAATGACAACCCAAGTATGTGGGAGCACAAGCATTGATCAAATCCAGGGTGGTGAGAGGAGGACCGCTTGATCCTGTGAAGCTGGTGGTGTAGCTTGGTCCCATGGAAATCCGCATGTTATCGATGTTGATTACCTCCAAATGTTTGGTTCCAGAAGGCTCTATTTGAATTGCCGGAAAAATAAAGAAAATAAGATAGAGGAGGGTTGTACTGTGTGTGCGTGTGAGAGATAAGAGAGAGATTATGAGAGAGCTTTGAGAAAAAGGAAGATCCATGAGTCGTGATAGAAAATAACTTCTAATAGATTTTTCTGGAAGTTGTTTTTCAGAATATTTTAAAACAAATTAAAATATTTTCCTGTAATTTATAATTTATAAGTTTCCGTTAAAACAAACATCAGAAATTTTTAAAATTCAGAGAAAAGTATTTTCTTTTCCACCATTTTCCAGCGATTCAAAAAGAGGCGAAGGGGAAAAGAGTTCCTTTCAAAATTCACCAAGGCAAATAGTTTGCATTATATCCAAAACAAGAGATGAACCATTTTGTACTGTGTTCTGCAGATTAAAATTGTCACCACCAAGATGATAGTTATCCATTCTAGTCCTCGACCATTTACCTGGAGATTCATTAACACACAAAGAACACACATGGTTCCCCAGGCTGGGGACCTTCTCAACTCCGTTCAAGCTATAAGCTGACTTGAAATCAATGAAAACACGAAAACTCTACTAGCATGCGTTAACATAGATCGACAACCAGTCAATTAGCGGTAAGAAGAAAATTGATTTCAAATCCTTCCAGTACCTCTTTACTAACTTCATCCAATATTACAGAACAATGAACTAGGATCAGAGTAGGTGAACCAAAAAAACATAGTAAAATGAAGAGTGGTGTAAAGATATTGTTGATTAGATTGCCACTTCTAGAAGTAAAAAATGCATACAATAGAATGCAGTTGTATCAGAGATAAGTAGCCTGCAACAGAAACCAAAGTACTTTCAATATACTTCTAACATGTACACAGTATATCATCTTAACCTGAAAGATTCTAGTCACAAAGAGGATCGGATGCCAAAATACGAGTCTTAACCAGCTAGTGCATGCTGTTCAACAAACTACTCGCCAGCTCCTTCTCCAGCTAATACCATAAAATGTAATTCTTCATAAGATTCGAAAATGGCATCTGCACAAATATAAACAGTAACATGAGTACAACCCCCAAAGTGTTGCTACATTATCATGTGTAAATCACATACAACATTAGTTCATTTCCTCTGCTTAAGATCTAGGCTATGGTAGTAGTGGTAGTATTAGTAGTACAACATTAATATGCCATATCTCAACTAGTTGGGGTCGGCAACATAAGTTTTGTTCTGCCATCCAATCTATTAAAAATAAATATTTAAATTGTGACGGACTCCGTCCTTGTGCTTTTGGTCTTACTCTAGCCTTAATATGCTCCCTCTCCTATCTTCTCACAAGTACTTCCTTTAGTCTCCATTAATTTTCACATTCCCGAACCATCTTAATCTACTTCCTTTTACCTTATCTCCTTTTGGAACTACTACTAGATACTCCAATCTGTTCATCCCTCACCTTTCATTTCTATCTTTCCACATCCATTTCAGTAACTCATCTCATGAATATTTTGCTTATTTATTATGCAACATTCTGCTCCACACATCACAGCAGGCCTAATATAACATTAAAATGAATAGTGATAGTAGGATACTAATACTAGAGACATGGCAAATACTAACAAGTATTGGTAAAAGCAGCCATACACTACCGAGCAGTTTCCTGGGCCATCCTAGCCTAGGCGAGCACCTAGGTAAGATCTCGGGCCTGGAGAACGTCTAGTTCGATTAAATATCACTCACTAATTTAAACAATTTTTTATATTTTATTTGGTTTAAGCTCTAAAAATGATTTTAGTATAACTTTAACTTTTAACATAGTATACTAAATTTGTTATCAATTAATTTTATATTTTTTAATGAAAAGCATAAAAGCCAACATATCAGGACTTTCTTCATTTGATACTCTTGACTTCACCAAATATCTGCCCCCCGCCCCCCAACACACACTCACACAGCTGAATCATGACAATTTTTTATTTTTCTATTTTCTCCCATGACAAGCTAACAACAACTTACACACTTCAGCCTGTATTTTCATTTTCACAGAACACTCTTCTCATCTTTTCCCTTTTCTCATTCTTTATTAGTTTTTTTATTTTCACAACCAATCTTTTAACACTTTTTGATGGATTGAGGTGCTAGAATTGGCAAGACCACAGGTCTTAGAACATAGAGATGCAATATACTTGCCTACTTGACAGCACGTATGTTCATCGCCTAGCTTCACCTATTTTAATGACATTGCTAATAAGAAATAATTGCACACAAACCAGAGTTCCTCACAAGGTACACGGATTGCTTACATGATGTAAAGTTGACTAGTGATAGAAACAATCAAAAGCACATGTGATGGTAGAAACAATCAAGAGCCAAGTACGAAATATTTCAAGAAAACATGGCGAACAATCTTGGCATGGCTTGCAGAAGAAAAAACAATTGTAAAACTTACCAAATATAGTAGAAGAATGTACCAAGAAAATGACTGTCCAAAAGGAAACAGTTGCTATAGATCATCTTACAGAAATGCCATCATAGTTTAGGAAATCAAGGGAAACCATTGCATGTTAAGATAAAGGTGTCTAATATATGCTCGAGACTTTAGTTATAATGGAGAAATCAACACAACAAGGCGTAACGTTAAACATACCCCAATAAACCCCTGTCATGCCATGCTCTAGGTGTAACACTTAGGTTGATTAATGCACCCTGTCTCATAACAACTAAAGGTATTGCACGGCCTTGATTTGACTGAGCTTCAGAAGCAAGTCTTGATAGCAGACTATCACCAGATTCCACACTGCCAAATTTCACAATCTGATCACCAAGTTGTAATCCATCTTCTGCTGCTGGAGATGCATCAGCTATTTCATCAACCATTGCAAAGGGAACACTGAGGATCGTGTCCACATCCATAGAACTTAGAGTAGCCATGGGAAGAGAAGCATGTGATGATGCAGGTGTGACAGCATTAGCCACTATTGGGACTCGACTGTTGGACCCCTCACCATTAGCTTGCATATCAAGGAAAAGATGCAGTCAGTTTAGTTGCATTAAAAAGTACCCCTTGTTCATATAATATTTTTAGCACCAGCCACCAGCATTAATAAATATCAATTTCAGAAAGAAGAAAAAAGGGAAAAAAAAGGACCAATTGCTCAAAGTAAATTTCATTTTGCTCCAAAGAGAACATTTTCCTCAATGATAGCGGCAAGATGATCTATTTTAAGCCAACAAATATATCCATTTCTTGTTGCAAAAAAAGAGAACATTTTCCTCGACGATAGCAGCAAAATGATCTATTTTAAGTCAACAAATACATCCATTTCTTGTTGCAAATAGGCATTGTTAATTGATTAATTAATTGATATATCCAGATATATAGCAGAACAAGAAAATGCATATTCCCATCACATTAAAGTATCACAAATCCATGAATTTTACAATGTCAGAAAGATTCTCAATTGAATGTCAAACCCCACATCATCATGCGTCCATAAACAATCCGCCCTTCCAAACATAGGACAAGCATGCACAGGGCATGCACACACAAAGTAGAAAGGTGTGTCAAAGAGCAGGGATATGGAACCATTCAGCATGCGGGATTTGGGAGAAACAGGAAAATCAGTATAAATTTCATCATTTTAAAGTAAAAACCCTCTGCCATATTCAGTTAAGTTTCACAGATATTATATGGTTATAAGTACACTTCTCACATCAACCTCTACACCCTGTTCTTTCTGCTAAAAAATTCTGGCATTTTTTCTCTCATATTATCAACCAACAGCTGCGAGCCCACATTCTAGAGCAGGCCAAGTCTCTTCTTCCCTCTCTTAAGATTCCAAGCGGAAAGTAATGCTTCAAAGATCTTAGGTTGTGCCCAAAATATCCCAAATCTCCTCAGCAGTGCTTCCCTTGAACGAGAGACCAATTTCATCATTTTAAAGTAAAAACCCTCTGCCATATTCAGTTAAGTTTCACAGATATTATATGGTTATAAGTACACTTCTCACATCAACCTCTACACCCTGTTCTTTCTGCTAAAAAATTCTGGCATTTTTTCTCTCATATTATCAACCAACAGCTGCGAGCCCACATTCTAGAGCAGGCCAAGTCTCTTCTTCCCTCTCTTAAGATTCCAAGCGGAAAGTAATGCTTCAAAGATCTTAGGTTGTGCCCAAAATATCCCAAATCTCCTCAGCAGTGCTTCCCTTGAACGAGAGACCAATTTGCAATGAATGAGAATATGATCAACCGATTCTTACGATCTCTTTACACATCACACATCTGGTTGGACGGCCCAACTCCTACCCCTCAAGTGACAAGGAAGCTGACCACCCAAAGAAAGCAACTTTAAGGCACCCGGGACCTCCAAACCAGATTCGAAGGACTAAACAAAGAGCTAGAATTAGAAAGGGAACAAAAGTTAGCTTCAACCAAGAAGATACCTTTCTTAACCCAACCCAAAATCTGTCATCTTCACCATCACCCACCTTCCTGCAATGAAGACCAGCCATAGACTCCCAATCGAATAATGACCTCCTAAGGGGAAGCCTCCAAGAGAACACCATCCTGACGGCAAACTGAATCACTAATCCAACCCTCTTTGTTTTGAGCTACCACATAGATGTCAAGAAATCGTATTATCAACAGTTCTCACCACACTACCTAATAAAAAAAAATAAAATAAAAAACAGCTCTCACCTGTCTGTTTCAACCCCAAATTTCATAACCATTTGCTAAGTAGTGCCATGTTGACTTCCCTCAAATGTCTTATGCCAAGACCTCCCATTTTCCTTTGGGATGGCATAACTTCTCCCAACTCACAAAATGATAATTAGTTTCTTCCTTCATACCTTACCAAATAAATTCTCTTTGCAACTCTTCCAAACTGTTAGCCATTTTAGATTGAATAGGAAACAATGGGAGGAAGTAGGGAAATTCAGAAGCACGCTTCTGATTAATATCACTTTACTTCTTTTGAGAGATAACTCCTCTTCCAAGTTGCTGATTTTTTCCATCTTTCCACAATCTTACCCCAAACAGAATTCGCTTTGACTGAAGCTCCAAGTGGCATCCCCAAATAGGTAGTTGGAAGCATAGTGTTAGGGATCGGACCGGGACTATTAGGCCTGTCAAAGGACCGGATCATGATCCGGATCTGATCCGATAATGCTGGATTCGGTAGAGGATTTTAGTAATCTGATCCGATCCGAAATATAATTGGATCGAACTCGGATGTTTAGTGATCCGATCCGATAAAGATCTGATCCGATCCGATTATAATTTAGAATGAAAACAAACATTGGGGGGTGAGGCTTGAAATTTGCACCTTCAATTAAAAATCCTAGTGCCTTACCACCCCACCAATTCTCAATTGCATATTTAGATTAGAGATATATATATATATATAAATATACAATTACAGGTGATCGGATAGGATCGGATTCAGATATTCCGATTTCACTATCGGATCGAATTCGGATCACCTATTTCATAATCCGTCAGATTTCGGATCGGATTCGAATTTCGCTATCGGATAGAACTCGAATCAGTTGCGATTAGGTCCGAATCCGACCCGTTGACAAGCCTAGGGATGATCCCCGAGTCGGTCCAATCCCGAGATATAACACTAAAGCTCCAACTCGATCCGATCCCGAGATGGGTCGGGCGATCCATCTCGGGATCGGACCGAGTTGGAATTTTTTTTTTTTTTTAAATTAATTTCAGACGGTCCGTCTAGGTCGATCCCGAGTTGGATCGGCAATCCAACTAGGGATAGGCCGAGAACGATCCCGATCCGAGTTCCG
>JAUPMG010000003.1:7624602-7640851 GCA_031762675.1 Pachysandra terminalis
GGATTAAGGTCGGATTCCATTTAGCTTCTAATCTAGCTGATTAGCAGGCTCATCCCAATTAACTAAATTAATTATGCAACTAAGCATGATTAACTCAGTAATCAGAATTAGGGATATTACACCAGGTTTTCCAAATTCTAGTGAAATTGAACAAATCCTTGTTAGGGTTTCTTGCGTCTGCTCCTTCAACTAGGGGTGCAACTTGGGTTGGTTAAACCCAAAACCGAATTGACCCAAACCGACTCCTGTTTGGTTTGAGTTGGGTTTCTAGATATTTAGTTCGGTTTTATTTTTGAAATTATAAAATCGAATTAGACTGATTTGGTTTTGGATTGAAGCATCGGTTAAACCAAAACGAGTCGTATAGTCTATACATGTGTTATATATAATTTATAAGACATTGTATTTTATATATATAATGTAATTCTAAAAAAACTATATTAAACCGACTTAACCAGACCCAAATTGAACCAAAATTGCATTTTCGGTTGGTTGGTTTGGGTTTCGGGTTTCCCATTTCAATTCTGTTCAGTTTGGTTAACCTTCATCAATGTCAGTTTAGTCTTAAATTGATGTCAACCCGACCCAAACCGAACAAATTGCACCCCTACCTTCAATCATATAGAAGTTGAGAGAAAAGAAGAGCCAAACCATAAACGCTAACTTTCTTCCCTTTTTTTTTTTTTTTTTGTTTGTTTGTTTTTTCACAAAATCTTATTTTGTTTCGAAATATAATTTGATGGGTCACAGCACAGGCTGACATGCACCATGTTACAGTGCTACATGTATGTATCATATATATGATGAGAAAGAAGTCTATAATTCTACTTATCCCATCCGACCGTATATATTAAACATGAGAAATTTGATCATTTTGTGGGATACTACTTAGATATCATTTTGGAATCTCCTTCCACTACCACCTCTGCCAAACCCATCTCGCGTTTGCCTTCCCTTGCCTCTATTTGCTGTCGCTGTGTAGATTTGTAGAACGTCACGTACAATATCAGTTGGCCACGCCCAAGCAAGGTCCCTAGACTGTTGGGAATCTAAAATACATCAAAAACTCGAGTAATTAGACATAAAACCAATCAATGCTAAGCTTATTAGCCTAATCCATTTGTCACATGAAATTGCACTCTTAATTCAATTTCACTGAAGAAAAAAAACTTTGGATAGGTTGGATCGGTCCGATTCAATCACTGGACCGATCCGGATCGGTATTGGTTGAACTGGTCTGATCCAAAGCCACTTAATACAATAGTTATATCATGGCTTGAGATTGGACCAATCTTGGCTGATCCCGATATGGACCGGCTGATCCCATTCGATCATTGAAACCATGAGAGAGAGAGAGAGAGAAATTTACCGTAATGAAGAGGTCAAAACGTATGAGAGCATAAGAAGTCCAGCACAATCCGTTGGCAAAAGAGGCTAGGGAGAGGAAGAATGGCATATACTCCACACTTTTTGTGGTAATCACAAGTTTCTGTAACAGGATAAACGTACTTTCATATAAATAAAATGTATCTCTAAAGGATCTAGTCTATTGCTGTAAACGAGCTGAGCCAAGCTTTGCCCAGTTCGGGCTTAAGCTCGTAAAAGCTCGGCTTGCAAAAAATTTGGCTTCTAAAAAAATTGACATCATAAAAAAGCTTAGATTAATACAAATGTATTAACATTATAGTTAATAACTGTTATTATATATAATATAATACGTTAACATGTATGTTTAATATTAATACATAATATAAAGATATAAGAATATAAACGTATAATCACATATACAAATCGAGCCAAGTTTTAATCGAGCTGAGCCTACTTAAGCTTGTTAAAATAATGAGCTTTTTTCAAGCTCAGGCTCGGCTCGCAAGCCTAATTTTAGAGCTCAAGCTCGGCTCGTTGACAGCCCTAATCTAGTCTAGTGTTGAAGAACCCATATAAGATTTTCTAACAAAACTATGTTCTGACACATGATAAGTTTATGGAAGATCAAAACCAACCACTAAAAGGGTTCTATTCAAGAGAATTTATGTTCAAAATTTTGGTCTGATCCAATAAATTTCAATCCTTTTGACTGACATAATATTCTATAAAAAATTTCATCCCAAATGTGTCAATAGTATTTTGGAAATTTCTAATAATTGCAGTGACTCTTTGGAAGTTTATGAAACTATAATGACGCCCTTTATGGGAAATCTAAGAGGGTTATTCAACTAAGGACATTGAGTCATTGATTGATATATCTCTTATAAATCGTTGATCTTCATCAATCGTTTGATGTGTTTTTTTTTTTCCACTTTAATGACTGATTCAAGTGTAACGTTGGAGTATGATGGCTCTTTAATCAAGAGACTTAGAAGGATATTTTAGACATAAGATTTAACCACTTTATCTAAAAGTCATTTATTTCTTTATAAAGGTTATATCAGTCAATGACAATGTTCCCTTAGGTTTCCACCAAAAAGTATCATTATAATTTTAAAAACCTCAGGAGGTTTAACTACAATTATTAGAAACCTTAGGGGTCAAAATATAATTTTCCCTAAAACATTTATTATGAAATTTCATCATATTTGAAAATTGTGGTCTATTTTGTGGGGCCCATTAAATGGTGGGTCCTAGTCCTTTTGAAAAGCAAGAAGTATAAATTTAGGCAAGCGGATCGCAGAAAACCTATTAGGTGCACAGGAGCCTAACATGTGTCCAAGAGAGGAGCCTAACATGTGTCCAGGAGAGCTCACCTCATTAACTGGTGACCTGACGGTTAATTTGGTAGGGTTTTTAAAATGGCAAGTCACCAGTTTTGTGTTGACTCCTATAGACACGTGTTAGACTCCTGTGCACCTAATAGGGTTTTTGCTCACAGAGAATCCGCTCCCTAAATTTAGTGGCCGAGACCTTAATATGTTTGTAGCCCTATGAAGCACTTTTTCTTCTAAGAAAAAAGTGTAAGTGTCACATCATCACTTAAAAATAAACAATTAATTTTAATTAAATCGAGGTTAACAATTAACTTCAGAGATACTAACCATAATTGATAAGGGTGCGGCATACATGAGAGTGCCAAGCTTCCAACAATCAAAGAACGGTGAGCATATGAATGAACCAGCCTTAGAACCAGTAGGCTGACGAGGCCTACAAATGCAAACTCCACAAGCAACACGTTGAACCTCTTTCTTCCATCAGAGTAAAGGACGAAGAGGATAATATAGGCAAGCTCTATAGCTAAACCAGATGCATTAATGGTTATGACTAGCATGCAATGGGGGTGCACCAATGGCAGTCCATACAGAACCCAGAGCATGCAATTAAGAAGGGTTGCTAGGTATGGAACTGGTGAGTATTGCTCAACTGATCCCTTCTTCCATATCTCAACAAAAGTTGGCCTATAACTCCGTAAAACAGAAAATCCATTAGTTAAATTGTTTAGTACTATCAATGAATTCAAGGTGTTAAACACTAGTTACTCTAAAAACAATGTGTATCAAATGGTTCAACACCTCCCGTACATACGGCCTTTGAACAGGAACAACACATCTATGAGATTACACAGGCACCGACAGGGTGGAACCAGGATTCTATTGCAGGGGGCAAGGTTTGATTGGTTGTCTCAAGCCCATAAATTAGGGGGAAAAAAATACAAATCATTGAATACAAAATTCAACAAAATTTTTCTTTCATTAAAAAAAGATCGAAAATAACGAAAATGTCCAAGTTGTATTAATACTCTGGTCATGATAGTTAGGGGTGTAATGGATTAGTTTGGTTCAATTTAGTGGCAAACTCAAATCAAACCAAAATACAGTGAAAAAATAAAAAACCGAACCACATTCGAACCAATCCAAACTATAATGATCTAAACCATATTAAATCAAAATAGATTCGATTTTATTCAATTTGATAAAATTGATGCTATTTTATATATTAAATACACACAAAAATACAAACATGCATACATATAGGGGCGGAACTAGAAAATTTTTCTTGGGGGCCAATTTAAATTACAAACGATAAAAAAAGTTCTAATGTGTTTCACTAATCATTGCTTGATGATTTCGATATGGAGGACCGAAATATAATTTCAATAGAAAACTTTTCTATTCTTTCTTTATTTATATAAAACAAATAGCAAAATTTCATCAAATTTAAAGAAAATTTATTATGAATTTTGATGATTTCAATAAAATAATTTGATTTTTTAAGTAATTATTTTAATCAAAATTAATTATTTCGACAAATTTCAAACTTTTTTGTTAAAATTGTCTAAAATCTCTTAGAGCAAAATTTTAGGATTTTGATTTTGCCTACTTAAACGAAAATGAAAAATTTCAACGAAATTTAAACCTTGACATATATTAATAAATCAGTAAGGCTGTAAATGAGTCTAGCCGAACCGAGCTTTGTCCATCTCAGCTCGGGCTTGTAAACCTTTAGTAAGGCTCAGGCTCAACTCAAGCTCATTAAAAGGTTTTGGGATCAAACTCGGTTCAGGCTGGCTAAAATATTTTAGGCTCAAGTTCAACTCGTAAATGGCTCGGCTTGCAAGAAACATTACCTTAGTCCAAATACATTAATATTATAGTTGATGATTATTATTATTATATCTAGCATAATATTTTTTCAAAATATATTAAAACATAATATAAGATATAAGAATATTTATATATAGATGTATAATTTCATAAACAAACTGAGTTGAGATTTAATCGAGACGAGCCTACCCAAGCTTAACTCAAGCTCATTAAGTTAATGAGCTTTTTATTGGCTCAAGTTCAGCTCGTGCGCCTAATTATAGGGCTCATGTTCCGCTCATACAAACTGAGCTAGCTCGTATTGTTGACAGCCTTATAAATAGGTATAAGGCTAATTTTAAGAAAATATGTATAAGAATATAATTATAAAAAGTGAAAGTGATTATAATATAAATAAATGGATAAATTCTGTAATTATTAAAAAAATTGAAAACCCGTGAGCATTTTGGGGGGTCAACATGGGAAGAAAATTAATTTAGGAGGTAATGTGTACTATATTATAAAAATTATAAACTCAATTGAAATTTACAAAAAGTGGAAAGGGTATTTGTCCCCTCGGATTCCCTATCTGGTTCGGAACAACACATCCGTGGAAGAACAAATACACAAACACATACCCCAGAATTCAAACACTTTACCTCGATTCTGCTCTAATACCGTATTAAATACAGTTACTTTAAAAGCTCAAGCTCTTAGAGAACGGCAAAACAGTGTATATCAAATGGCTCAACACAAAAGGTGTATATATATAATTTTTGGAATCGCTGCTTACACTGGCGATAAAAACAAGAAAAATGAAAAGACATTTCCTGCAAATTAACAAAAACCCAAGTTAGCTTAGAACAATATCTCTGAAAAGGAAGTAGAACTAAACTTAGAAGGAGAAGCAAACACCAGAATACAATTGTACATTTCTAGTCTAACAGCAGATTATACCAAGCGCACCCACCTAAAATACCAACAGCAGTTCGAGCAGCATCTGCAGAAACCATGGTTAATTTTCCAAGAAGAAGAAGAAAGGAAGTAAGTTGTAAAGAAAACAATCTGTGAGATCAACGAATTCCGAACAGTAGATCCGATGGTAATATAGAGGAGGAGGAGGAGAAGGCGTTCGCATGCAGCTTAAAAAAAGTTGTGGTCAGTTACATGACATGTATTAGCTCACACAGATGTGAAAGAACACATGGAGAGTAGTTAATATGAAAGATGGCTAGAGGATTCTCAAATCCTAACGTACGTCCAGGTTTTTGACTGCGGTTAGATAATGGCCAATTGCCAAAACAAGCATCTAATGATGGTCAGTAGAGAACCACAAAGTCAAATATGGCCCTATCATATATATGGTAAATTTCAGAAGCTTTTTAAGGAAATAAAATCACAAAATGAAATTGTAGAATTTATTATTAGAATTTCGTTGCTTCAAAGTAAATAATTTTAAAATCAAATTTTTTTGGAAACATGCACTTGAGCATGCAATTAAGAATATATATGGTAAATTTCAGAAGTTTTTTAAGGAAATAAAATCACAAAATGAGATTGTAGAATCTATTATTAGATTTCTGCTTCAAATTAAAGAATTTTAAAATCAAAATTTTTTGGAAACATGCAAATAAGAAGGGCTGATTGTTAGAGATAGTGGGTGGCTCATATTCACTAACCTCTAGATCCAAAGGGATGGGGCTAAGGGGCGGAGTGAAGCAGACATCATGTTATATGTGAGAGGTTGTGGGGGCGGAGCTCCTACGGTATAGTAAGGGTATATTGGAGATTTATTCCATATATCGGATATGAGTATAAGTTGTAACCCTAATTCGTTTTTTACATAATGGAAAAATCCTTCTCTCTCTCGTGGGCGTAGGCTTTGCCGAACCATGTATATCTGTGTGCATTGTTTGATCTTCGTTTTCACTATTTATTATTATTGCTTGATCCTAATCAACAGTTGCTAGGTATGGATAAGGGTGTAAACGGGTCGTGCCCCTATAGCTCGTGTTGTGCTAGGCTACCTCTAAGCGGCCAATGGCCTGTTTTGGCCCGGTCACAGGATGGCACAGTCAAACCCATTTTTTGTTCGAATTATTGTGTAACAATACATAGGGTATGTCTGCAAAATAGGTAAGATAAGATGAAAGTGATATATAAATAAACTTTCATATGATAACACATGCATTATTATCAAATATAATTAATGAATAAATAATTTGATATGCAAACAAGAAATGGATAATACATAATATAATAATAAATATGAAAATGAGAACTTGTCGATTTATGGACCAAGGCGTGTAGTCACTATCTTTGATACCGATATCGCCCCCTATCGGATTATATCCTTAGTGCATGGGTCAATGGCAACCGGCGTCCAGGATTCAATGATCCTTGACCTCCTGGTAGGTTGCACTGTCTCTCGGATTCGAGGATAATTGATGGTGTATCACTCGACAATAGAAGAATAAACGGCTCTTGAAATATCAAAGGAGTATTAAAACTCAACATATAATAAGAGAAAGACGAGAGAAATCAACAATTATCATTGCATATGTACTGCGTAAAATAAGTGGAGAGGACCTCTATTTAAAGAGTTCCTCTACCCCTTTGAAGAGGCATGTGCCTTTTCAAAGCACCTTTTGAGCCTAAAAATGATATATGTTCAAAAAGAAGACTTTAAAACAAACCCAAAACCAATATCAAGTACTTTGACCCAAAAACACAACAAAAGCCCAAAAAAAAGTTCAGATTTTGAATAAAAAATCCAACACTAATAACATTGTAAATTATAAGTTTATTTACAAATAACCACTAATAAATTATAGACAGCTTATAATTTATAAGGTGTATAGCTTATAAATGTATAAACTATAAATTATAACTTATATAAGTTGTGTAATATATAAATATATAACTTACAAATTGGTATAACACTATTATAAAATTACAAGTAATAACATATAAATTATTATAAATTATAGTATAATTTACAAGTAATGAAATATAAATATAACTTACATAAGTTTATGGGGTAAATGGGTCAAATGAAGTAAAAATAGGCACGGCACTGCAAGGCTCATGGATGGGACGGCCCAACACGACCCATTTACGCCCCTACTAATGGAGTTGGTGAGTACCGTTTAACTGGCCTATAATGTAATAAGCAGAAAACTCATTATTTCAGTTGTTTTATATTATCATTTATCCCATTTTTTTGTCCACATCATAATCAAAATCAAGAATCCCAAAATCAGCTTGAAGATAGTATAGGAACAGAAATTTTGAGATAAAAAGATGCCACATGCATGGCATGATCTCACAAGGCGGATCCCACTAAGACAGAGAATTATCTAAATTAAATCTTTGACAATTCAAATATGAATTATCTTCAAATTTGGATAATTCAACTAAATAAGGAATTATCTTCAAATTCTCTACAAGTGATGGAGATCAAATATAACTCTATCATCTCTACATCTATAAATAAGGTCGTTCTCCCTCATTCAAGAGAGGGCAAAGGGACAGAAGCCAAGTCAAGGAGAAGAAGTATTGCACCCCTAAAGCCTAGAAAGTGATCAAGCTCAAGGACGAAAGATCAAGGAGAAAAAGCTCTGAAACTCTGCTGGTCTACTGCCTTAAAGATTTGAAAACTTAGAAGTTCTAAAGTTGCATTCAAGCTTGAAGATAAATCTCACAATATCTGAATACGCTCAAAAGCCCAGAGATCTATGTCAAAATTGAAGCCTTCAGTCTACATTTTTTATAAGTCTACAAGCCCGAAGACCAAGTCGAAGACTTCGCAACAAAATCCTACGATTTCATTCGTGAAATCTATCAAACTTTCTTTGATAGAGCGGAACTCGTTTTCCCCCAATTTTCTGGATATCAGTAAAAAAATATCGAGAATTTGAAATTTTCTGTTGAAACAAACGTGTAAAACTTTATAATTCTGAATAAATTTTTTCCCCTCCAATTTCTGGTGAAACAAACAGAGCCTTAGCAAGAAAAAAATAAAAATTGCAGCTTTATACTTCTTGTACTAGTCAAGACTCAATCTTTGCATATCTTCAGTTCTTAAGTCAAGTACAGCCAGATATAGGGCGATCCTTCCACCTTACTACAAACTTCTGGCAACCAACAGTTGATGTACAAAGCTTGCCTTTTTATATGATTAAATTACACGGTTAGATTTTTTATTTATTTATTTAATTCTTTTTTTTTAACAGCTTCAAAATCAAATGAATCCTAAGCCAAGAGATGTGTCATCTCTTATTTCTTCTCATTATGCCAAATAGGATTACTCAAATAACTATCTACCTGAATAAACATGAGCTTCCTCTAACGGTTGAACTGGGACTGCATAAGGTGAATTCCAATCTGCTTCAAAGATTTCTTGAAGCTGTGAAACAATGGCAGGATTATATGTCCCAAAGCTAACACCTGATGTTGAATAGAAGTAATCCCAAATGAGATTGCTGGTTCCAATGTGAGCTCGCACATCGCTGACTGCGTACTTTCCATGGTTGACCCTGGAGTAACCTGGGTAAATATTTCCAGTATTTGTATTGTTGCTTATAGCTGCTCCAGTCAAGTTAAAACCCGGTACCTTGCAGTACTTGATCTCGACATTGCCTTTGCAATTGTTAAACTTTGTGGATGAGCAGAGCACATTGGAGTAGAGGAGAGACTTCAGATACTGATCTGTGTTGTTTATAAAATGTGCCCAACAGGCAACTAGGATCTTTACCATTGCATGTTTAGAGAAAACAACCTATTAATAGTCGGAGTTTTGTTAGAAGTTAGAAAATGCAAAGATGATTTGCAATCCAGACACTATGGCCTTACAAGAAATATTCTAAAAAAAGAAGTAAAAAAGAGATTGTAATCAATAACATATTCGAAGGAGTAAAACATATGACGCATGTATGATTCGGGTACGGTACTCCTAAATATCTTTTTCTCTATTTTTGGATCACCAATGAACATCTAATTTATAGCGCTGACTCTATGCTTTCCTATAAGAAGTTTCTAAGGAGATAGCATAACATTATCAAGCTCACCATGCCCTTGTTTATACATACGAGGCAATTCATAAAATACAGAATTGTATGTCCAATGCGTTCAATGAGTGTAATTGCATTCTTTTACAATTTTTAAATATATTTCCATTTTCACAAATCTTCGTTTCTCGAGATTAATACAGATAATTTTTTACAAGCAGCAAAATGATATTTGAATATTAAACTACATAAAAAAATCACAAGTTACCTCTGAGATTGCAGATGATAGAGTTGACCAGTAGATTGTCTGCTTCATGTATTGAGATTGACCTAACCAGTCCATAGTATTAATTCTAACAGTTTCCCCAGACCCCACAGATTTGATTGTGTCCACCCATGCTTGTTCATCTGCTTGGTACTTGCCAAATGACAGCTGCAGATATATATTTTGGAAAAATGAATTCAATAGAATGAATATGGCATTAAGAAGTATATCCGACACATTTAAAAAATAAAAAATAAATAAAATTAGGCTCCGTCTAGATGCCAAGAGCATACTGTAAAGTTGGTTGAGAAAATGATATGCAGAATAAGTGATGTAAAATGCGATGCATGAAAAATGAGTGCAAAAAGTTTGGATTTTGCACTAACTTGCATGATTTTGAATGATGCAGGGGCGTTTGGGAAAAAAACTCCCCTGCAAAAAACAAATTCCTGTTTTTGGCAGGAATTTGTGGGCCATCCTTTTTAGGAGTAGGAGTTGTGGGAATGAAGGAATATGTTTTCCATGGACCCCACAATTTCCAGCAAAACCTTGCTATCCAAATGCTCTATTTAGTGTAGGAATTGTGGGAATGATGGGAATATGTTTTCCATGGCCCCCACAATTTCCAGCAAAACCTTCATATCCAAATGCTGTATTTAGTGGGAACATTGGCTTTTCCCGCATATTCCATCAAAATCCGGAAATCCAAACAGGGCCTTAGGGTTCCCACAACCTAGAAACACACAGCCTAGTGGTACAAACTACAAATGCTCTATTCGTTGTCTGTTGAGGTTAGTGGAGAGGGACCTTGGAAGTTAATTTGGAAAGCAGGTATTCCCTCAAAGGGGTCGTTTTTTCTCTGGAATGCTTCGCTGAATAAAATCCTTACTTGTGATAATCTCAAGAAAAAAGGGCGGTCCTTGGCCTTGAGGTGCAGTTTATGTAAAAAAGAGGAGGAAAATGTTTCTCATCTACTTCTCCATTGTGAGGTTAGTAGGAGGATCTGTGTCTCTTTCATTAAAAGATTCAAGGTAGATTGGGTTCAGCAAGAACAAATTAAGGCAGAACTTAGCAGTTGGGGTTGGAGGAAGAAGAAGAGGGGCAGGAGAAGAAGTTGTATATTATGGATTATGGAACTTATGCTCGGCAGCAATATTGTGGACTGTTTGGTGTGAAAGAAATCAGAGGATCTTCAGAGATCAGGAAAAGGATTCTCATAAATTGATAGAAAATACTTTGCATCTACTATTTTTGTGGATATCTAATTGTACAGAGTTTGGGGGGTGGGTGGGGTGGGGTTAATTTTACAGATTTTGACGGTATATGGGGTCTGAGATGGGATACTCATAGCTAATCTGTTTTATGTTGTAGTGGGTATGTAACCTGTACATACACAATCTTCTTGTATAGCTTTTTGGCCTCTAGGCTATATTAATAGAAATTACTTTTACCTATCAAAAAACAAAAACTACAAATGGCATACGTGCATGGCTATGAATTAATCATTTGAAGGATCCACATTTACAAAATCACCCAGTTCAGTTCAATTATCTTAATGATTTGACTACAATTTATAATTATTTGAATTGGAATTTACATAACTGAAAGCCACATCAACAAATAAAATCTAATAGCTGTTACCTCTGGGGGAGCAAAAGAGAGATAGCTGGCTTGACTCTGCAAAGTTGAATTATGGTATCCAGGAGTCTCCATTGGAGAATTAAACATGTAAGGATCAGACAGTACTGGATAACCTGCCGTATGGGGGACCTCAACATAACGAGGAAGAGGAGATCTGTTAAAAAACATCACTTTGTTAATCTAGTTTGTCTTCAGGAAGATTTTCTCCCCCTTCCTATTTCTTTTTCCTTGGTGGGTAAAATGGAATTCAACCATGAATTAAAGATTGAGGCATTTCAGAATAAAAAAGAACATCACTAAGCCACATAAGAGAGTTTATACATTGAAAATTTGCAATATACTGCTATTTGTATTTGAAGTACTGCTACTGATGGATCTAGGTTAATTTCAAAGGGGAATCATTTCAAAACAAAAAAAAAAACACATGGATCAAGCCATTATTAAATTTTCTTTCCATATAAATATTAGTTCTAATGAAAAATAAATGGCAATATTTATAGTGCAATTCTAAAGATTGAAATTTCGTTAGCTAACTGTTGTGCATATGCTCAAGCTTGTCAATAACTTGTCAACCAAATGTAGCTGAGGCCTAAAAACACATGGCCTTCATAAGTTCTCCCACTGAAGTGTGGGAAACCCATTCTGGTTAATCACACTAAATGCATTTTTTTTCCTTTATTTGATAAGCAATGAAGATTGTGTTAAAACACTGTTTATTTTCGGCAAAATGCCTTAGCTGAAGAGGAACAATGATATAATATGCAACTCCATTTATTTATGCAACTTCCAGACATGAAAAAAATGTGAGTCAAGTTTACATTTTATAAAACCATTTATCAAGAAATTATACCCTAGAAGCATGAGAAATGACTCCTAGATAGATAACATTGACAAGGAGTAGTGATTTCTTTCATTTTTTCTTTTCCCTCCGATCAACAAAGAGCAGTGATGATATAATGCAGACCTAGACATTTAACAATGACAGGAAATTAAATTATCCTATAGTATTTGTGAAGCAACAAGAAAGTATACTGAACTTAGTGTCTTTCTGGCATACCTGCACCTCTCTTCAAAGTCGACAAAATGTGACCAACAAGGAACTTTTCTTTTAACCTGCCATTGTTGATCCCAAACTGTTTTTGTGTATGCTGAAGAATTCAGAAAACCAAGTACCCACAGGTTGTTAAAGTAGACTTCCAATTTCTTTGCTATTCTTGGGCAACCAACAAGATAAATTCCAACTTCTTTCACCTAGAAGAGAGTTTGAAAATCAGAAAAGCCCCAATAACTCAGTGCAACTGATAATTAACTTAAAGAATAATTGTTGGATGACGAAGTTTTTTTTTTTTGTTTCCTTATATTTTTATAAATTTTATTAAGAAACTAAATGCAAGGATAAACACACCAGGTGTTCCAGAGATGAAGAACAAGAACAAGACCACAAAAAGAGGAAAACAAAAGAAGAAGAAAGAAACAGCCCAAAGCAATAAGTATAAGACAGCATAGAAGCCAGCAATATACTGAAAAGAATGAGGTATTAATCATCCTACCACTGGACCAATAACATTAAAGGGACAAGAGAATCTCCAAGATCGTGAAAAGGCAGCTCCTTTCCGATTTCGCACAATGTGTCCAACAAAACTCCCTCTAAAGTCCTCAAGAATCAATGGTCAATAAGTGACTGTCATCACCACTATATCCACAATTTCTGAAAGGATGAATTTTTTTCTCAAAAGTCCTCTACCCCCAAAATAACCCACAAAAATGACATGACTTAAAACTCCGTACATAGACTTTAACTGGTAATCACATATAGTCTTACAAGGCAATAAAAAAATGAAACAGAGGTATAGATAACATCTGTTTCATTTTATTTTATAAATGCTTGCCAGACAATATCTTGAAGGCTAACATTAAAATATGCAATGATTGCATATGGCATAGGTGCCAAATAACAAAATTAGGTATATATCCCAAGGAGAGATAGTTTGGGTCTGAATATATATATATATATATATATTTTTGGTGGTTAAGGGAACAGACTGAACATTAAGGAAGAAGCATATACTCAAATTTATGCTTCTACCTACCAAGGGGATCTTGAACTGACTCAAAGCCCACATTTTGGACTAAATTGCAAATTCTTGCCCCATATATATTTTCTTATCATGAGCTGAGTGGTATGTCGATAAAAGGTTCTGTGACTTTTGTAATTCCTGCTATGCATTAGAAGACTCGCAGCAGATAACCGTGAAAGAAAGGCTTGTACAAACATATAGCTGATTGTTATCACCCTACACCAAAAGAATTACCAATATCATAGTTGAGATTTCAAGAAGCCTATTAAACATTTTGGGAGAACACGTATGCACGATAATACTCATAAAAGTAACAAAACCCCCAACTATGTAATATTTCTTGGTGATTGAGTTGCCAGAACCATTGAATTGAAAAATCACCCATTGATTAATGCATGTGGTAAGACCAAGCAGTAATATTGAGTTTATTTTAATTTTAGGCTACTACGGGGAAATCAAAAGCAAAGACATTTGCAAGCCCCTGTATCCTCTTCAAAAAAGAAAGGCAAGGAGAAGAAGAAAGCAAGAAACAAACTCACAAGGAGTATTGAAGATTTGCCTAAGAAAGGTCAGGGGTTTTATTTCCTTTAAATGCACAAATAATTTGGCAAGGCTAGGGACAAATAATAGGGTATTATTTCTTGAAGCAGCACAAGGATAAGGATTGTTTCATCTTTGCTTGTACCACTTCACAACACTAAGTAATTTTGGCCTATTGTGCAAGATGCTGATATGATTTCTTGTGTAACAATTATATTTTAATGTGATAACAACTATACTGAAGGGGAATAAATCAGTTTCAAATTAACTTGATTAATCATATAACGTATCAATGCTATTTCTTTTCTTTCCTCAAAAGCCATGACGCTATAGTGTTGTCAAGCTAACTGGCTAAAATTTATAGGGGAACAAATTTTATTACTTGAGAAATCCTACAAGATGTGGATATATTATATTACATTCAACAAAGATTAATTATTTATTTGTGCAAATGTTATAAAATGTAGGTTAACAATTATTTCCTTCTCTAGAGGAAGCAAGCATTATCATATGACTATAATCATTCATGTTATGGACTTTTGTTCAAGATCATAATTTTGTTGTCTATCCGTTATAAATTTTAGCTATAGTTATATCATATTTATTTATACCATCAATTTTTGTGATTCAAGTGTATGATACAAATTTCAATAGTTGGCCTATGTGTCATAAAGGATTTCCTTCATTTATCATGACTGCAGAGCTATTTTTAATCTGAAAGCAGTTCTTCTTTCTATGGATACTTTGAGACATCATACCTTCACACCAATATCTAAAATCTTTCTTCGTTACAGTAAAGAATTTCCCTGAATTCTTAATTTTTTCAAATAAGTATCACCTTCGAATTTATCCTCTAATTGTTGCTTAGTTACTCTGACATCTTTTTTTTATCAGTAAAAGTGTGTGTTGTATATATAAATATGGGTGAAAGAGCCATGAGGCCAGAAAAATGTACAAACAAAGGAGAAAAAGAGATGAAGGAAGCTACAGTACACGAAAAGTGTACACAGTGGTGGTTGCACCTATAACAAAAGACCTAAAACAAACATCCCCAAGCCCCTATATTGCTATTGCTATACATTCCACCCTGAATCCCATCCCTGAATAAAGACTTCAAACGATAAATTACTGAATTCTGGAAGTATGGATGCCCAATGGAACAGAAGCTGTAGACCCCTATTTGGGAGGGTTGCATGCTCTCTAATCATTCTGTCAAAAATTCTGCAATTTCTTTCTAACCAAATGCACCAACAGATCGCAGGACACATATTCCATAGAATAGCTCTCCTACTTCTCCCGTATCTTCATGGCCATCTGTTCAGATAGTCTAAAATGTTACCCAGTGCCACCCAATAAATACCAAACCTGTTTATAAAGAAATGCCACACCCTGGACACTATGTCACAATCAGGGTTTTCAATGCCGACGATTTTGAATGTGTCGACACAAAATCCTTGCGAAGTCGCAGATTTCCCATTTCCCTGCGACATGAGGGAAAAACTATATATTTTTTTTAAAAAACCCTATAAAATGATGAAAACGTAAATAAATGTTTATTTTTTTTCCCCCGATGTCACGACATGTCCCAGGTCTTACCAGTCTGCGACATGTCTTGCGACATCGACATTGCAAACCTTGGTCACAATGAATGAACAAGTGTGAGGTTGATTCCATCTTGCATTTGCACATATAAGACCAGTTAGGCATCTCCCATCCTCTGTTTATCAAATGATGTTGTGTGAGAATCTTCTTCAAAGCAACTGTCGACATTAAAAAGGCTACCTTCTTGGGTAAAAATGATCTCCAAATCAGTTTTATCGGTCCCTCCCAACCCTCAGATCTGCAGAATTGAGAATAAGCCGATTTCACTGAGAATACCCCTTGCTTGTCCCCTAACCATAGTCTCTTTTCCTCCCCCTCCTTGAATTTATATTTAGAAATAATCATCAATAATTCTGCAGCCGCCTCCAATTCCCTGTCAAACAGTGCCCTCCTAAAATTCAGATCCCAAGATAATCCTACCTGGTCCCTGTGACGAACTTCACTTATAAATGCCTCTTGCTTCGACACAATGCTAAACAGCAGAGGGAACTGGTCTTTTAATGGTGTATCCCCACACCATATATCTAACCAGAATCTCGTGTGGGGGGGGGGGGGGGGGGGGGGGGGGGGGGGGGGGGGGGGGGGGGGGGGGGGGGGGGG
>JAUPMG010000003.1:7652514-7669317 GCA_031762675.1 Pachysandra terminalis
CCCCCGCGCGCCCCCCCCCCCCCCCCCCCCCCCCCCCCCCCCCCCCCCCGAGAGAGAGAATTGGATGATGGGAGATTGAATGGTAAAAAAATTTAGCAGATCTCCAAGGTCAGAGACATCAAATAATGTCCCCTGGTTCTTTGATGTCCACTATCTTGTACTTTTTCCAGTTTGTAGTTTGTTGTCATAATCTACAAATGGGAAAAGAAGCTAAAAGCACAAGTTTGCAGCTTGAACCTGGCAAATAATTCTACATTGTTCTGTCCAGAGGCAAGCCGCAAACATGTGATTGCTTTCCACATTTTTTCCTGTTTTGAAATAGCTCCTTCATGTAAATGCAGTGCAAACAAAATATGCTGAACTTAATTGTAATTAACCATCAAAAGGCAAAGAATATCAAAACTTGTTCTGCTAACAAATTTCAAAAGGTACAAGGTGACCAAAACAAAATAATAAAACCCTGCCACAACAAAAGTAAAACGCGGTACAAAGAAAGAAACTTGCCTAAAGCATCAATTCCCACACTTTAAAGGGAGTGCAAGTCAATGAACACTATGGTTTAGTGAGTTGTTACGTGTTAATTCAAGAGAGTGGCTTAGCACGAGTAGCTAGATCTTCCTTTGATTCAAGCTGCATCATGAACATATAGCCTAGTATCCAAAGGAGGATATACTGGAAAGGCACCCAATGTAGACATGCAAGAAGGCTCATAATGCTACCTACATACTGTGGATCCTTTATGTACCCAAATGGGAATTCTGTCACCCAAGGAACACTTTTCCCAAAGCGTACACCATAGTAAGTACCCGATTCACCAAGCAACTGATATACCCTGTAATATGGACAGTTTGATGTAACAACTTATGTAGAAATAAAAATGCAGTTCAATGCATAATAATACGATAAAATACCTTGAAAGAAAAAACACATAAAACATTAAAGATTACATTATAAGTATGCAGTAGAAATCACGGGATTCAAGAGGATCCAACATACAGAATTAAATTTATTCAGGCAGGCAAAGAGGCGGCTTCTTTAGTTCTATCATTGCCGATTTTTTTTTTCTTTTTTTAAATGGATAACAAGGAATTTATTAAAACAAAGGTCTTGACAGAAGTCGGTGATCAGTAAAGACAATACAAGCAAGAAAAACCTACAACACTACAAACCAAATACAAGAACAACCCGAGACCTAAACACCCCAGCGAAGAGCTCCTCCATAGGAATACCCTGAAGAAAGATTTCTTCCCACGTCCTACCTCACTCGTAGCAAATTCGTTAGTTGCTCTAGGCACCCTAGTGAAAAAGCAATTTGTTGAGAATTTTGTACGAGCTAAACAAACCAGTTTCCATATCTCTTGCCTCCCTAATGCCTGTCACAGAAGCTTGCAACTCTACTCTGACAGAGACATCATTCCCAATAGGGACAGAGAAAGCATGAATAACAGTCCCTGCGTGATCCTGAAACACTCACCCAACTCCTAATGGGTCTGGTTCCACAACAAGTGTCAAAATCGGGCATCGTCGTCTACATCCCATCACCTGCCAAAACCAAAGATACGGAGAAGGCAAAATAGGGCGAGAATTGTTGCATGGATCTCCAATCCCTCAATCAATCAATAGCACGAATGACTCTGAAAACCTAGGTCAAGGAGAAATCTAAATTACCACCCTATCAGTAATCCCTGTAACCCTGGCTCTATTGTGATTGAATGTGCACTTATTTCTCTCTCTATCCCCAGAACTACAACATCTGAGAATAGACACCACCCAAGAAACTCAAAAGGCCAGAGGATATGAAAAGAAACCTCACTGGCAACATCCAGTAGAGGGATATATGAATTATTGGTCTCCCTTGTCTCATACACACGATGTACATTTAAGGAGACAATGTGAAGCCTTTCTTTCTCTTTCAAAAGACAACATCATTATGATCTTATAAAGAGTAGCAGCCCATATCTGATTCTCCAGGGGATTACAGGTTTCAAGATCTGAATGACAGGAAAAGGAGATAAGGAATGGACACATCTCTATGAATGAAAAGAAGAAAAAAAAAACAATTGAAAACAATCCAATAGGGGTCAATGGCGCATATCCTGAAATCAGGTTTGCTATGATCAATAAACCTCTTCCAATGATTCAAAAAGAGAAGCAAATTCGACCAAATATGCTAGTCCATGATTCCTCCTACAGGACAAAATCCATTCAGGGCCACCAGAAGACCATGACGGGATGTCAATCATAGAAGAATCCCTATTGGAGAAAAGGGACGAGGCACGGGAACTCTGACTGTAAAGGCATCCCACACCAAATATCTTTCTGAAAATGATGTGAGAGCCATGGCCGAGACTAGGATGGCAAAAGGGGGAAAATAAAGGAACAGTAGCTAAAATGTGTTTCAAGGGCAAGAATATGTCACTCTAACTTGCTCATTGATATCCCACTCATATTGATAAATATTACATTGACCACAGGATAAAGGCTAAACTTCCAAAGCAACTTGCTGAGAAGCTCTAAGTTCCTTTTCTTCTCCTGATATCTTGCTTTTTGAAAAGCTTATCATTCTTAGCCTTACGTTTGATATTCTTAGATTTATCATCCTCAACCATATTTGCCTTTAAATGATTCTCATCTACATCATCCTTCTTATCTTAATTACGAAAATATTCCTCGAATCAAAGATGATGTTGCAGAGATTCCAAGGTACTACGCTTCTCTTCACGCTTAAGCTTCTTCTTGTAGTTATTCCAAGCAGAGGAAAGTTTATCAATAATGTCTCATACTTGAAAATCCTTTACAAGCTCTATTCCAGCAATTTTAAGATTACTAACAATAAGTTGGAATCCATACACTATGCTAGACCAGACTAATCATTGTTCATCTTAAAATTCAAATAACTACTAATTAAAATTTTCGGAATACTTGCCTCTTGGATGCGGTACTTAATGTCTAAAGTCATCCACAAAGACTTTGTCGAATGAATTGAACGTTGTGATCTGTAAAGTGAGTTGGAGAAAGTATTCAGGATGTGTCATCTACAAAGGATGTTGTCTTCCTTTCTTTTCCTTCTCTTCTCTTTCAACTCGGGTGTATCGTCATCAAAAAATTATGGAATATCCTCCAGACCATCATCAAGGATGTAGACCAGCTTTAGAGTGGTAAGGAAGAAGAGCACATTTTCTTGCCATTGAGTAAAGTTGTGACCATCAAAACGATCTAGACACACTAAATCTCGATTCATGACTTGCCGCAATGATCCCTCCAGTTGGCAGGAACTTGTCTAAAAAATTGTTGGAAATTATGAAGAGGATCAGGAGTTTGAAAGGTTAAAAGTTAAAACAATTTGCACCGATGATCAACAAGCTTCAAGGCACGATCAGATCACGTTCTTTTAGACAAGTTTCTCTCCCTCCGATCAAGATCACGAATGCACTAAGGGCTTAGTCAGAAAATGTCTTCTGGATACAATGAGGCCTCTGATCAAGATTCGCTGTGATTCTCGGATGTGCATTGTCCGATCACAACAGGACACTCTATGTATCGGACTGATGATGTCAATCACGTGATCGAAAGCCTTGATGTAGTAATAGTCTCTCTCTCTTAATCAGATCTGGACCAAATCGAATCTAGGACTAACTCACACCAACAAATTTGATCTAGGCAAATTCTGGACCGAATTTGGATGCTATGGAATGATCTGGATCTGTAGTCTATTTATACACTTACACGTGTCGTTTCACCAACAGGTATGATGTTGATCCAACGATATGGATCAATTCTGAAACTCTTTCACTTATCATCCATCAGGTGCAATCAATATCCAATGGTCAGGATCTAACCATGTAAAGATACATGGTCGGTTGACACCTCTCTGATTAGGTGCAACCTGATCAGATGGTTACAATCGTGTAAACACGATCAGACGCGCCAGATCTCTTAGATCAATCAGGTGTGTCCGATCGCAAGAGCAACTCGAACCAGAATGGCCGAACCATGATCAGAATATCAACCCGAACCAATATGGCCGAACCATCAAACCAAACAACCAATAAACCCGGTCCAATCGGGTGTGCCACACTTTAAAAGAAAAGGCTCCTACTCTCCTTGCGAAACTACGTGCTAAGTGCAAAGGTGCGCCTACAAAGCGCCCTTGAGCCTTCGCATGCACGGTAGTGCTTCACACTACCGACCCAAGTGCAATGCACTATATCATTCCCTTTGCTTTTTAAACACAAAGAAAAGAGAGCTCACCTTATATAAAGCTTTAACTTGTCTTGTAGCTAACCGAAGTGAAACAAGAGACTTCACACACAAAAAGAGACTTTCTAAAACAAAAACCAAGCTTTATTTTGAAAATATCCAACAAAGAATTCTGGTAAGATATCTTCCACTCACAGGGGTTAACCTCCATAAAAGAAATGATGTTCTCCCTTTTTCTACTATTCATCTCTTTGTAGGAGAAGCTTGTATTTGTTGGATATTTTCAAAATAAGCTTAATTTTTGTTTTGTTTTAGAAAGCCTTTTTTGTGAAGTCTCTTGTCCTACATCGGTTAGCTACAAGAAAAGATAAGGCTTTATATAAGGTGAGCTTCATTTTGCTTATGTGTTTTTAAGGAATGATATAGTGCATTGCACTTGGGTCGGTGGTGTGAAGCACCACCGCACACGCGTATGAGAAGGCGCAAGGGCGCTTTAGGCTCAATGGGCGGTTTGTAGGCGCACTTTGCACTTAGCACACAATGTCGTGAGGAGTGTAGGAGCTTTTTCTTTTAAAGTGTAGCGCACCCGATTAGACCAGGTTGTTGATTAATTGGTCTGATGGTTCGAACATACCTGGTTCGGGTTCTTGCGATCGGACACAGCTAATCAATCCAAGAGATCTAGACCGTCAGATGACGCGTCTAATCGTGTTCACACGATCGGAACCATCATATTAGGTTGCACTTGATCAGAGAGGTTTCAACAAAACAATTACCTTTACATAGTTAGATCCTGACCATAGGATCTTGATTGCACCTATGGATGATGAGTGAAAGGGTACATGCTCTTTCAGAATTGATGCAGACCGTTGGATCAACGTCATGCTTATTGGTGAATAGACATTTGTAAGTTTATAAATAGACTACAGATCCAGATCATTCATATCATTCCATAGTATCAAGATTCGGTCCAGAATCAGCCTAGTTCAGATCTGATGGTGCGAGTTAGTCCTAGATTTGATAAAGAGAGAAAATATTACTACATCAAGGCTTTCGATCACGTGATTGGCATCATTATACACAGAGTATCCTATTGTGATCGGACAGTGCACATCCGAGAATCACAATGAATTTTGATCAGAAGCTTCATTGTATCTTGAAGACATTTTCTCACTAACCCCTTAGTGCATTCGCGATCTTGATCGGAAGGAGAGAAACTTGTCTAAAAGAAAACGATCCGATCGTTCCTTGAAGCTTGATGATCAACAATGCAAATTGTTTCAACCTTTAAACTCCTAATCATAATTTCCAACAATTTTTTAGACAAGTTCCTGACAAATGAAGGATTCATCGCGGCAAGTCATGAATCGGGATTTAGTGCGTCTAGATCGTTTTGATGGTCACAACTTTACTTGATGGCAAGCAAATGTGCTATTCTTCCTCACCACTCTGAAGCTGACCTACATCCTTGATGATGATCTGGAGAATATTCCATAATTTTTCGATGACGATACATCCGAGTTGAAAGAGAAGAGAAGGAAAAGAAAGGAAGACAACATCCTTTGTAGACGACACATCCTGGATGCTCTCTCCAAGTCACATCGTTCAATCCATTCGGCAAAGTCTTTGCGGACGACTTTAGATATCAAGTACCGCATCCAAGAGGCAAGTATTCAGAAATTTTTAATTACTAGTTATTTGAATTTTAAGATGATCAGTGATAAGTCTGAGCACAATTGCATGAACTCCAACTTATTGTTAGTAATCTTAAAATTGCTGGAATAGATCTTGTAGAGAATTTTCAAGTAGGGGACATTATTGCTAAACTTCTCTTTGCTTGGAATAACTACAAGAAGAAGCTTAAGCATGAAGAGAAGCGTCATACCTCGAATCTCTGCAACGTCATCTTCGATTCGAGGAATATTTTCGTAATCAAGATAAGAAAGATGATGCGGATGAGAATCATTTGAAGGCAAATATGGTTGAGGAAGATAAATCCAAGAATACCAAACTTAAGGCTAAAAATGATAAGTTTTTCAAGAGACAAGATATCAGGAGAAGGAGATGAACTTGTCAATTCTGTGACAAGCTCGGTTATTACATTGTCATCTTAGAAAGAAGCCCATGATAGTCAAGTGGATATGATCGATGAAGAAAAATCTCATTACAAGCAGTGTCTGAAACCAATTCTGTAGGAATTGAAGATGGATGGCAGCTCAAAAAGAGTGCAATCATTCGTGCAAAGAATCGTAGTCTTTTTAAAGACTAACCAAAAAATCGGTGACAAAGAAGAAAGATGGCAAATTACTTGCGCACCATGGTTATTAGAAATGGCACTATGGAATTCAAATAGTTGTATGAGTCGAATGAGTATTATCTTATCCAAGAATGAGATTTTTTTCATTTTACTTGGCATCTTGTACAAATTTGATTAAGCTGAAAGGATTCTCTTATGTTTTTTGAATCTATTTCTTTGTGGCATGGTAGATTAGGACATGTAAATTATAATTACATAAAAAACATGTCTAATCTTGATTTGATTTAATTTAATTTCTGCATTTAGTTCTGATATTTCTGGTAAATGTCATGTTTGTGGTCAAGCTAAAATTACTAGAAAATCTCATAAATCACTTAATCAAGTTTTTGAAATATTTGGTCTTATAAATAGTAACGTATGTGATCTTAAGAATACCATCATTCGTGGAGGAAATAAATATTTTCCGACCTTTATTGGTGATTATTCTAGATACGCATATGTTTACTTAGTAAAGAGTAAAGATGAAGTATTTAAGAAGTTCAAATCTTTCAAAGCAAAAGTAAAAAATCAACTTAACCATCAAATCAAAATCCTACGTTCTGATCAAAGTTGTGAATATTTTCCAACTGAATTCATAGATTTTTATGAAACTCATGGAATTATTCATCAAGCCTCTGTTGTTTATACACCACAACAAAATGGTGTTGCTAAACGGAAAAATAGGATTTTGCTTAAAATGGTTAATGCGATGCTAATTATCTTTGGCCTGTCGCTCTCTCTATGAAGAGAAGCTATTTTGTCTGCCTGTTATATTTTTAACAAAATTCCTTTAAAAAGAGGACATGTTATTCCCTATGAACTTTGGTTTAATTGAAAGCTAATTTGAATCGTCTCAAAGTATGGGGTTGTCTTGCTTATGTACGAATTCCTGACTTTAAAAGGCCTAAGTTAGGAAATAAGACTTATAAATCTGCCTTTATAGGTTATTCTAAGATTAATACAGCATATAGGTTTCTGAATCTTGACTCTAATAACATTATCGAGTCATTGGATGTAGAATTATTTGAGAATAAGACTAGTTCTAGTACTCATGAATTCAACTTAGAAAATTCAGAACCTTCTCTTATACTAATTGAGAATGTTACCAAAGATTATTTTGTTCCTAGTCCTTCCAAGGACGTTGAACCTAGGAGTAAGAGACAAAAAACTAAAAAGACATATGGACCAGATTTTATCATATATCTAGTTGAAGGAGATAGGTGTGAAGTCAAAGATAAAACTATGTTTGTTCTAAATATAGAAGATGAATCATCTTCTTATTTAGATGTTGTGACCTCACGTGATGCTCCCTATTGGAAAGAAGCCATTAATGATGAGATGTCTTCTTTTATGTCCAATCAGACTTGGGTCTTAACTGACTTACCGCCAGGTGCTAGACCAATAGGTTCTAGATGGATATTTAAAAAGAAATTGAATGTTGATGGTTCAATTAATATGTTTAAAGCTAGTTTGGTAGCCAAAAGTTTTTTAACAAAAAGAAGGCATTGATTATTTTGACACATATGCACATGTTGCACGGATTTCATCTATTAGGGTTTGTTCACCCAAGCTATGAAAAGAAATCTCTTTATGGCCTGATGCTAACTCCTATGCAATAGCATGAGGAATTTAACCAACAATGTTAATTTGTCGTTAACGATTTAGATAAATGTTTACAGTTAATTCTATGCTATCATTTGTTATATATTTGATGACATGTTTATTTTTTGGTACTAACCTTGAAATGGTGGAGGAAACAAAATTGTTTTGCCCTCTAACTTTGATATAAAAGATCTAGGAGAGGCTAATGTTATCTTAGGAATTAAACTCCTAAGAAAAGGGAATGGACTGGCTTTATTTCATTCTTAGTGTATTGAAAAAGTCATAAGAAAATATGATCATTTTTTATCATAAACCAGCCCCTACTCCTAAAGATCCTAAATATAAAGTTAATGGTTTACGCTGGCTGATGTAAATCTCAAATTAGAGAGTTCCAGTGTAATAATTGGGAGTCTTATCGTATAAGTCTTAAGTAAAGACATACAATAGGAAGTCAAGAAATTTAAGTCTTAGACATTAGACTGTGAGGCAATTACTCAAATGTGGAGTAATTATGGTCGACTATGTAGAGTCGAATTCATACCTAACCAATCCTTTAAACGAAATGTCTTCCTAGATAAATGGTCTATGACGTCGCAAAAATGAGGTTAAGGTCACTTGCACTTTAACCATCTTCAACGGGAACCCAACTTATGTCTTGAAATTATAGACAAAGTTCAATGGGTACAAACAAGCTAAATGTATGGTTTAGCCCGACACTAAAAAGTACAGCATTCCTAGACATTGACTAGTGTCAAGATTTGCATGAGAGAGGTTGGATACAGATATCCTTAATAAGTCCTTAAAGATGACTAGCAGATTCACCTGTGTGGATTTACCTAGATGAGTGTGAGAGTCAGGCCGCTTCCTATAAAAATCTTGGCCGTTTTCTAGAGCACTCAAGAAACAAGTTATTGCACATGGTCATTAACGTGCAAGCTAAAGGACAACTCTATCACATGGAAATGAGTATGTGTGATAGTCTCCGGTTTATCTCTAAGGGCCTTGGTTCAAGACCTGTTTACTATAGCACCCTGATAAACTTTGAGCTATCTACACTAAGTGAAAGTTAAAGTCCAAAAGACACTTATCACCTATGTACGAAATTCCGCGATAATGCCAAGGTTGCAAAATGAATTTATCGTCACTATATTATTTTTATATATTAATAGAGTCTATAATTATTTTGAAAATGGTGGAGGATTGTTGGATATTTTCAAAATTAGCTTGTTTTTTGTTTTATTTTATAAAGCCTTTTTTTGTGAAATCTCTTGTCCTACATCGGTTAGCTACAAAAAAAAAGATAAGGCTTTATATAAGGTGAGCTCCATTTTGCTTATGTATTTTTAAGCAAAAGGAATGATATAGTGCATTGCACTTGGGTCAGTGGTGCAAAGCACCACCGGACACGCGTATGTGAAGGCGCAATGGGAGCTTAGTAGGCGCACTTTACACTTAGCACGCAGTATCGCGAGGAACGTAAGAGCCTTTTCTTTTAAAGTGTGGCCCACCCGGTTGGACCGGGTTGATTGATTGATTGGTCAGATGGTTTGAACATACCTAGCTCGAGTTGATCTTGCGATCAGACACACCTGATCGATCCAAGAGATCTGGACCGTCAGATGGCGCGTCTGATCATGTTCACACGATCGGAACCATCATATCAAGTTGCACCTGATCAAAGATGTGTCAACCGAACAGGTATCTTTACATGGTTAGATCCTAGCTAATAGGGTCTTAATTGCATCTGATGGATGATGAGTGAAAGGGTATATGCTCTTTCAAAATTGATCCAGAGAGTTGGATCAACATCATGCCTGTTAGTGAATAGACACGTGTAAGTCAATAAATAGACTACAGATCCAAATCATTCATATGATTCCATAGCATCTAGATTTGGTCGAGAATCAGCTTAGTTCAGATCTGATAGTGCGAGTTAGTCCTAAATTTGATCTAGTCCATATCTAATTAGAGAGAGACTATTACTACATCAAGGCTTTCAATCACGTGATTGGCATCATTAGTCCTATACATAAAGTGTCATGTTGTGATCAAACGGTGCACATCTAAGAATCACAATGAATCTTGATCGGAGGCTTCATTGTATCCTGAAGACATTTTCTTACTAACCCCTTAGTGTATTCGCAATCTTAATCGGAGGGAGATAAACTTGTCTAAAAGAAAGCGATCCGATCGTGCCTTGAAGCTTGTTGATCAACGGTGTAAATTGTTTTAACCCTTCAAACTTCTGATCCTCTTCATAATTTCAAACAGTATTCCCATCTCCCACTTTGTTCATTTCAATCTAGATATCTGACCCCAGAAAATTTACTTAAGATTATATTCAGAACTCTAATAAATATTGATAAATCAACACAACCAATTTTTTAATTAGATATTTTAAAATCATATATCCCTCCAGGCTTCTACTTTTCCTTATAGGCAAAAACAAATATTGAAGAACCAAGATACCAAGAATGGCAGATAGAATGGAAATAGATCAATCACCCTGAATGCACGAAGCCCAAACAGTTGTTATAAATAACAATCCACACTAAGTAGATACTGATGGAACTGCGGAAACCACATTGACCAATTCAATTTTTCAAAACATAGGCAAATATATATGTATATATCAGAAGAGAGCACAAAAATGCAGAGAAAAACACTTGATTCGAGTACACCATGCCGCTGTGTGGACTCATTGGTGCCCTCTCCTCTATTACATGAATTTCTAATAACGTCCTCAATAAAAAAAAATTCAAAGATCATATTGACAACTAAACAATGAGTAGCATAACATTTGATAATCCAACACAATCAACTTTTCAATTAGACAGTTTTTCAAGAAAATCCATCTCGCTGTACACATTTATCTCCTGATCAAGAAGAGGAACATTCATAATATCAAGATTTACTTGATGAAACAAGATCCAAACATCCAAAATCTCAGATTGAAATTAACCCAAAAACAAGCAAAGCGCGATTATAACAAGAAGTCAGATTTGTCTACTCCATTCACTGTAACCCTAAATATGGTAACAACGCGAGGGTTGGGAGGAGAGACCACTCACCTGAAATTAAGGAACTGTCCAAAGATGAAGAGAGGCCAGAAGTATAGAGGAGGCGGCCAAGAGAGAGTGGAGACGGAGAAGAGAGAGAATAACTGAAGGAACTTCAAGATGTGGGAAATCTGAGCCATGACCTTTGATGGGTCTCGTCCTTTCCCACATAAATCGACCCATTTCTGGGAATCTGTCCACAGCCAGTAGTAGAATGGGAAGGGAAGCAGCACTCCAATGCAGGCCAGAATGCTCATTGTTTCCACTGTTTCTAATTCAGTCAAGAGGGACCAAATGGCATCTGAGAGAGAGAGAGAGAATGGTGTAGTTGGGTTCACGAATCACGAGTAGGCCTGTGATAGATGATGGATCGGATTCGGACCGGTTTAGGTATATCTTAATTCGATCAACAACTCATGGGATTCAAATTCGATATCCGACGGATTTTAAAAAAATATAAAGGGCCCGAGCGGTTCGTGGAATTGGGGCTGGAATTAGAATTGGGCCTCCAATTCCAATTTTTCTTTTTGGGAGTGCATTAAGGAATTGAAATTCAAATTCTACATGAATTTTAAGAAATTCATTTGAAGGCTATTTTGATTGAAGCTACTGAATTCACAGGGGAGGCTGTTATTTGCAATTCTCTATCCTGTGGATTTGAAATGGATGTCGGGTCAGTCGGATTTACATATATCTTTAAAAACAAAAATTAAATAATTAAAAATAAATTTAAAAAATAAAAATAAAATTAATTAATTAAACAGTAAATTATAATTTTACACAATTCTACACAATTCTAATTCTCAATGAATTATAATTGAAATTACAATTCTTAACATCAATTCCAGTTCTTTCAAGCAATCGGACCCTAAATTGAATTTGAACTCTTTTTTTTTTTTGGTAGTAAAATTAGATATTGAAATTTAATTTTTTGTCAAATTAGATATTGAAATTGAATTCTATATATCCCACATTTTTTAACATCTATATATCCCACGTTACACCTACAAGAATTTATTGAAATTTAAAATTGTTCATAAAATAGTTACTCTAGAATTCAAGTAAAGGTTCAGGGAGAATTTCTTGAACAGGGCCAAAACGCTTCCACCAAAGATAAACCAGGATGGAAAATTGAATAAAAATCCTAGACAGAAAAAGAAAAATCAGGAATGTTTGAAATATAGGTTTTGATAAAAAATAAATAAATAAATAAATAAATAATTAAAAAAAAAGACAATATTCCCAAGCCTTAATATATTCTCAATATGAATAGAGAACTCTATTTTGGTTTAGGTGAAATATTTAAGAGTATTAATATCACCCAACTATTGGCGAGAAATGATATGCTTTATGTAGTAAAACATTTATTTCTATTTTCTGAATTTACATCAAGGACACATGTTAAAGTAGCTTCAATTATTAATTATACTTTTGTTGAATGATTAGGATTAGCAATATTGATACGACTTAATAAGTCTTGTTTATTCAGAATAGGATATCTAATCCATTGTAGAAGATCATCGATTTCTTTTTTACAATGGATAATTAAATCTTTGTTCATTTGTATTGGCCTTGCTTTTGATGAAATATTTAATTCATTAAATTCTTTAACGTAAGGGAGATTGACGATATGGCGTTTTCTATCCTAGAAAGCATAAGGAAGATTGGAACAAATTTCCTTTTCCAATTTAGTTGGAAATGTAGAAATTTCTTTTTGAATAGTTGGAGAATTTAGTTTTTGGAGTAACTATTGAATATCTTCTTTGAGTTGAGATATAAATTTTTCTTTACAATAAATTGATACTTTAACAATTTGTAAAATCTTCGTTTGAGAGTTAACTGAATCTATTATTCCTATATAAATTGTTTGTATGTTTATTGTTTAAATATTATATTATTGTTATTAAATCATTAATTATTTAATTATTTAAAGGTCTAAAAATATAAAAGGCACATGATAAACTATAAAGTCTTGAATGCACCTAATTCTTTAATTGACTAAAAACTAGTAAATAAGTTAAATATAAATATTTAAAATTTAAAAATATAAATGGCTTTCGACGTAAAAATTACAGATCATTTAACAAAAACATAAGGGTTTTAAACTTAATGTCAAAAGCACTATTGAAATATAATTTATGCAAAAAATACCCTTTAATGAAATAATATTTCAATTTCTATCCTTTATTTCAAACGATCCATCTTTCATTATTTTCTTCTAAAGAAACCCTTATCTTGTCATCTTCCTCTTCTTCTTATTCTTCATAAATTAAGAAAGGTCTTCTTCTTCTTCACAAATTAAAAATGAAAAAGAAAGACAAAATAAATATTTGTGGAGAAGAGATCTATAATTTTATTTTTTTGGCTTAAAGCCCAACTTTTTTATACTCTCAACCGAATCCTAAGAAAGGTAGACACGAGAGGTTGCTGGCAACGACCAACGTCAACTGCAAACACTCAGTTGCACCTCACGTTTGTTTATCTTTCTTGTGTTTTGCATTAGGATTCAACACAATTCTAATCAAATCAAAATGTGGTTAGTTCAGAAGATTTTAAGGAAATTCAGTAAGTTGAGAATTCTTAAAATCATTCACTATGTTTTCTCTCGGATGATTTTAAGTCAAATTAGAGACTCGAGATTTCATAAATCATCCACTCTGTTTTTGCCTGAATGATTTCAACAGAATCCAATATTTCATACATCATCCACTATATTTCCCCCCGGTTGATTTTAGGGGAACCTAAAAATTATCAATTGATCCACTCTGTTTTCTCCCGGATGATTTCAAGTTAATCCAGAGGGTTGTAATTTCATAAATCATCCATTCTATTTTCCTCCGAATTATTTCAGGATAATCCAAAAGTTGACAATTCGTAAAATAAGGATCAAAAGTACTATACTAGAAGTCTTCTTTAATCAGATTCAACCAAAATGGTCTGAATATGGCACATTGTTAAACCTCAAATCTTGATGATTCTTTAAAAGTGCGGCACATTTGGTATTGGTATATCTAATGCCAATATGCTGAAAATTTATTGTTAAAACCTAGAAAGAAGGATGAGCAAACCCTATAAGTATTTTGTTTGGTTTTGTTGAGACCCAGAAAGAAGAATAAATTGTTGGAATCTAGAAAATGTCACGTCGTTACTATAGCCCTGTCGTCACTGTCTTTGAATCTCCAAAAGAAGAACAAATCGTGATGACCCTTCATCAAATTTGAATTTGAAGAAAATGTGATGCAACTCTATTCAAATATGTATTTTGTCCCTTTTTTTTTCTTTTTTAATTTGCGAATAAGAAGAAGAAGAAGAAGAAAAGGAAGTGAAGAAAATGAGGAAGAAAACAATATAAGGTTTCTTTAGAAGAGAAAGAGTAAAGTTGGGTCGTTTAACATTAAAGGGTATTTATGACACAAATTTTATTTCAATAATGTTTTTGACATTAAGTTTAAAACTCTTATATTTTTGTTAAATGAGAAAAAAGGCTTATAATATTTTTGCTAAAGCCCATATATAAAAGGCTAAATCAAATCGAATCGGTTCGGATTCATATATCCATATTCATAATCGAATTTGAATTTGGATCATGTAATACATTATCTATCGGATAGAGGATTATATTTGGATATTTGATTTTATTATAGGATCAGATTCAGGTATCAGAATTTGATCCGAATCCGACCCATTGACTACCTCGAAATAGTAACAACCTTTAAAATTTATTAAATGAAAAAACACTATAAGAGAATAATTCTCTTTGTGGACGCTTTCTCTGTATTGCGTATATAATTTTTAAAATAAATATCTTTTAATCTATATATCACAGTCATATGATACTTCAATTATTTTCAGTATATTACGTGCATTTTTTGAGAGATATATAGTTTCCCTTTTTAAGGAAACTAGACTATGCCTTGCACGTGCAAGGCACGTGCAGCATATATTAATGAGAAGTAAAACCAATCTATTAAATTAACAAATAATAAAACTACTAAATTAACAAATAAAAAATTGTATATCGATAAAACAAAGGAAAAAAATGCAACAACATTATCAAACCTTTGAGACAACATTATCAAACATTTGAGAACCAGTTGGAAGAAAAAAGCAAAAATCATAATTAATTTAAAGAAAAAATAAAAGAAAAGATAGATAGATAGAAATGAAGAGAAACTCTAAATTGATTGATATATTTTATAAACCTTACAAAATAACAACAAGTTATTTAACCCTAAAAAATGATAAGAAATAAAAAGAAAAAAAAACCTAATCAATTGAAATAGATAAATTAATGAATATAGAGAAAAAACAATGATATATTATGTAAACTCTATAAAATCCCAAGAGATGAAAATAAAAAGAGCAAATTGAAGGATTTCCATATGAGATTATTGATACAATTCGGTGTTTGTTGTGCCTATATTATCTCTACTTTATGTAACGGTAAGAGTTACCTCGAAAAGTGTGTTAACTTGTTTTTTGGTAAGAACTGGCTCATATCCTTGTCTAGAAAGAAAATAATCTACGATATTTCGTTGTGAGATTTTCGATGATATTAACCATTAGTCGAGGCCACGTGTGCAAGGCCGATACCGATTAAGGTGATAATCGGTTAAGGTAGAAGTTGGTTTGAGGTTGATATGTTGGTCTTAGACATGGTTGGTCACCCGTTTTAGTGTTGTTTATGTGGCACTATCCGATTGGTACCACAGGAAACATACCAAATATCGCAGACGATTTGCTTCCTCTTATCTATGTGCTACATATGTCATATTCTTATCTATGTGCACGACTACACATGCAATATCCTTATCTACGTACACTACTAACATGTCATCATCTAGTAATAAATGTTAGAAAAAGGGTTAATTTTACTTATAGCTTCATAATTCTAACAACTACGGATACCCACTATATTTTTTGATATTTCATTTATACGCCTGCCAGTGACATCGGATGAATGGCATTAACATAATTTGAGTATGAAAAAAAATCATTATCTTAACAAGCTTGAGCCAAGCTTAATTACGTAGGCTCAACTCGTTTAAAGCTCAGTTCATTTTGTACATGAGATTATCCATTGATATTCTTATATCATATACTATATATTAATATTAATACACATATTAATAATAATAATAATAATCATAAACTATAATATTAATGCATTTGTACTAATCTAAGTTTTTTTTTTTGTGACCGAGCCTTTTACCAGCCAAGCCTGAGTCCAAAATGTTTTACGAGCTTGAACTTAGTTTTTATCGAACGTGAGCCTTGCTCAATGTTAATGATCTCGAATCAAGTTAGGCAAAGCTTGACTTAACATAGCTCGGCTCAGCTCATTTATAACCCTACCCGATGTCACTAACAATGGGTGTAAATAGAATATCAAAAAATATAAGAGACATACCTACATTATTTAAATATATCAAAGGATGCAAAGTGGGATTAAACATTGAATGCAAAGTCCTATGGCTAGGGGTGTCAATTGGTTCGGTTTAAACCGAAAACGAACAAATCCAATCAAAAAAAGTCGGCTTGGTTTGGTTTTTTTCACTTTGGTTTGGTTATTTTTAGACTTTGTAAAGAATTAGTTAGTTGTATATTAGCTGTTATTAGTCCAGCTGTTACTTAGCTGGCATTTCT